>CM042247.1:13112842-13425342 GCA_023566225.1 Romanogobio albipinnatus | reverse complement strand
AGTTATGCATGACTTAAACATGTCCTGATTAGTGTTTTTTGTTTAGGCAAGTGTTCACTTTTACCATATTTTATGAAAAAAAACCATGCAGATCAGTTGCAAGTCACATTTTACTACATTCATCAGAAATAATGTTAAATGCTAGTACACTGAATACAATTATGTAGAAACCTTTTTAACTTAATAACTTGGAAGTAGAATGCAACATTGTCGTCCCGTCCACTCATGATTCCTTTAGAATATGTAGAACTCCAGTGAAACTCGATGGACTCGATGCTTCATTTCCACAGACTCTGACCTGCAGCCGTTGATGTTTCGCAGCTCTGTGTTTTGACCCCCAGAACCCTCTGCGGCGGGGGACCAAACACTCGGTTACTGCATTCCACAGTAAATATTAGCCCAGAGAGGGACAGAGAGAGAGTTAGAGAGAGAGAGAGATAGAGAGAGAGAGTGAGAGAGAGTGTTTATGTAATGCTGAAGAGACACATTCCATCCTGATGTGGGCTGTGAGGAGATGGACAATCTCTCTCTCTCTCATTCAGGGGGCTTCTGTCGCTCGCTCTCCACTGGGGAATGCGGGGAATGAAGATCCACAGAGCTTCAAATGTTCCCCAGTGATAGGCCATTAACATGGGGAAATCCGCTTTTTTGTGAGTTAGAACATTGACTGATTGTCCCAGAAGTCCCTGCATGTCTTTTTTTTTAGTACTAGTGCTGCACGATTAAGTGAAATAAAGCTGAATCACAATTCATGTTATGGTTTAGTGTGATTTTATCAAATTGCGAAGGCTGCGATTTTAATTAAATAAATATATGCTCTGCGTGTTTCAGAGCGAAACGCGCCACTGTGTTCATTCACACACAAGCATCTCATGATTCAGTGTTTTCAGCATCTCGGTTTCAGCAGAGCGGTTTGGTTTGCAGTAAATTTGGCTCCGCGTTATATATTAAAATAAAACCTTGATTGTTTAACGTTACATATACAATATATTGCCAAATGTTTTGGGACGCCTGCCTTTACATGCACATTAACTTTAATGACATCCCATTCTTAATCCGTGTGGTTTAATATGTAGTTCGCCCACCCTTTGCAGCTATAACAGCTTCAACTCTTCTGGGAAGGCTTTCCACAAGGTTTAGGAGTGTGTTTATGGGAATTTTTGACCATTCTTCTAGAAGCGCATTTGTGAGGTCAGGCACTGATGTTGGACGAGAAGGCCTGGCTCTCAGTCTCCACTCTAATTCATCCCAAAGGTGTTCTATCGGGTTGAGGTCAGGACTCTGTGCAGGCCAGTCAAGCTCCTCCATACCAAACTCACTCATCCATGTCTTTATGGACCGACGCTTTGTGCACTGGAGCGCAGTCATGTAGGAACAGGAAGGGGTCGTCCCCAAACGGTTCCCACAAAGTTGGGAGCATGAAATTGTCCAAAATGTCTTGGTATACTGAAGCATTAAGAGTTCCTTTCACTGGAACTAAGGGACCAAGCATGCATACAGTACCGGTCAAAAGTTTGGAAACATTACTATTTTTAATGTTTTTGAAAGAAGTCTCTTCAAGGCTGCATTTATTTGATAAAAAATAAAGAAAAACTGTAATATTGTGAAATATTATTACAATTTAAAATAATGGTTTTCTATTTTAATATACTTTAAAAAATATAATTTATTCCTGTGATCAAAGCTGAATTTTCAGCATCATTACTCCAGTCTGTCACATGATCCTTCAGAAATCATTCTGATATGATTTATCAATGTTGGAAACGGTTAATTTTTTTTTTTTTTATAACTTGCAATAATTTTTTCAGTATTCTTTGATGAATAAAAAGTTAAAAAAGAACAGCATTTATTTCAAATAGAAATCTTTTCTAACTAAATACACTAGGCAAGGCAAGGCAAGTTTATTTGTATAGCACATTTCATACACAGTGGCAATTCAAAGTGTTTTCAAAGTGTCACATCTAACACATTTATATTGTTACCAAAGATTTTACTTTCAATTAAATAAATAAAAAATTGCATTTTCATTCACAAACACACATTTGAGAGAAACTGCAGAATTTATTCACCAAATTAACGGCATTTTGTTGCTATGTTTTCTATTGTAAAGCAGATTGTTCCAGTCCGGGATGCTGATTGGTCAAAACTACGTTCTAGTTGTGCTAAAATACACACTATAATAGCAGCTAAAGTCTGTCAGAACAGAGACATCATATCTGCGATGGCTTCTCCTGTTACCAAACAAGAAATGTGATTCCTCCTGGCAGGAAGGATCTGATCCTCTATCTGCTGACGCGCTGACCTTTGAGCCAGCGCCAGAGACGATGCGTGAACAAACTTTCACCAAACATTAAATTAAACTCAATGACACTAAATGGAAAAAATTAATTTCGGTGCATCACTAATTTTAGAGGTGTCGTCTTCTGTGGTTCTGTTTTTGATCGGCGTGGGGTAAATGAGAAACCACTTTATTTAATTTGGTCAACGTTTCCGAGCACTCTGAAAGCATTTGAGGTGTATTTTAAATTATCATCTATTGTTGCTAATCTGATACACGAGCACTAGCTGGTAGGTACAGGTGGTTCTGTTTTTCTGAGTTTTGTGTTTTTGGGTTGGAATGACCAGGCTGGCAGACTGGATTTCCTGTGTCCCTGTGAGGCCTCCGTTTAATCCGACCTGACTCACTTTCCTCAGTGAAAGGCAGCCTTGAGGAGACACGTGAGTCAGCGCTACTGGAGCTCCGCTCCACCACCGAGGATGAAACATGCAGAACAAGTAGTGCACTAAAAAAGACACAGCTCAGGGAGTCACAGAGAGGAAGAGAGCAGAGATGCTGCCATAGAGACCAACGGCGTAACATAATTCAGGACACCTTTGCACTGCGTCTTGATGCAGTAAAGTCACACAAAATCTCTTTATATTGAAGGTGAAGTTTGTAGTTGTTGTATTTTTTTCTTATACTCTCCACTTTGATATGCAGAGAACTGTAAGTTTAGTAGGTCAATCTGCCTGAAAAGCTGTGATTCTGTGGCCTTAACACAAAACATCATTCGACCAGCCCGACTCAGAAACATGGACTAAACCAGTGTATGTTTGGGGCGAGACTGGCCGGCCAATAGCAGACTAGGTGTCATCATTTTTCATTTGTGGCACAAAAATGACAAACATTTACATTTGAGCTGCATGATTTGGGGGAAGATTGAATGCTAAATATTGCAATTGCAATTAGGGGTGTGCGATATTGAGACTTCTGGGATTTTTCTTCTTTTTTCAATATAAAGAGATTCATTCAAGAACGAAGCATTTCGCTTGCTGTGTTCAAAATCGCTCCCTATACCCTCATTCACTATTAGTCCACTAATATAGTTCACTTGAAAACAAGTGAGTGAATTCGGACACAACAGATGTGAATTTGCTTCCCAACAGATGTGAATTAGCTTCCCAACAGACGTGAATTCGCTTCCCAACAGACGTGAATTCGGTTCACAACAGACGTGAATTCGGTTCACAACAGACGTGAATTCGGTTCACAACAGACGTGAATTAGCTTCCCAACAGATGTGAATTAGCTTCCCAACAGACGTGAATTCGCTTCCCAACAGACGTGAATTCGGTTCACAACGGACGTGAATTCGGTACACAACAGACGTGAATTCGGTTCACAACAGACGTGAATTCGGTTCACAACAGACGTGAATTCGGTTCACAACAGACGTGAATTAGCTTCCCAACAGACGTGAATTCGCTTCCCAACAGACGTGAATTCGCTTCCCAACAGACGTGAATTCGCTTCCCAACAGACGTGAATTCGCTTCCCAACAGACGTGAATTCGCTTCCCAATTCACATCATGGGAGGGGCTTCTGCTCCAGTCTCGTCTGCACACTTCCTCTGAATAAGCACATCACCTCAGCGGGAAAACAGTTGTAAAATACGGCGAATAAGCTCAATTTGACACCTTTATCTAGCTTATAGTCTCAATATGTATGTATATATCTCAAATTGAGTAAAGAGCGTTTTTACAACTTAACAGACTGTCCGACCTCCTCACTCACTTTCTTTCAAGCAAGATCCCGATTATTCCTGTTTCTATAATACTACGCAGATGTATCGTACAGCTCCGGGTATCCACATACAGCAGCGATGATTTTGTCCTCCATTGTTGTTCAGATTTCTGCCTCCGCTTGTAATCACGTCACTACTAGAGCAGGCTCCAGATTGGTTAATGCGGCGCAAATATCCGCCAAAGTTCAGATTTTCAACTCGTGTCAATCACGCATTACGCCAGAAACGCTCAATTGGTACGAATTTTGCTCTAGAATGTCTCTGTGTCTTTGCATTGACTTGACATGTAAATCACTCGAGATTAACGCTTCATTTGCGTCTGGTGTGAACGCACCATTAGTGATTTCATAATCACACTAAGCCAAATCAGTTTGAGCACGGTTTTGGGTTAATTGTGATTTAGCCGTTTAGCCCTATAAGCAACTGTGACTGTCAACAGTGCTGATGTTTGTCAGTCTCAGTCTCTTTCCCATCAAATGTGCTCTGACTTGCTGATGTCGACTTGTTTGACCTTTTGCCAGCTCGTCCGCCACGGCTTCGGGAGGATGTCGCAGGAATTTGAAGCGTGCTCAGTTTGCTGACCCCTCTTGGGCGCGTGTCTTTTTTTTTTTTTCTCCCACAAACTGTTGATGCACAAACCTCGAGTGTCTCCAGAATCTGAGCTGAACCATCATTTTTCTGCGTTATTTATGAATGTTTGTGTGATTTAGATAGGAATGAGAGGACGGGCCAGCTGAAGAAGTCTCAATCCTACAAAGCATTATCAGTGTGGTTTCTGGACGAGATCTTCTCAGACTTCATTTCCCAGTCCCTTACTTCCTGTCTATCCACGCACAGTGACTGCTGTAAAGCTCATTTCCTTTGAGCCGTGGGATGTTTTCTTGAGAGGACCTTCTTTCCGTCCGTCCCTCACCTCCTCCATCTTTGAGTTAAAGAGACAGTTCAGCCAAAAAATGAGAAGTCTGCATGACTAATGAGCAAGTCATTGAGAGGGCAGCATTCTAAATGGAATAAAAACTAACAACCTAGAGTGACATCATAGCTTCAGTCTTAAAGGGACAGTTCGCCCAAAAATGAAAATTCTACTCACCCTAATTTAATTCCACGCATGTATGATTTCTTAAGACGAGATTTAGAAAATAAGAACAGGCGTGGAACAACACATGGGAGAATTAATTATTTTTTTGGGTGGACTGTCCCTTTAAGGCTGAATGCTATGATGTCACTCTTGGTTGTTACTTTTTATTCCATCTCGACTGCTGCCCTCTCGATGACTTGCACATTAATCACGCAAAACGCTTCGGCATGAAGTTTTGATCACTTGTGCAATTTGTTTGTCTTGTTCAATTTCTTTTCCTTTTCTAGCTCAAAGGTCTGTCTAATCACAGCGCTTAGATTGATTTATTATACACGTGTGGGCTGAGGAAACATTTCCTCTGTCACATCCTGTACTGATAAAGCTCAGCTCATTTCTTCGCCGGGGATGTTTGTGCATGAAGGTGTGAATTCATCTGAAGAAACTCGTAAACGTTGTTCAGGTTGCTCATCGTGATTTGGTCAGGAATCAGGAAATGATTGCTGAAGTCAACTGTAGCGTGTTATAAATGGGCTGTAATTTATCATATAATTATGTTTTTAAAAGGACGAATTTGAACTCTCAGACACTGACAGCTTCTCTGAGATGTAACATCTAAATTTATTTAAAATAACTCATTTCAATTACTCACACAGTTTTATTATGCTATCATTTAGGTTATTATTAAGTATATTTTTGTTTCCTTTCTGTTTTAGTTGATTCTATTAGGATTTGTTTGTTTTTGTTTAGTTGTTTTTATTTTAGTTTTTATTAATATTTTAGGATGTTATTTTTAGTAATACTTTAATATTTCAACTTTTTAGCCTGTACTACTAACAACTGAAACATGAAAATATTGTATATATTAAACTTTTAAAGTTTATTAAACTATAAACTATTTATTAAACTATTTTAAAATATATTAAACTATAAAAAACTTTTTATTTATTTTTTAAATTAGTTTTTAGTTGTTGTTTTTGTGTCTTTTTTAGTTGTTTTTTTTAATATATTTGTGAATGTTACTTCAACTTTTTGGCCTGTACTAACTGAAATATATTCATATTTAAAATGACAAACACAACTTCAAAACTTATTTTAGTATCCTTATTGTAATATCTTAGTAATTATTAATATTTTAAAATAGTTTTATTTGTAATTTTGCTGTTTGTTGATTTGTTGTTTTTTTTGTTTTTTTATTGTCTTTATATATATATATATATATATTAAAACAAACAGTATCCTTATTGTAATATAAAAATAATCATTAAAAATTTGTATCTAGTTTTTTATTATTATTTTTTATTATTGTGTCTTTAGTTTTTATTAATATTTCAGAATTTATTTTTAGTCATTTTGATACTTTAAAACTTTTTGGCCTGTAACAATTGAAACATGGAAAAATGGCACTCTATCTCTCTAATCTATCTAATCGATCTATCGATCCTTCTATCCTTCTATCTTTCTATCCATCTATCCTTCTATCCTTCCATCTATCCTTCCATCTATACATCCATCTATCCATCTATCCTTCCATCTATACATCCATCTATCCTTCCATCTATCCTTCTATCTATCCTTCTATCTATCTATCCATCCATCTATCCTATCATTTTGTCTTTTCCGTTTTAATTAATATTTTTTTTAATTTTAAGAAAATTTGACATATGCCCTTCACAACTAGCATGATATCCGCCTTTTTCCCGATTAACCAATTTATTTGACTCCACAAATTTTGATTGTTTTGTCTGCTGGTGTGCCATTTTAAAATGTAGTGCTCAGCAAAAAGTGACAACAGTCATCACCGTCATTCTGATGCACACAAACCAGCAATTAAAATCATAATTGTGTGTTTGTGCGCACATGCAGACAGATGTCTTTGACTGCTGTCTCGCTTGTCGCTGAGTGTTGTGTTTTTAAGATGACACGGCAAGTTAAAAATAGTCCAGCTTCCCGGTTGCATTTTGAAGATCATCCAGCCGCTTGTAGATTTAAGCATCCCTACTTTCCACAGCCATTCTCAGTGCGTGACACGCATGTCTGGCATTCTTAAAATCGCTCTCGTGCGATAGATGACTTCAATTCCTGCGCGAAGTCTCCCTGGGTCAGGCACTCCTTTCCTGCATTCTTCCATCTGCTCTGCTGTCAATTTGTGTTGGGGTTTGCTTCAGATGCGCCAATTCTAGAAACGATTGAAACCTACTTTAACTCTAATAATAATAAACCTGTCTGTGTTTGTGTACTTGATTCGTTTATTTTGTTTATAGTTTAGTGAAATTGCCAAATATTCACTTCAAACTGTTTCGGCGTGATGAGAATTATATTTTTGGTAACACTTTAGTTTATGGTCCAACTAGTTGCATATTACTAGGATATTGACTGTTTATTATTAGTACTTAAAAAAGCACATATTAATGCCATGACCATATTCTACATCCCACAATATTACCTAATACCTAAACTTATTAATAAGCAGTAATTAGGGGTGTATTGGGGGCAAAAGTCATAGTTAATAATTATTAATAGTGAGAATTGGACCCTAATCTAAAGTGTGACCTATTTTTTTAAGCACCAGGTTTTTTGTGCTTGATTGTAGGTCTGCAAAGATTGGCCAAATTTGTGTTATATTTTAATATGACTGTTATAATAATATTATTATTGTAATATAAATATATAATTATTAGTAATACTACTACTAAATAAAACATTAAACAAAACGCTTTACGCTGAAAACATCAGGTCATGAGCTGCTTGTGTGCAAATGAACACAGTGCCGCCGCTGTGCTTCACTCTGAAACACGCAGTGCATGCATTTATTTAATTTAACCGCAGCCTTCTCAGTTCACACACTAAACCATGAGGCGATCTTGGTTTTGCTTTGAATAAGTGTGCAGCCCTGCTTGTGGTAATGCTGTGAATGCAACAACATTAAAATCTACCTGTCTAAATTCGTCTGCGTTCACATACTGGCTTAGTGTACGGTTCAGGCTCACAAGTGACAGTGCAGTTATGCTTCCAGGGTTATTGTGGTTTAGGTAATGCACAATCAAAGCACACAAGGAATTCTAGGCAGCTGAAAGGTCAAAGTTTAATATTGTGCCAAACGACATAAGAGAAGCTTTAAGGGCTTCCTGCGGCTGCCTGTCAAAATAAGAGCTTGATGGTTTAACAAAATTAAAACAACCATAAATATCAGTGTGGTGTTTTTATAGTTGCAATATAAAATAAAAATATTATTTTTCTTAAGTAATTTTATTTTACTGTGAAATAAATAATAATTTCTTAATGATTTTTAGTCATTTTTATATTTTTGTATAATAATAATAATTATTATTATTATTATTATTATTATTATTATTGTTATTAATTATTACTATTTTTATTATTTTATAGATGCATCACAAAATTCTGACCAAATTGTGCAGCCTTGCAGTAATAATAATTTACCAGTAGTTGTTGTTATTATTATTATTACTATTTTTGTTTATATAATAATTTTATTTATTTATAATATAATTTCTAATCATTTATTATTTTATCAAAAATAATAGTTAATAATAATTATTATTATTAAATATTAATGTATTAGTAGTAGTAGTAGTAGTAGTAGTAGTAGTAGAATTATTATTAGTATTAGCATTATTAATGTTTTCCAGCCTTTTTTTTTTTTTTTACAGTGAAATATTTCAATAGTAATATTTATTTTTATAGCCTTATTGATAATCCCATTATGCAGCCCTACAAACAACCACAGCAAACTTAAATTTTTTTATATCGCATTTTACATCGCAACCACACTTTTTAGTCAGAAAAATCACACTTGTAGTTTTTCCCTCTAGAATCAGTGCTCGCATGGATGATGTTGAGCTTCCCAGAGCGTCTATGAATGAATCCCAGGGTTTGGTTGTTGGTGTGTGTGGTTTGAAATGGGTCTGTCCCGGGCCGCTGCGAGGGTTAATGTTCCTGCAGTCTCCCGGAGAAACCCGAGCCGTTCAGACACCGCTAGGACTCTCACAAAGACAGGAAGTGCTATAAATAAATCAACAAATAAACATGGCATCCACCAGGGCAACTCCTACAGAGCGTGGATGTCCTCTCTCTCTCTCTCTCCTCCTTGCTCTTTTCCTGTCCTGTGTGTCCCTCTTTTCTCCCTGTGTCTCTCTTCTGTTGCTCCGGGGTCGAGAGCTCAGTTTGAGCAAACTTGAAACTCATAGCGCATAGCTTTGGCTGTTGATACCCTCTCATCTGCTGCTCAGATTGTGATGATCTTTAAGTGTATTTTGAGACTCAGTGTAACTGTTTCTAGATCTTCGGTTGAGTGCAGAGGGTGAATGTGCTTTTGCAGTGAACTGTGTATCATTTTAATACATGCTTTATAATATCCCGGTCATCCTTTGCTCCGCCCCAGTCCTGCAGCCGTTGAGTGGGAGATGGATGCGGATGTTGATCTTGCAGATGGAAACGCATTAGAGCTCGCAGAGAATGAGGAAACAGGTTATTACCGTTTCGAATATTCATGCTGACGTTTCCCCTCGGATATATGTGCACAACTCTGGTGTGAGTGTTTGAGCAATTCTAGAATTATAATCCTTAACCTTTGCAGAAAAAGTCCAATCCATGAGACGAGCTCAAAGCGTTTTAGAGCCGTTTACACCTGTATTTAGTGCCGTCCACTTGTGATCCGATCAACCAAAACATTTCTTAATACCAGGTGTAAACGGGGCCTTTGGAGTTTAAAAACCACATGGCAATGCCCCAGAACAGCAGTTTTCAATACCACAGACCCCCATAAATGATGCAAGGGCCCCCATACTAAAATGTAAAAGGCAGAAATATATTTTCAAAAACAATTTATAAAAAATTTTAAAATATTATTAGCGAAATTAAACCTTTTAATGGTTTATTTTTACACTACTGTTTTAATTTAAATTTATTTGTTTATATATATTTTTATGGTTGTTTTTTATTTTTCACTGTTGCGTAATGTAATGTTTTTAAATTGTATTTAATTTCTTTTTTTTAATCAATTTATTTATTTGATAGTTTAATCTTATTTGTATTATTTATGTTAATACATTTTGTATTTTAATTATTATTTTAAACTTTAATTTATTTATTTTGATCTATTTAAAAAAAAAAATTATCTTGCACTGTTGCTTAATATTTAATCATTTCTTAAATTGTATTTAAGAATATATATATATATATATATATATATATATATATATATATATATATATATATATATATATATATATATCAATGATCAATTATTTATTTAATTAATAGTTAAATCTTATTTATTTATTTGTACATTATTTCGCTCTTTATCTAACATCCACGTTTTCTCCAGAATCTGTAGTTTTTCTAAAATATAAAAGGCAGATATATATTTTCATGTATAAAAAAATGTGATTTAAAAAATGTGAAAATATTGTTAGGAAATTTTTAAAATAATTTTTCTTTTTTTTAAAATATATATTTTAAAACATGTACACTGTTGCTTAATGTAATATTTTTTAAATTGTATTTAATTTATTTTTTATCAATTTTTTTATTTGATTAATCTTATTTTTATTATTTATTTAAATCAATTTTGTATTTTATTTATTAGTTTAAACTTTATATATGTATTGTATTACATTTATTTTCTCCAGAATATGTATTTTTTTTATGCTTTTTTGAAGTTTTATATGAATGTAGTGTTAATAGTAAGCATATTAATAGTACAAATCCATTGGCACTCTATTTAAAACGGGCCTAGAGAGAGTGAGTAAGAAGGGTTATGTCGGTCAGGTGATTGTGCAATCACGTTGTGTGCATTGAGGTCATTCCTGAGCGGCACCACACCTTCACCTGTCAATCACGCCTGCTCCATCCACTCGTGCGCTGCAGGAGCGCATGTTTGTGTAGGCCGTGGAAGGATGTGGTTCGATCTTGCATGCGTTCTTGCGCAGGGAGTGGCAGTTCATTGCAATCGAGAGAGAGCTTTGTCTCTTTCATTTCCGAAACTCCACAATGCCATACCTGGTTTCAGTGCAAATCACATTACTACAACTACTACTAGCGATAATTAATCAGTCTCAGCTGATACGTTTTTTTTTTTGGCCTATAACTGTCGGATTAAGCAAACTTTCATTTTGACACAGCGGGATATTTGTAGCCTGCATAAAGAAGCATTTACTCTCCGTGACGCTCCGTCCGTGCAAACCGGACATTTCAGACTATGCTGCGCCTGTATCCAGCAATAATCATTGAGTGGTGTCAAATTAGCACTGCCCGGTCTTTATTTGAGAAAATGTGATTCCCAGGGAGTGCACACAGAGTTAGCAGATGACTAAAAAATAAATCTACATTTGTGTTGCAGCAATTATGCATGTTATTTACAATTTAAATGAAGTAGTAGTAATAGTGATATAAGGACCATTGGCCACCCTGCTCGGCCATATGAAACCGTATTGGTCAACTGCAGTTGAAATGACTGATATGCAATGCAAGTGCAACGTGGCCATAAAGTGTTTGCATCAACGTAGTGTACTTTATTATGACCAAAAGTGGCACATAAACACATGCATGTGTGGAATAGCGGGTCTTCCTCTGTAATTCTTGTGACTTGGATGCAATGATGTCATCCACACCCAACTAATCATAGGCTGGGCATTCCACACACACACACACACACACACACACACACACACACACACACACACACACACACACACACACACACACAGAGCCCCCTGTTTGAGCAGAGGTATTTCAGGCCTCATCAAATGGCATTTGTTGACAGTGTGGATGTGTCCGTCCAGGCTCAGGTCCTGACTGGTTCGTGTATATGTGTGTGAAGGCTGAATTGTTTTTGTGGCGGGCCTGTCCCTGGTAGGTGCCTGTCGTACGAGGGCAGGGGGTGGTGAAGGGCCTCATTATCCACTAAACTCAATGGAGTCTTTGTGTTTCGGGCCGCGGACCTAGAAACCCCTTTCCCAGTGTGATCTGATGCCTGTCTGTGTCTGTACATGCCGGTTCAGATTGAGGTGCTGTGGATCAAATTGGTAACCGACTAGTCATTTAGTGAGTCTAACTAATGAGTGCATCTCTTTTCTTATGCCTTTTTAATATAGAGTTTTAAAAGGGCATATTTTTAGAGCAGTGTTATTTAGATTTAATATTGTATTACATTTTAGTGCAAGTGCAAGTCATTTTATTTTGTCCTTTTTATTAGTTTTTAAAAAAGTATTTCTTTGTTTTTAAATTAATGAGCAATTTTAGTACTTTTTTTGTAATTTTATTTTTTTTATTTATAATTATTATTATTTTTTGTGTAATTTTAGTATTTGAACTTGTTTTATTTTTGGGTAGTTTCCAATGCAAAATTACTCATTTTAATGGTTTTTTTTTTAAAATCTAATATTTATATTTTATTTCATACAGTAATTTTGTTACTTGCTTTTTGTCATTCTTTTTATTTGTATTAGTTTTTTAATAATTCTATTAGGTTTTTATTAATTTCATATCAGTTTTAGTCATTTTAGTACTTCAATTTAAACTTTTATTTTTTATTTTTGTTCAAGTATTAGTAATTTGATTGTTTTTTTGTAGTTTTATTAGCTTTATTTTAGATATTTCTATTTAATTTAAATTTATTTTGTTTTAGAAATTATTTAATTTAAGTATTTATTTAGCATTTATATTTTATTTCATACTTTATTTCAGCTTTTTATTTAAATATATGGAAAATATATATTTTTAACTTTTTAACTAATTGATTTAGAGGTACAAATACTTTATAAATACTTTAGAGTTTAGACTAGAATTTGTCATTGCTCACTTCGGTAAATGTTGTCCCCTTTTGTCCGCAAAGTGTGCAATATCTGAATAATAGAAGTTTTTATTCAAGCGTTGGTCTTGTATTTATGCTAGAAATGCTTTAGATGTTGATTTTCAAACCGGCTTCCTGAGCAAACATCTTGAGCATTCCTGCATGCAGCCGAACGCAGCCCGTTTCCTGTTTCCCGGGCTCTGTGACCTTGCTTCCACTTTTTTTTTACATCATTTCCTGTTTGTTCTAGACTTTCACGGCCTGGTGCAACTCTCACCTGAGGAAGGCGGGAACGCAGATCGAAAACATCGAGGAGGATTTCAGAGATGGACTCAAACTAATGCTGCTCCTAGAGGTCATCTCAGGTCAGTGGGCTTTACACGTTTGCTTTGGTCTTGTGATCTTTGACTGGTCAGTGTAAAATTCATTCAATCTTTAAGTCTCATTTGCAACTTTCCAAAGTTGTTGGCGAGATGTAGAGCTAATGTTTAGCCGAGGAGAATGTAATAGAGTCTGTGTTTATGCTGATGCGATGGAAAGCGTGTGAGAACTCATCCGCTGTGTGTTTGTGCAGGGGAGAGATTACCAAAACCTGAAAGAGGCAAGATGAGAGTGCACAAGATCAACAATGTCAACAAAGCGCTGGACTTCATCGCCAGCAAAGGAGTCAAACTGGTGTCCATCGGTGCAGAAGGTACAAACACTCCTCTGCCTGTCAGACTGTATATTCGCTTTGAAGAAGCGCCTGCCAAGTGAAAATCCCACAGCAAAGACCTAAAGCCTTGTGCATGTTTGTGTGCGTGTGTGTTTGGGAAATTCTGACCTTTCCAATCCTCCTTTGTGTGGATGCAGCGTCTGTCTCAGAGAGATTGACTGTGTTCACACTTGGCATATTTGGGTCGATTAAAGCAAACCCCGGTGTGATTGCTCTGTTAGTGCGGTTCATTTGAATAAGCGTGAACGCTGCCATCTGAACCCGGGTGCGCACCAAACAAGCGGACCGAGACGCTGAAAAGATGAGTCTCAGTCCGCGTTCAAATTAATTCTGGTGCGGTGCGACTGAAATATGAACGCAACACGGACCAAAGACCTGTAAACAAACCAAAAACAGGAAGGACGGAAAGCACAAGCAAACCTGTTTTTGCTCTCGTCTAAAGCCCTATTGGGACGGTAATTGTTTCTCACATGGAAGTGCGTAAAAATAAATGTGCATGCCACCTCAGCGAGCATTGGGATGGTGATTTATTCCCGGTGGAGAAGCGAGTTTTGTGATCCTGGGAACGCTGCTCACGTGCTCAATAACATGATCGTGCTGTAAATAAAATGTCATATGCTTGGTATAATAAGAATATATGCATGTTTAATTGAATAATAGGACAATAATATCCTAAGTATTATTGAATTATTTAAATCTGTTTAAAAATAGGAAGCCATAAAGACGCACACTATAGTTAAAATGGTATTTTATCTCCAAATAAAGGATGTCGTTTTATTCCACATGGAAATGAGCGGAAATAAGTGAATACAGCCTCTTATTTACACGAGGTCAACATAATGCTGCGGTTATTTTAAAATATATATTTGCTGCCGCTCCACAGTGGTCAAGAAGTATATAAACTCTGAGTTTTTAAGAATATATCACTTCAAATTCACTGATGTCGATTCGGACTGCGATTTAAATGACCACACGACCTTGGTGTTTGTCAAAAAACAGTAGGTTGGGGATTTTTAGGCGGGTGGTGGGAGAGAAACACTGACATTCTGGATTCAGACGGCAATAAAATCACAGACTAGCCCCTGTCAATGATGAAAATACCTTACGACCCCACGAGAAACTATTACCGTCTGAATAGGGCTTTAGTCGTGATGTTGCCCATCACAGTTCAGTATAGCATCAGAGCCGCATCTCCTCGCAGCGGATCTTTGTGTGTGTGTGTGTATGTGTGTGTGTGTGATGGAGGGATTGCCGCTGTGGGATTGCCTCTGTTTTGACGCATTTTACAAGCTCTTCACAAGTTCTCAGATGGTCAAAATACCGTCATATGTGGCTACGCACATACATCGAGTGCATTTAGCCCAGCACACAGCAATGTTTTAGATGTTCAGTAAGTTCTGTCTCGAAATATACATAATTAAAATGACCGATAAGGTTGTGAACGTATCTCTTTGGCTTTAGGTTCAGTATCTTTAGGTTCAGTGTTAAAATGCCAATGTGAATGCTAAGCTGACTTTTTTGGGGGGTCTGAACCAAACAAACCGAACTGCAAGTGTAAACACACCCCGTTTCTAAACGCGTACCTCTGTTCATATACAGTTATTAGTGTTTGAAATGCATCTATTGAAAAGTTTGGGTCTCTCATGCTCACCATGGCTGCGTTTATTTAATAAAATACAGTAAAAACGGTGAAATATTATTACAATTTAAAACACATTTTAAAATGTATTCAAATAGAAACGTTAATTTATTCAGCATCATTACTCCCGTCTTCTTCAGTGTCACATGATCCTTCAGAAATCATTCTAATATTAAGAAACATTTATGATTATTATCAGTGTTGAAAAGAGTTCTTATATACTACTTTATATTTTGTGGAAACCATGTTAAATTACTTTGATGAATAGAAAATTTGGTAACACTTTATTTTACAGTGTCCTTGTTGCATATGTTACATGTACTTACCATAGTAATAACAGTAAATGATGCATAAATACATGCAACTAACCCTCAACCAGTTCATTAATATTACTCAGTACTTGCATATATAATTACAATGACACCGTAAAATAGTGTAACCAAAAGTTTTTAGCATTTGTAACATTACAAATAAATAATTTTGTAACACTACCGTCACTTTTGATCAATTTAATGTATACTTTCTGAATAAAAGGATTTTTTTTTTTTTTTAAATCACTTTATTACTATTTATGATAATAAAAATGCATGTTTTCCTCTTTCAGCATCTAACAGTTTTGCATGTCTGTATCTGTAGAAATTGTGGATGGAAATGCCAAGATGACTCTGGGAATGATTTGGACCATCATCCTCCGCTTCGCCATCCAGGACATCTCAGTGGAGGGTATGATTTACCCCTCAGATTGTTCTAGAACATTTAGGAGCCGCTCTGCATGGCCTAATCAAGCGTACTTTGGAGAAGAGAAGCAAACAGACTTGATGAATGTTCAGTGATGTTTCTCTCTCTCTTCAGAAACCTCCGCTAAAGAAGGACTGTTGCTCTGGTGTCAGAGAAAGACGGCTCCTTACAAGAACGTCAACGTTCAGAACTTCCACATCAGGTCCGAAACGCCTATTGGTGTTGATCTAGAACCTTTATTTGACTGATCCAGGGATTGTGTGCATGTCATTTTTGGCTGGTTGATTCACCCAAACATGGGTTTTGCATAAAGCAGTGGTATGGGTGCATTTGAATAAACAAATGAACAATAATAGCTGAAGATGAGCGATAAAAGATCACACTTGAATCTGAAATATCTCACAGTCGCTTTGCAAACAAAGTTCTTTTAGTCCGACACTGAATGCATGAATGCAGAGTTTGTAAGCTGTGGTTTGAGTGCTGCCCTCTTCTGGTCAAAGGAAGGAAATGTGAAGTACTTGACACACTCTTTTTCTGTTTTTCCACAGCTGGAAGGATGGTCTTGCCTTCAATGCTCTGATCCATAGACACAGGCCAGAGCTCATCGATTATGACAAGCTGAGAAAGGTGTGCATCTCATGAAAAAAAAAAAAGTTAATTAGGCTTGTGAATTTTCAGTACTCAATTTGGGGGAGATTTTGTGCACTTCAGCATATTAAAATGATTATACGTGGAGCTGAGAGTAATGTACACTGATCGCATAGTCAAAAGTAGGGCTTGAAGGATAATAGTTGAACTGAAAAGCATGATTATTTTGCTCAAAAATGATTATTAATCTTGATTTGTTCTTTTTTGAAAGATTTATTTTTACATTTCATCAGAATTGTTGCACTGTTATGTCAAACACGGTTAAGAGAACTTTTTACCGCATCGAGTTTGCTGATTTGTTATATGCATCATGTATTAATACACACTACATTATGAACACTGGTCAAACCTTAAGAAGCTTCTCTCAAAAATGAAAACAGCCCTTATATTAATTCCTGTAATTCCAAATTATGATAATTATGATAGCACGTCTGTTAATTGAAATAAAGCTGAAGCAAAATAGTTGAAGCGCTAAAATGATTAACTGGAAATATAAATAAAAACTTGAACTAAAAGTGAAATAAAATAAACCTAAATAGCAACATTTAAATAAATGAAACAAAAGCGCTTAACAGAATTATTAAAAATTAAACTGAAACATGAAAATTTTAAATATAGAAATTAGTAAGGTCAAATTAATCACATCTAACATTAAAGCTGAAATGTATATACTTTATATATATATATATATACACACATACATATACACACATACATATACACACATACATATACACACATACATATACACACATACATATACACATATATATATATATATATATATATATATATACATACATACATACATACACACACATACATACACACACATATTATGCAAACTATGTTAGATGTGATTAAGCGTGATTTCACAGCACTAATAAAAATGAAAGCTAATTCCGAATATTAAAATAACTATAATAAAAGTCAAATAAAAGCTAAAATAACACTGGTGTAAGTGCATTTATTCAGCCACCACAATTGCAAGCAATAGTTGAATTAGCTTAATTATTTAATAGGGTTGATGCATGTGTAGAACTTGGTGAAATGATGGACGTTTTGATCCTGTGGTAAATCTGTATAGGTCATGTGACTCTTTTATTATGTGTTAACAGGACGACCCTGTGACCAATCTGAACAATGCTTTCGAAGTGGCGGAGCGATACCTTGACATCCCCAAGATGTTGGATGCAGAGGGTATAAACTGTTCTGTCCTTCTCTCTGTGTGTGTGTGTGTGTGTGTGTGTGTGTGTGTGTGTGTGTGTGTGTGTGTGTGTGTGTGTGTGTGTGTGTGTGTGTGTGTGTGTGTGTGTGTGTGGGCGTTGATGTCTGTGCGAGCATGTTTTTGTACTGCGCATTGCATATCAATTGTTATTCGTGTAGCTGTCTGTGCCTGTATGAAGTCAGTTGTGCGTGCTTTGGGTGAATGAGCTGCTCTTTTAAAGTATGTGTGTTTTGTGCATGTCAGCACATGCCTTGTATTTCCAGGAGTCTCCGACAGAAACACCCACACTTAATGTCTTCTACAAACAGTGTGTTACCATGGTAACATCCCTGAGCGTTATGTTGTTCTCCCCCAAGCATGATCTCTCCAGGATCTCTGATCAACCTGCTACGTCGGAGCGTGTTTTATTGATATTTATGTGTGTGTGTGTGTTGTTCTGTAACCCTGAGTATATGGCTGAATCCCAATTTGGACGCTATCCCTTCTAAATAGACTTAGATGGATGGTAAACTCTTTCTGAAGGATTTTTATATGATTGTAACTGTACTTTCTTTTTGAGCTAATATTACCTACAATCAGGGCTTGATGTTAACTTTTTTGCTTACCAGCCACTGTGGCTAGTGGTTGAATATTGCGAATTTCGACGTATTTTTAATTTGACATTTTTTATATACTATGTCGTAGGGAAGTAGACACATTTTAGTATTTAATTTACATTAGTTTAGTTGTAATTAATTCATGCATGCAACCTCAAAGAGTACAGAGCAATGAGATCTGGCATCAAGCAGCAGTTCAGTGACGTATGTCTCAATACTGGCACACTACCTTACTCAAGAGTAGGGCTGGATATTAACAAATTTCTCAATTCGACTTCGATTCACAATCTTTGATTCCGATCTCGATTTATTTGATATATCATGTACAGTACATCTCTCTTAAAGCTGCACTATGTAAAAAATTTCAGTAAAATATCCAAAAACCGCTAGGCCAGTGTTATATATTTTGTTCAGTTGAGTACTAACAATAACCCAAATGTTTCCAACTATTTGTAAATTGTGAGAAAATTGCTATTTTAACCAAGAAACCGGGACGTGTGAGGGAGTCACCTGTCGATGTCGTCATATCTGCATTCCCCTCGGTTTCCAGTTTTATTCTGCAGAAACGCTTTACTCTCACTGCAGTGTGAACAAGTGTCACAGCAGCCACTGAGTGAACGCACAGAGTAACGTCATAACATCATTTTCAACACACTCGTTGAGCTGCGTTACCTCATACTCATAACCGGAGAAGCGGAAGTGGCGCCGGCGACTGTGTCATAATAAAAGTCCCGCTGCTCGCGAGGCGTGTGTCGCATTCATCTTATTAACAATCGTTCCAGCGGCCTTGCTCAGTTCCACAACACTCGGCCCTGCTCTGCTTCACACTACAGTAACGTTAATAATCACATGAACATGATTTCTGCCCGAGTCCTATCCCAATTCTTTCCCAGCGGCTGTGAGGTGGAGACCACATGTCCCAAGATTCTGCGCTCAAACGTGGCGTCATCAAACTACGCCTTTGTTTTGAAAAGTCGACCTCTAGCTGATGGAAAAGTTACATAGTGTACCTTTAAGTAATGCTGTAATATATAGCTCTGTCAGATGGTACATTACTATGATAATTGCATTAAAGGCAATTTTATATCAACTTATATGGACATTTGAATGGTTTTTCTGAGGTAAATGTAACGTTACATGACAGTGGGAGAACAGCAACAGCTTGCAAACAATGTTGAAATGATGATTGAGCGATAACATGAAACACAATACATTTTCTGAGTTGTACTGTATCTTTCAACATACCTGCTGATGTTCATTGATGTTTATATCATGCTATAACTAGTAGTGAAGAGGAAGAGATGATCGTTTCACAGCTACAGTAGCTGTGTTTCCATTACCCTTCACATTGCGCAAATTGAAATTGCGAATAAAAAATACGGCCAAATAGAAGAGTCAATTTCACAAAAACTCCCTTATATCGCAAAAAAGTTTTTACGCTCACATGAGGTGGTTTTTCATCCAATTCGAAAAGGGAATATTTAGCAAAACTGTCATTTTAAAGGTCACTTGCCATACGTATAAGTTGATCATTCTGTAAAGATGCTGCTGTATTTTTGGACAGAAGACGAGACGAGATCTTTATTAAACTCATAAAAGACTAATAAAGGGAATACTGGATTCTAACAACTAAGAAATTCCACAATTTATCAAGACTTTGAAGCAGATTTGAGGGAGAAATGCCAGAAACAACTCATATGTGGCCACTCTCAAAGTATAAGTGGCTTTCCTTGCCATTAATGCTTATATAACACGTCTACGTCTCCTTCCATTAAAAATCATGGCTAGTGCGGTGGCTGCGATATACTTAATCCTACTAAAGCCAGGTGCACACTGTGCAATTTCCAATTGTTCCTTGTCAGACTGTACAAACATGATTCCCGCTGTAAGCCATGTCTCACTGTAAGATCTCGGTTGTCATTAATGTCAGACTGTATGATAATCAAGGCGCGCCAAAAATGGACACTAGTGAGTCTTCTTGCGCGTTACAAGCGATGTTTGGTGACATTTTGTTCACGTGTTAACAGAAAACAGTGTAGACTAAAATAATTATTCTTGGTATTTAATTTTTTTTATTGGCATTGATTAAAAACGACATTGAGAAAGCCCAGCCCTTCTCAAAAGTATGTCCCTCACCTGTGAATTGAGATTCAGCCATTAGTTTTTTCCATGACGACGTACGTGTGTGAATACGTCTCGTCTGCATCCTTGTTTGTGCATGTGTATAACTCTTGTTTCCCTTCAGACATTGTGAACACAGCACGTCCAGATGAGAAAGCTATAATGACCTATGTGTCCAGTTTCTACCATGCCTTTTCTGGAGCCCAGAAGGTACACCACGACCCCTAACCCTTCGGCAGCTCCTCTTTAGCATGGCTTTTTCCACCAGTACTAGAATAATCCGGTGAAGACACGCGCGTGTGTGTCTTAACCCCTCTTCCTCTGGCCTACGACTCCTTTCTCAACAGCGGATTGGCTTTTTCTCTCCCTTTGCGGGTTGCCAGGGTTATAACGCAGGATTTCTACCCCCATTTCCCTTTCAATAGGGGAACCCATAAAATGCATAACCATCCCCTCCTCTCTCAGTGGGGACACACAGGCTTTGGGTTGCTTTGCTTCACTGCTGTCTCTTTCTCTCTCTTTTTTCCGCTGGCATTGCTATAGATATCGTGGGCACTCTGCGGCCGGATGAGAAGGCTATTATGACCTACGTCTCCTGTTTCTATCACGCCTTCTCAGGTGCTCAGAAGGTGAGAAACCTTTGACCCCTGACTGCTGGCCCTGAAAACTCTTAAGGTGCTTTCATACCTGGTTTTTTCGTTTTGGTTTGTTGTATTTTGCTCCAAACGGATTTGCAGCAAGAGCCAAGGACTAGCTGTAAATGTTCCCCAATGTCCACATTTAAAGGTGCAGTGTGCAGTATTTATGAGGATCTATTGACAGAAATGAAATATAATATACATAACTATGTTTTCAGTGGTGTATAGACCTTACATAATGAACCGTTATGTTTTTATTACCTTAGAATGAGTCATTTCTATCTACATACACCACGTTTCCTCTTATAGTGAAGTCGCCATTTTGCGCCGCCATGTTTATACAGTGGCCCTAAACGGACAAACTGCTCAACAGAGCGAAAGCAGCTCTCTGCTGTCTCAGATGACAGTGTAGGCCACCGTAGCTTCTCTATATGCTTCGAAAGGGAGGGGTGAGCGGTGTGTGATTGCAATTCACAACCTCACTGCTGTGCTAGATGGCACTAAAATTCACACACTGCACCTTTAAGGTAATAAAACAATATTAGCCAACTGTTCTAGCATGAATAACATTGGTTGATAGTGTCGTATTAAAATAGCTACTTCAAAATTCTCTTCACAAGAATGCACACAAACATAACCAAGTTGGATGAAGACCGTTTTTATTCTCTCTGATCGTCCCACTTCATTGGCTTGGCATATGGCATTGAATTGTTCTGGATTAGGTATTTCAAACAAACGCAAGATGGACGCCATGCTTTTATGATCCATTTTTTTTATTCCAGTGCATGCATACTTTGAGTCAAATATTTAGCCTTAAATGAAGAAGTCCAGTCGGCAATTACAGGAATGTCAGATTTACAGCCAATTTCATTCATAATCTAGGATATATGCAAGAACCTGCGCCAAAAACCAATCCAATTAAACCAGGTGTGAAAGTGACTCGAGTTGAGGCCCCTTGCCAGTTTTGATTCATCACAGCTTTGGGCTTCACTATACCCAAACCATTGCCATCACCCATATCTATATATGCGTTTATTTCTATTGGTTCTTCTGCTATCATTAATACTCTCAATGGGTTTACTGGTCTTTCACAATCTTCTTTTAATGCTGCAAAGGTGAATTTCATTGTTTGATGTTTTATATTTGCACTCTGTGATAAAGATTGTAACACAGTTGAGGACAATGTCGAGTGTAACTATGAACATAACAATGCAATTGACTATAATAAACTTCAAAAAGCCTACATTTAAAACACTGAGGTTACTTCTTTGATTCTTAGATGTCCTGTATTAAGTCAAGCCCACCTATACATTAGTACTTTTCTGTAACGTTTTGATGCTGCATATGCTAAAGTAGACATGTGAAACGCCTCATTTATTTTTCCATGTGAAGTGAAGCCAGAAACGTCTCATCATAATTGTTTAAATGTGCCTTTAGCCTTTTACACAAGCGTTTTGAACACTTTCTGTGTTTCAGTGTTAGTTAATGCTGTAGAGAACCATGAAGAGATCCTCCAGTGGTGGTATAAAAATTGAGAATGCAAATTTGATTTTCCAACTAGCATGTAAATTTTGCAGCTAGACTTCACGTTTTCGAAACTAACCAATTTTGGTGTTTGCATGGAACGTCAATTAGTATAATAGTTAGCTTCCAAGTGACGTATGTAATGTTGATGTTTAACTTCATATTTATTTAATTTGCTTAGTTTGTACGCATGTTACTGTATGTATAGCACATTATTAACTTACAACACTTGGAGTTTTGTGTCATTGTGTGCTCAAAACATAATTTGCGTGTGTTTGAATGTAAAGCCACTTTTTTGCTAAACCCACCAAACCAAAAACCATTAAATATTTGATCATTTGTGTAAACTAAAGCAGCATCTTGACATTTACAGTTCTAAAAACAAATTTGTCATACTTCTTAACTGAAGTGTACTGTGTATACTGCATCATACTACTTTTAAACATATGGTATACACTACTGAATATATTTGTGTAGTCAACAGTATGCTGTTTTTCTTTCCTTTTTTGAATATATGGAAAATGTTGTATGTAATACGGTTGTAACTGTCCTGTTCTGTGATAGGCTGAGACAGCAGCCAATCGTATCTGTAAGGTGTTGGCGGTCAATCAGGAGAACGAGCACCTGATGGAGGACTATGAAAAACTGGCCAGCGATGTGAGTCTAAATCAATTTAAGTTTGCTGTTTGTGTGTTGTTTAAGTAGACGTAGATGTGCAGTGGAACCTGAAGCGTCTAAATGGCTAATTGAGCATCTATAAACCTATTTCTACAAAAACTACCCAGTGTTTTACTTGGAGAGGAGAATGTTTCCTATTGAACGCTATTCATTTACTCTCTTGGTGCATGCTTTTTATCCCTGTAGCTGTTGGAGTGGATTCGTAGGACAATCCCATGGTTGGAAAACCGTGCTCCAGAGAAAACCATGACAGAAATGCAGCAGAAATTGGAAGATTTCCGTGATTACCGTCGGGTTCACAAACCACCCAAAGTTCAGGAGAAGTGTCAGCTAGAGATCAACTTCAACACGTTGCAGACCAAACTCCGTCTGAGCAACCGGCCAGCCTTTATGCCATCTGAGGGACGCATGGTGTCGGTAAGAAACGCATAAAACACATGCACAATTCAGTTAATAATAAACTTTTGCTGTGTCACTGAGCATGTTAGTCTCGTCAAACACTGTATTATTCATTGTTGTTGGCTTTCAGGTTGAAACCATTGGCTCAATCCTGGCTAATATGTTTTCTTTGTCTTTAGGATATTAATGGTGCTTGGCATAAACTGGAAGGGGCAGAGAAAGGCTATGAAGAGTGGCTACTGAATGAGATCCGTCGTTTGGAAAGACTTGACCATCTTGCAGAAAAGTTCCGTCAGAAAGCAGCCATCCATGAGAGCTGGACAGATGGTATTGCCAATTGTTCACATTCACCTAAACTAATTACACCAATTGCTCTCAATAGACAGTGAGAGGCTTCTCTTTGACAACTCTTTCAATTATTTCTGGAAGTGTTTTGATTTCATGAATGCAGAGCCTTGTGAGCTAAGCAGAAGTCTTAAAGATCAGGCATGTGATCCGAAAACTAGATGGATCTACATTGATCTATGCTTGTTTGTGTATAGGCAAGGAGGCCATGCTAACACAGAAGGATTATGAGACCGCAACTCTGTCTGAGATCAAAGCTCTCCTGAAGAAGCATGAGGCATTCGAAAGTGACCTTGCTGCCCACCAGGACAGAGTGGAGCAGATTGCGGCCATTGCACAGGAGCTCAAGTGAGAAAGCAACAAATAATAACAGATTTTGGGTTAATTAAACTTGCTGAAAAATCAAGCTGTAGGGGGTGAAATTTGGGAAAGCTTAATGGAGTGTTTGTGCTCAAACTGTTTCTGTATTATAGTGAGCTGGACTACTACGACTCCCCAAGCGTTAATGCACGCTGTCAGAAGATCTGCGAGCAATGGGATGCTCTGGGTTCCCTCACACAGAACCGCAGAGAGTCTCTTGAGGTACACATGCATTCTTGGAGAGATACTTTCTGGCGTATTCCTGCATTTTATCATGCTGACTGTGTGTGCATCTGCTCTGCAGAGAACAGAGAAACAGCTGGAGTCCATTGATGAGCTCTACCTGGAGTACGCCAAGAGAGCGGCGCCGTTCAACAACTGGATGGAGGGAGCCATGGAGGACCTTCAGGACATGTTCATTGTACACAACATAGAGGAGATCCAGGTACTTTTATTTCATTGCTGGTATCTTTGGATGCATTTCAGAACTAGCGTAAGGGAATAATCAAATGCTGGACGTGAGAATCCTTTCCCTAACTAACCCTTTCTCTTTATGCAGGGACTGATAACGGCTCATGAGCAGTTCAAATCAACTCTTCCAGAGGCAAATAAAGAGCGGGAAGCTATCCAGGCCATCCAGGCTGAAGTTCAGAAAATCGCACAGTACAATGGTATCAAACTGGCTGGAAACAATCCTTACACCTCCATCACCCCTCAGAGCATTGACAAGAAGTGGGAGAAGGTTAGATATTTCTCTATCAGTGAACAAGAAATTGCTTGCAATCTCAACTGATTTGTAAAACTACACCCAAAGATCTTGAAGCAAGAATTGACGTTATCTCCCATCTATGTGCAGGTGCAGCAACTGGTTCCACAGCGTGATCAGGCTCTTCAGGAAGAACTCGCACGTCAGCAGTCTAATGACCACCTCAGACGCCAGTTTGCCAACCAGGCCAACATGATTGGACCATGGATCCAAAATAAGATGGAGGTATTATTTCTGTATTATTCCCTTGATGATCTTCTCTTGCTAAGAAGAAAAATGTTCATCAGTGTCTCCATGGCATGATGTTTGTAGGAGATCGGGCGGATATCAATTGAGATGAATGGAACGCTGGAAGATCAGCTGACCCACCTTCGTCAGTATGAGCAGAGCATCATCGAATACAAACCCAACATCGACCAACTGGAGGGAGACCATCAGCTCATTCAGGAAGCACTTATATTTGACAACAAATACACTTCTTACACTATGGAGGTATGCAAATGCAAATATTCAAAGTGATCGTGTTGAAACTACCACAGATGTAATGTTTAGGTCAAGTGTTTACAATTTATATATGCATTCACACCAGACTTATCAGTTAATCCATTGCCTTTTTCTTCTCTAAAGCACCTTCGTGTTGGTTGGGAGCAACTCCTTACTACAATTGCCCGCACCATTAATGAGATCGAGAACCAGATTCTGACCCGTGATGCTAAAGGCATCAGCCAGGAGCAGCTTCACGAATACCGCACGTCTTTCAATCACTTCGACAAGGTCAGGAACTCTAGAGCATGTTTGTCAGTGTTTGAAATGGTTACTTAATTAAGGTCAAATAATAAGTATTTGTGAGTTGAATATCAGTCAAGGTCAGTGTATTAAAGGCATAGCTCACTCAAAAAAAAGTCACTGATGTCAAACCGTCAAGATGCGTCTTGATTTTCCAAGATTGATGAGAGTTGAGAGCCTAAGGTCTTGTTTTCTACAGAACAAAGAAAACCATGTTTGAATTGACAAGATGGTGATAATTTTTGAGTGAAATATTCCTTTAATATGCATAGGGTGTGTGTTATTTGCAACTGTTGGCAAAGAGATCTTAGCATCAGGCCATTTGAAAATACACGACATAGCAGAGGATTAAAGTGTCCATATAAAGAAGAATATGGAAGATTTAGTAAAAGCTGCTTGTCAAGGCTGTGTTTAATTCCAGGGTGATTGATGCCTGATAAAAATAGACCTCAGTTGAAAGATTTGGTTGAACTTGTGTTAATATTTTCTCCATTTTCTCCACTTATTCTGGCACTAATGAGGGAAAACAGCTGAAATATACTGCGTGTCACACCTCTGACCTGAAGTGTGCCACCTGTAGACAATATGTAAATATCTTCTGGTGGAAATGAAGTAATGAGGGGGTTTTATGCCAGAGTGGAGAAATGTAGCCAAGTTAAAACTGATATAGTGCTTTCATAATGAGCTGAATGGTTTGTCTGACATTCATGAGAATCAGGTCACTCACTGTCATAAGTGTGTTTTCATTAGTCACGTGACTTGTTTACCATCAGCTCATATGTATGTCTATCTTTTGTCTCCATCTTTTTTTTTGTCGTGCCACTGCCTTCATCCCACACATGCTGCAATGTCATTGTGTACTGGTATCATCAATCCTCATCTGCATGCTCTGATTGGTCCATCCACTGTGGCCCCTTGCGTGATTGGCTCACCACAGGACCACAGTGGTGTCTTGCAGGCTGAGGAGTTCAAGGCTTGTTTGATCAGTCTGGGTTACGACGTAGAAACCGACAAACAGGTATGAGCACAGCCAGAGAAGAAAAGTTATGATGGCTGCCGTGTGCGTGTGTGTTTGTGTGTGTGTGTGTGTTTGCGCCGCGCCACTCATTCATTCCATCACTCACTAACTCCCTCACTCACCTGTTGTGATGCTGCTTGAAATGATGCCCTCTGCAGGTCAGCTAAGGTTTTTGCTTTTATTTTTAATGTTTCTCACTGCTCCCTCTGTTTTCTTTTTTTTCCACTTGTCCTTGCCATAATTTCCCTCCTCTTTCTCATTTTCTCTACAAACACTCTGATTCCTCTCCCTCTGTTACCTTCTCTTCTGTTCGTGTACAACCTCTCCGTCTCCCCAAAATCTCTGCTTTCCACATGCTTCCTTCCCGTTTCTTTTCTCATCCTTCCCTTTGCGAGCTGTAGAAGCGCACAGGGATAATGGACAGCGACGATTTCCGCGCACTGCTCATTTCCACTGGGAACAGCCTGGTACTGCTACCTCCTTTCTCAATCTCAGTTTCTCCTGAAGTCCTGCTTTTGCTTGCTGTTAAAAATGTATCCGTTTTGTCTGGTATCATTAGCTACTTTTTATATATTTTACCTACATTTTAAGGTAAGATCTGTAAAATAAAAGTGATTACTGAATAGATTCTAATAGTCCTTAGGCAAGGCTGATGCTATATTTAACTTGACACACATGAAAATGGGGCTAGAGTAAAGTCAGTGTTCAATGGGTTGTATTACAATGTGCTCTGGTGTTAAAATGCAGGTGGCACAAGTCTAGTTCACCCAAAAATGAACATTCTGTCATTAATTACCCTCATGTCTTTCCGAACACATGACTTTCGTCCATATTTGGAACACAAATTAAGATGTTTTTGATGAAATCTGAGATATTTCTGTCCCTCCGTTGACAGCTATGCAACTACTGCTTTGACGCTTCAAAAAGTTCATAAAGAAATCGTAAAACTGATCCATATGAATTGTCCATATGTTCTGAAGAGACTTGATCACTTTGTGATGAACAGATTGAATTTAGGCTTTTATTCACATATAAACATTCATAACTCACACATCATTTGTGGTAAACGGAAGCTCAAGCATGTTCGCTTGACGTGCGAGAACCAATGAGGTTCGTTTGAGCTTCCGCAAGAACCAATGAGGTTCAATCTCGTGTTACGCATCACGTTTGAGGTTCATTCTCGTGTTACGCATCACGTTTGAGCTTCCGCAAGAACCAATGAGGTTCATTCTCGTGTTACGCATCACATTTGAGCTTCTGCGAGAACCAGTGAGGTTCATTCTCGTGTTACGCATCACGTTTGAGCTTCAGCGAGAACCAATGAGGTTCATTCTTGTGTTACGCATCACGTTTGAGCTTCAGCGAGAACCAATGAGGTTCATTCTCGTGTTACGCATCACGTTTGAGCTTCAGCGAGAACCAATGAGGTTCATTCTCGTGTTACGCATCACGTTTGAGCTTCCGCAAGAACCAATGAGGTTCATTCTCGTGTTACGCATCACGTTTGAGCTTCCTCAAGAACCAATGAGGTTCATTCTCGTGTTACGCATCACGTTTGAGCTTCAGCAAGAACCAATGAGGTTCAATCTCATGTTACGCATCACGTTTGAGCTTCAGCAAGAACCAATGAGGTTTGTTCTCACACGTCAAGCAATTCCGGTTTAGCTCCAGTTTGTTCGCTGATCAATGTTTATATGTGAATAATGTAAATCAAACCTGTTCATATAAACCAATTGAGTCTCTTCAGAAAGTTGTGACTAATATGGATTCATTTTACGATCTCCTTATTAACTTTTTGAAGTGTCAAAGTGGTAGTTGCATAGCTGTCAATGGAGGGACAGAAATCTCTGATTTCAACAAAAAGATCTTCATTTGTCTTCCGAAGATGAACGAGTCTTACGGGTTGTGAACGACATGAGGGTGATTAAATGAAGACAGAATTGTCATTTTATGCCTTTAGATCAACGCAGTGAACCAATTGTACTTCTATTTCTCACAGCCTCGATTTCATTTGCTTCAAATTAAATGCTGTCTAAAAATTTGTGGTCAGGACTCTTCTCCTGGTTTATCTGGGTTAATCTCTAACCTCTGTTCTTCAGGGTGAAGCTGAATTTGCTCGTATTATGGGCATTGTTGACCCCAACAACAGTGGAGCGGTGACCTTCCAGGCCTTCATCGACTTCATGTCAAGGGAAACAACCGACACAGACACCGCAGACCAGGTCATTGCGTCATTCAAGATCCTAGCCGGAGACAAGGTAAGAAGGTGCATTTGAGGGTGTCCGCCTAAGAGTGTCCAAAGTTTCCAAAGTAACCTGTCCCGTCTCTTCTCCATTTCAGAACTACATCACAGCCGAGGAGCTGAGGCGTGAGCTTCCTCCTGACCAGGCAGAGTACTGCATTGCCCGAATGGCACCATACGCAGGCCCTGACGCGGTGCCAGGTGCTCTTGACTACATGTCCTTCTCCACCGCCCTGTACGGGGAGAGTGATCTCTAAGCATCAACTCCAGAACTCCGGAGCAGCTCTCTCTCCTGCATCAGCGCTGATCTTCTCACAGACTAGATAGATGAGAGCGCTGGATGGAGCCGCATCTGTCTTTCTCTCAACCATCCAGTCCTTAAAGAGATCAGTGCTCCTGAGGAAGATATTTAAGAGTGTTGGAAACGGGACTTCATAGCACACCTGAGGGGGAGGGGGGGATAGATGTTTGGGGGAAGGGGGTAACCATGGCATTATGGGAAGAGCGAATAACTGTTGATGAAGCTTACCACGCATTGAGGGATGACCTTTTGATTCTGTGTAAAACATGTCAGTCTTGGAGAGCTTAAGGAAAGTTGTAGGATAGAAGGAAAGAAGTTTAAGATGCAGGTTCAGTGTCAAGGGAAAGAGGGCGAGTGGCTTTGGACTGTAGCTACAGCTCAGGTTCTTTAATCTTCTTCCGTTTCCTCTTAAAATCACATGTATACAATGAAAGGACCGGATGTTTTCTCCAACTTTCGAGTGATTTCTCACCAGCAGTGACCTGTAAAGACAGTTGATGTTAAAATAAATGAGAAAAATATGATTTAAATCTATTAGTTTGTTCTGGGATGGAACTAAAGAGAGCTTAAAGAATCCGCTTTGGCTCAGTCTATGCCTAGACACTTAACCTGCACCCTCTACCCCGGTGGGGAGGGCACAAGCTTTTTCAGTTAACTATTTTCTTTGTTTTAATTTTGTCGTTTTCTTGCTAGAGTTGGTGGGGTGGGAGGTTTGGTTTGGGGTTGGAATATGTTATGTTTGGAATAATATAGTGAGGCTGTATATCGTAGGAAAATGGACAGAATGACTCGAGTGATTTGTGACATGCCCTCTTAACCCATTTTGCTGGATCGATGGAACTCTTTAAAAGTCTAACCTCAGCTTACGCCTCCCATTTTATTTCTCTCCTCTCCAGCAATTTTGAGTTGGTGGGATTCTACGCTGTACATACTTGTTTTCCAGTACACAGAATTGCCGGAATACCCATGGCAGTCACACAGCGCTTCAGGTCATCAGAAAAGATTATACAATGAGCAGTTTCACCCCTGCGGAGTACTGTAGGCAGGTTTGAGGAGCTACAGGTCTGTGTTTTCTGAGGGGTTGAAGAATCAATCTACGAAAAATACCCATACAGCGTTCTCTTATCGACTCCCCGACTCAAATAGACGTGTTCCTTAAAGATTTATTAACTGTAACTAATGTCCACCTGGCATCCATCTCTACTTGTTTTTCCAAATATTACTGAATGTCCATGTAGGAGCTTCAGTGGTGATGTGAAGCGTAGCCTTGTAGTGACCCCTCCACTAGCCTATGACTACACAGCTGCTGAATCAACAGTCGAAAAGAGAATTTTATATAGTCAGAAATAAGTACAAATGTGCCTGGTAGTTGCAGGTTGCTCTTTCTCCCACTCATTTTTTTCTTTCCTTTTGTTGTACACTAGTTTTTCTCTTTCTACAGGGAGGGGCAGGGACCCAATGTACAGCTCTGGAGGTTGAGGGGAAGGAGTGGGAGAGCTGAAGTCTTAATGAACATTCCATTATGTCTTAATTAAAATTAAATTACTGTTTAACAAATCTATGCAATCATGTATCCAATACCAACCATGCTCTGTAAGGAATGGCGGGGGTGATTTGCAATCGAAAGTGTTGAATTCAAGCGAGGACAAATTAAGGGTAGAGGGAGGGAATAGGGTTGCGGGCAGGTGGGATTCAGAAGATTTGAACAGACTTGGACCAAAAGCCTGCTCTTGCATCTGCAAAGTTGAATAAAAGCATTTGGAATTCTGATTTTTTTTTCTTTTGTACTCTTTAATATCAAACGTTATCTGCTGTACTGGAAATTTGCAAAAACTGCTTTCTGTCTCGAGATGAAAAGTGAATTTCACATGCACACATAAAGTTTCCTTATAAAATATTACCACTTTGAATGATTTGTGTTGTGTCCCTGCTTGCTTGAGATTTCCTCCCACTAAAGCTAACATTTTAAACTTGACTGACAAATTATAGGCTTAAAAAGGCTCTATCAACAACATGAGTGACACAATATTTATTAGCAATTAGTCTATTAGACGTTGATTCTGGCTGTGACAGACCGGTTTGGTCTATTACTGTAACTAATTTTTCCCTCATAAAAGAACAGGAATTTTTCTGTGGTAAAATGCATTATGCCCTCAAATGTGGATGGAGCTTAATTTGTAGGGCGAACGAGCTCAAAATAGCTGTGTGCTATGAAAAAAACTCACTTTAGACAGGTTAAGGACTCAAAGAACCAATAGAGAGCTTGTCATCCTCCTAGCCGTCCTGAGGAGGAGTTCCTGAGTGAAATCAAATGTGAAGTAGGTACAGTAGGCTGTGTCCAGCTCTCCAAATAACATGAGGGATAGAAGACGTGTCGTTTTTAATGCATTTAAGTGTCTATTATATTCATTTTTGTCGTCTGACTGTTGGTTGTCGTCGTAGAGTAAAAGCGAGAGCGAACCGTCAGGCTGTTATGACGACCTGAATAAGCGCGGGATTTTTCTGCTGTCTTCAACCTCTGAATCCTGGCCGTTACTGTGGAGAGGACGCGCGGCTTGTGTTTAAATTCACACGCTGGCGGGAAGAGCGCGACTGATCGTAGAACGTGGGCTGTTGTGGCGGGAATCATGCTGGCGTTGATGTTCACCTGTCGCGTACTACTCATCTTTCTGTTGTCAGATTCGGTAACGATGACAGACGAAAATCAGGTAAACTCAGGACTGGAGGCGAGAATAAGGACCTGCTTTCAGCTTACATGTGTAAAATGTATAGTTGTGTGGTACATTTTTACAGATGCATGGTGTTTTTTGACAGAAAAAGTCAGATTAACATAAGCTTTTACATTTGCTAATTGATGTATGATATATCGGCCACCATATCGGTATTGACCGATGTGTTCATTTTTAATGTTGCATATAATTAAATGGTATGTCACTTTTTTAAAATATAAACTCTAAAAAACAAAAGTCACAAAGATTGAATATTTAATGTTCTAGTGAACAAAAGAGGGTTTTGTGGATAGCATTGCTCTGTCATACATTTCCATGTCAAAACATACACCTGCTGACCTGAGAAAATCCACCTGGCAATGTGAAATGCCCGAGCACAAGCCAAACTATAAATCTGAGCAGGTTAAAAGAGTTTTTGTCTGAAAGAAATACAGAATTTTTATTCTTTAAAATCGCTCCTTCCTCAAAAGGCTCTTATGTTATAGGAGGACAGAAAATAGGCATTCAATTTAAAATATGCACACTGTCAGCAAAGTGGCACCACATCTCTCATTCATTACTAAACCAACCACCTGAGGCCACAAAGACTGCGTATTTATTTTCATTCACAGTTATAAAATGGTTAGACATGCCTCATGTCCACAGTGATGCCTTGTTCTCTAACAGAGACATCGTTGACTTTACACGCTTGGTCTGTTGTTTGTTACGGCACTCTTGGCAGGATCCGGATTAAGCACAACTGTGTTCATGTCACTTTTAATGTTTCAATTGCTGTTGCGTTTTGAAACTGGACCGTGGAGGTGTGGAAAGCCTCCATCCTGATGACTTTGGCAAATCAAGATCGGTAACCGCTGAAGAGTCCAAAACAAAGTATGACTTTAGTACCGTGAGTGATTCTGTCTGCAAAATATTAGAATTTGTATAATATTCTTGCAGTTGAGACCTAAAAAATGGTCCTTCCAACAACTCTTTAGCTAATAAACATGCCGTGCAAGACAACAATTAGGGGAAACAGACTATTTAGTTATTTATGTTATTTAAATGAAATATAAGAGAGTTGTGCTCAAAAGTTTACACACCCCTTACAGAATCTGCAAAAATGTTAATATTTGAACAATATAAGTGGTGATTATACAAAATGCATGTTATTTCTTATTTAGAACTGTCCTGAATAAGATATTTTACATAAAATATGTTTACATAGTCCACAAGACAAAAAAATTGCTTTATTAAAAATTTATATTAATGACCCTGTTCAAAAGATTATGATATAAATGACCCTGTTCAAAAGTTTATGAACCCTTGATTCTTAATAATGTGTGTCATTCCCTGGATGATCCACGGCTGTGTGTGTGTTTTGTGATGGTTGTTCTTGAGTCCCTTGTTTGTCTTGAGCAGTTAAACTGCCCAACGCTCTTCGGAAAAATCCTTTAGGTCCTGCAAAATCTTCAGTTTTCCAGCATATTTGAACCCTCTCCAGTAGGGACTGTATGATTTTAAGATCCATCTTTTCACACTGAGGACGATTGAGGGACTCAAGCACAACTATTAAAAAAGGTTAAAACATTCACGTATGCTCCAGAAGGAAACACCATGCATTAAGAGCCGGGGGGTGAAAACTTTTGAACAGGATAAAGATGTACAATTTTTTTATTTTTTTTTATTTATCTTTTTTTTTTTTTTTGTACGGTTTACCTTGATCTTCAATTTCAAAAAGTTTTCACCCCCTGGCTCTTTAAGCCACAATATGTAGTTTTTCACCACTAGATGTAGCTTGATGATTGAGTGCGGAATCTTGGGAGATGTGGTCTTCACCACACAGCCGGTGGAAAAGAATCAGGATGGAGTCGGGAAGAAATCATATTCATGAATGGGATTATTAACGTTCCTGTAGTATGAAGCAGAGCAGGACTGAGTGTTGTGGGACTGAACGAGGCCGCTGGAGCGATTGCCAATGAGAGACGAGCGCGACACACAGTTCGACAGCAGCGGAGCTTTTATTATGACACAGTCGCCGCTTCCACTTCTTCCGGTCAAGCGTATTTGGGGTAACACAGCGTTGTTTATCATCCATCCATCCATCCATCTTCTTCCGCTTTATCCGGGGCCGGGTCGCGGGGGCAGCAGTCTAAGCAGAGATGCCCAGACTTCCCTCTCCCTAGACACTTCCTCTAGCTCTTCCGGGGGGACACCGAGGCGTTCCAAGGCCAGCCGGGAGACATAGTCCCTCCAGCGTGTCCTTGGTCTTCCCCGGGGCCTCCTCCCGGTTGGACATGCCCGAAACACCTTCCCGGGAAGGCGTTCAGGAGGCATCCGGAACAGATGCCCGAGCCACCTCAGCTGTCCCCTCTCGATGTGGAGGAGCAGCGGCTCTACTCCGAGTTCCTCCCGAGTGACTGAGCTTCTCACCCTATCTCTAAGGGAGCCCCCAGCCACCCTGCGGAGAAAGCTCATTTCGGCCGCCTGTATCCGGGATCTTGTCCTTTCGGTCATGACCCAAAGCTCATGACCATAGGTGAGAGTAGGAACGTAGATTGACCGGTAAATCGAGAGCTTCGCCTTACGGCTTAGCTCTTTCTTCACCACGACAGACCGGTACATCGACCGCATTACTGCAGAAGCTGCACCGATCCGTCTGTCAATCTCCCGTTCCATCCTCCCCTCACTCGTGAACAAGACCCCTAGATACTTGAACTCCTCCACTTGGGGCAGGAACTCTCCACCAACCTGAAGTGGGCAAGCCACCCTTTTCCGACTGAGGACCATGGCCTCGGATTTGGAGGTGCTGATTCCCATCCCAGCCGCTTCACACTCGGCTGCAAACCGTCCCAGTGCATGCTGGAGGTCCTGGTTAGAAGGGGCCAACACGACAACGTCATCCGCAAAGAGCAGAGACGAAACCGTGTGGTCCCCAAACCTGACACCCTCCGGCCCTTGGCTGCGCCTAGAAATTCTGTCCATAAAAATTATGAACAGAACCGGCGACAAAGGGCAGCCCTGCCGGAGTCCAACATGCACCGGGAACAAGTCTGACTTACTGCCGGCAATGCGGACCAAACTCCTGCTTCGGTCATACAGGGACCGGACAGCCCTCAGCAAAGGACCCCGGACCCCATATTCCCCCAGCACCCTCCACAGGACGCCGCGAGGGACACAGTCGAATGCCTTCTCCAAATCCACAAAACAAATGTGGACTGGTTGGGCAAACTCCCATGAACCCTCCAGCACCCTGTAGAGTGTATAGAGCTGGTCCAGTGTTCCACGACCAGGACGAAAACCACACTGTTCCTCCTGAATCCGAGGTTCCACTATCGGCCGAATTCTCCTCTCCAGTACCCTGGCATAGACTTTCCCGGGGAGGCTGAGAAGTGTGATCCCCCTATAGTTGGAACACACCCTCCGGTCCCCCTTCTTAAAAAGAGGGACCACCACCCCGGTCTGCCATCCCAGAGGCACTGTCCCCGACCGCCACGCGATGCTGCAGAGGCGTGTCAGCCAAGACAGCCCCACAACATCCAGAGACTTGAGGTACTCAGGGCGGATCTCATCCACCCCCGGTGCCTTGCCACCGAGGAGTTTCTTGACCACCTCGGTGACTTCAGCTTGGGTGATGGACGAGTCCTCCCCTGAGCCCCCAACCTCTGCTTCCTCAATGGAAGACGTGACGGCGGGATTGAGGAGATCCTCGAAGTATTCCTTCCACCGTCCGACAACATCCCCAGTTGAGGTCAACAGCCGCCCATCGCCACTGTAAACAGCGTTGGTAGGGCACTGCTTCCCCCTCCTGAGGCGCCGGACGGTTTGCCAGAATCTCTTCGAGGCCAGCTGATAGTCCTTTTCCATGGCCTCACCGAACTCCTCCCAGGCCAGGTTGTTTATCATATTAGATACATTTGAGTGTGTTGAAAATGATGTTATAACCAAGCGGCAACCTCCCGCAGTTTCTCTTGAAGCCAATACGGAAGTGACTTAAACTGTAGTTCATCGACTGGCCACTAGAGGAAGGATCCAGAAGGAGCAGAATCTCATTGAGCTCCTTGTTAAAATGCCCAACTTTACAACAGAATAAAACATGTTTATAGCCTGGCACAAATTGTGGTTTTGGTCTATATATTTAATTTTGCCCTTATATTATATATATATTTAAGTTTACATTATATAAAGCTTTAAAGTTCTGCATAATTAAGGGCGTGGCCACTTTGAGTGACAGGTGACATTTATCTGCTGTCTGTTAGTCATTGCGTTACTTCAGCTCCGCCCACGTCCCGCCTTTTTGCCCATTTTCTGTTATCCGGGAGTGACGCGCAGCCAAGATGGCAACGGCCAGCTCGACCCTACTTTACGCATTTTTTTACAGTCTATGTTTATAACGTTACTCTGTGTGTTCGCTCAGCGGCTGTTATGAGACACAGAGCTGGATCGATATTAGAATATCATATTAATAAATGCTGGATGGCTTGTGTCACTAAATGGCATACAATTCATTTTAAACATATTGTATGATGGAGAAAATGCTGTATCACTGTACAATAATTAGTTTTCTGCCGATGAATGTCTCCAAACAGTATAATAAAACACATCATATATTAAAGCGTCTTTGGTGTTTCCATGGTTTCTACAAAATAAAATTGGAAATCGAGGGTAGTGCGGGTATGATGTCATTGATAGGCGATGCACAGTCCGTGTCCTGGTTAAAATTGCTTATTTCTCTGGATTTAAACATTCTTGGAAACATCTGGGATAATGTAAGTTCACAAGTCAACAAAATATATAACACTGTTCTGGTGGTTTTTGAATATTTTAATCCAAAAATCTTACATATTGTGCCTTTAATGCACCGCGCTTCCTTTTTTTAATATTGTAAACAAAAACAGCAAGTTTTGTAAAGTTTGGTCAATATATTTTCTGAGATTTTCCGAAAAACTGCTGAAGGTCTTCATGATTTCTCAGTAATGGTTGTGTGTTATTATAGAGGTGGAGATGTGACCACAAATGCCTGGTGTTGCGAACATGTGCAAGTCATTTTGCAAGCTCTCTCTCTCTCTCTCTCTCTCTCTCTCTCTCTCTCTCTCTCTCTCTCTCTCTCTCTCTCTCTCTCTCTCTCTCTCTCTCTCTCTCTCTCTCTCTCTCTCTCTCTCTCTCTCTCTCTCTCTCTCTCTCTCTCTCTCTCTCTCTCTCTAGGGCTTCATTAATGGACACACTGCTCTATTCTTTTCATGGATTCAGTAAACACTGCCACAGATGTTTGGGATATCCATGGGTAAAGGGAATCTATGCTAGTCTCATCTGTTTTGCCTTTTCCCCACATTACATCTCTATGTACAGAACAAAATCAATCTGACATTGAAAGATTGTTACTGTTGTATTTGGAAAGAAACATGCTCTGATATTTCTAAATATTCATTTCAATATAACCAGCAAACACTGTAACCAAACTTTTATTTTTCTCCTCTAATTAAATCAGAGGATGCAGGTGAATGTTATGTTTTAATATTTTATCTTGGGGCTATTTAATCTATAAATATGCACTTTTTTTGCTTGATTTCAGCAAGATCCTCTGTCCTTTGAGGGAGTGTAAAAATATAAATCTTTCATTAGTGTGTCTAAAATGTCTCGCATCACCTTACGCATCATGGGACCTCCAGCGTTTTCCTCAGCCAGACACCATGTTTCCCTTTTTTTCTACCCTTTTTGAGAGCTTTTACACAGACTAGCCTTTCACATTCATCCAGATGCAAAAAAAAAAACCAAACCCTGAACCCCTCCCGTTCTCTAATTATAGTTGCTGGTGTTGGACAAGCAGTGGCCTCAGGTGTGTGTGCTGGACTGCGCTAGAGGGCGCCATCGGGCTGTATGTGGCAGCAATGGCCGAATGTATAAATCTCTGTGTTCTTTTCAACGTGCCCAGTGCATCAACAGCCAGCTGAGGAGGATGGACACACTGTCAACATGCACAGGTAAAGACTCATCACAGGAAAACAGTTTTCATCTGCTCTCAGTGGACGATGTCTTAGAAGTGTTGTGTGTTTATCAGCAGATCCGTTGAGCTCTAGATGTCAGCTGGCCCGCTCTCAAGCACTGCGGGCCAGCGCTCTTTCGGATTCCTCCGCCATCTTTATCCCGATATGCAAAGCCGACGGAACGTACGCAGAGGTATTGTGATGCTAAAGTCCAACAACTGTATTCATAACTGCGCTCTTAATCTCAAAAGAAACTTAACGTTAATTTGGAGGCATTGTTGTTCATTTTGGTGGCATTTCCAGTTTCAGTTTCCAACCCTGCATGACCTCTCGTGACCTTTGACCTGTAGGTGCAGTGTCACAATCAGACAGGGTACTGCTGGTGCTCCACCGCTGATGGGATGCCTGTGAGCGGAAGCTCTGTCCCACGCCTGAGGCCCAACTGCACTGGTGAGTTCTGTTTGTGAGTCGCATGAACTAATGAGCCCATAGACTGTAAAAAAGATGGACGGCGCCCCTTCACTATCTTTTATTGGTGAAAAGTGAAGCTGACACCTTGCACTGATTTGGGACTCGAGTCTGCGCATTAGAGAGCAGGAATTAGAGCCGCGATATCAAAACCCGCCCACACTCCTGCAGTATCTGTTAGCTGCAGAACAACTCATTATGTTGGTGTGAAATAAACAGCGATGGAAATGTATAAATTAAAGTTAAAGCTCCAATCTCATCCCAAAAATCCTGGAAAAAATACGTTGGTGCTTCAGTGACGACTTCGCTCAGAGAAGCCATCAATCTCAGCTGTCAATCATGACGTCACACCCCGTCACACCCCAATCTAGACTAAAAACACATCTCTTTACTGTGGCATACATATAAAACACTTTTTCAATGAAATGATTGTTAGGCTGCATTAACTAGGTCAGCCGGAACCGTGAACACTTCCAATAACACCTGACCTCTCGTTACATCATCAGAAGAATGGCATCTACGCTAGTCTCACTGTTTATCCCGAGGTTTACTGCAGTCAGTCCGATCCGGGCCGTATCCAGATCAGATGGTGGAGAAGTGTCTGCAGAGACCGTGATTAGACTCCCCCTGAAACTGCCTCATCGACACGGCATCCTCAATAAACCCGTCTCCAGCGTGATGACTCCGATTGTTCGAATATTACAATTTAATAATACTTAAATCGATATGTCATCATATTTTTATTGTAAAAATGCAATTTTCTCATAATAACGAGATATGTCGTTAAAAGGCTTATTTCCTTGTTAAAACAACATCTTTCTCGTAAAACATCATTTTCTCACAATAACGAGTTATGACATTACATAATATCTTGTTATAATGGGAAAACATGGTTTTTATGACGTCATTACAAGAAAATATATTGTTTTAGCGACTTAACATCTCGTTATTATGACAATTGAGTGGGGGGAAAAATAACTTCAACTCAAGTTTTATTTCAGTTAATGTTATTTTATTTCAAGTAATACATTTTGTATGGTCTTAGTTGTAGCTAACAATAATAACCCTGATACTCCGCAAATTGGGCCTTGTTCAGGATTTTCTAAGTGATTAAACATGTGAGTAATAAAGTGGGCTGAAAACATCTGTAGAAGCCTCAGAGAACTGTACGTTTTGAATAGTTAAGCAACACATTTTCTTCACAAAACATAAAGCAATCTGTTTTTCCCTTAACTGTGCTGAAGGTCAGATGACAGATATTGCTCAGGAAACCGATGTGGAATTAGCACAAGCGAGTGAGTGAACGCACACATACACAAATATCTCAAATGAAATAAAGGTCCCGTTATCTGACATGTTCCTCTCTGTGTTTAGAGCGAGGCGTTCAGTGGCGCTCCCCTCCTGATCCTGAGCGGCGCTCTGTGCCGACGGCTGCAGGTGACATTGCTGATTTCTACATCAAAATCAGATGTCAGATTTTTTTTACAGTCTTTTGCATGAATTGAGTGCTCAAATACAAGCAAAACACGACTAATGTAAAGAACATTAAAACACATCTTTATACATATTGATGTCATATTGATGTAGTGTTGGGGAAAGTTACTTTTAAAAGTAATGCATTACAATATTACGTTACTCCCTAAAACTATGTAACGATTGAAAAAATTGCTGAGAATGATTGTTTGTTTGTTTTTTAGTAACAAAAAATAATTATATTTTTGGCAAATGTAAAGGCCCTTTCGCACCAAAAGTGAAATGAATAAACCTCAGGCTGAAGGAAATGCACATTCATGTCATATGAACACCACCTGAATAATGAGATACCATCTGATTTTAAATACAGGAGTCACTGTGCCTCCATTTTGGATGACAATCCTATTGAACTCTGAACCAAATGGAACCCGTCCCGTCAGACAACCCACAGGTGAGAAGGACATGATCAAGGCTTCATTTGAAGAGTGCGTTTGTTCAGTGTCTCTCTCTGTATTCCTGCAGACTCTCTGAAGAACTGTGAACACGAGAGAATGTTTTTGCTCGCTGAAGCGGGCATTCGGGGGTCAGAAGAGCGTTTTATCCCAGAATGCAGTGCAGATGGGCGGTACAAATCCGTTCAGTGCCACAGCGGCACAGGATACTGCTGGTGTGCGAGAGTGGACTCGGGGCGGCCGATCCCGGGCACTTCGGACAGGTAGCGAGCATGCGCATGTGTGTGTGTGTAAGCTAGTGTAGAAAACTGAAACTGATTATTTTCTCTGTACAGAAACCAACTGCCTGACTGCAGCTCTGAGGAAGCACACACACTCATCACCAACAACAGCTACACAGAAACACCTCTCTCAGGTCAGATCTTAGTATATATTAGATCAGGGATGGGCATCTTTGGTCCTGGAGGGCCGCTGTCCTGCAAAGTTTATCTCTAACCCTGATCAAACACACCTGAACCAGCTAATCAATGTCTTCAGGATTACTAGAAAGGTATAGTCAAGTGAGTTTTTATCAGGGTTGGATGTCAACTCTGCAGGCCCTCCTGGACTGAAGGTGCCCATCCCTGTGTTAGATAAATGGCTAGCAGAATGGGAAGAATGTCAAAATAAATTTGGCATTAATCCACATTCTCTTTTAAAGTGCCCTGTTATGCTATTTTAAAAGCTCCTAACGCTGTTTTGGAGTCTCCTACAATTAGTTTACATTCATCCAAGGTCAAAAAGACACTGTAATTTTCTCATACCATACATTGCAGCATCAGCTCTTTTCTGGTCCGATAAAGGATTCTGTCTCTCTAAACCCAGAAGCTTTCAGAGAGCTTCCTCTGCTCTGATTGGTCATAATGCCCAGTCTGTTGTGATTGGTCTACGTCAGGGGTTTCCAACCCTGCTCCTGGAGAGCTACCGTCCTGCAGATTTCAGTTCCAACCCTGCTCCAACACACCTGTCTGTAATAATCTAGCACCCTGAACACCATGATTAGCTGGTTCAGGTGTGTTTGATTCAGGCTGGAGCTAAAATCTGCAGGGTGGTAGCCCTCCAGGATCAGGGTTAGACACCCCTGGTCTACGTATTACAGCACGTGTCAGAAACCAAACGGCCATTACCATATCTGAATTTCAGCTCTTCCTCAGCACTTAACACAGTGATCCGAACGGTAACGATAGCGTCGTTTTTACCATATCATTCTTATCCTTTGGAAGTGCAGCAAAGTGGATTTGCTTTCGCTTTCCAGATTAACTATGTAACAACATATATATATTATATATATATATATATATATATATATATATATATATATATATATATATATATATATATATATATATATATATATATATATATATATATATATATATACAGGGAGTGCAGAATTATTAGGCAAATGAGTATTTTGACCACATCATCCTCGTTATGCATGTTGTCTTACTCCAAGCTGTATAGGCTGGAAAGCCTACTACCAATTAAGTATATTAGGTGATGTGCATCTCTGTAATGAGAAGGGGTGTGGTCTAATGACATCAACACCCTATATCAGGTGTGCATAATTATTAGGCAACTTCCTTTCCTTTAGCAAAATGGGTCAAAAGAAGGACTTGACAGGCTCAGAAAAGTCAAAAATAGTGAGATATATTGCAGAGGGATGCAGCAGTCTTAAAATAGCCACGCTTCTGAAGCGTGATCATCGAACAATCAAGCGTTTCATTCAAAATAGTCAACAGGGTCGCAAGAAGTGTGTGGAAAAACCAAGGCGCAAAATAACTGCCCGTGAACTGAGAAAAGTCAAGCGTGCAGCTGCCAAGATGCCACTTGCCACCAGTTTGGCCATATTTCAGAGCTGCAACATCACTGGAGTGCCCAAAAGCACAAGGTGTGCAATACTCAGAGACATGGCCAAGGTAAGAAAGGCAGAAAGTCGACCACCACTGAACAAGACACACAAGCTGAAACGTCAAGACTGGGCCAAGAAATATCTCAAGACTGATTTTTCTAAGGTTTTATGGACTGATGAAATGAGAGTGAGTCTTGATGGGCCAGATGGATGGGCCCGTGGCTGGATTGGTAAAGGGCAGAGAGCTCCAGTCCGACTCAGACGCCAGCAAGGTGGAGGTGGAGTACTGGTTTGGGCTGGTATCATCAAAGATGAGCTTGTGGGGCCTTTTCGGGTTGAGGATGGAGTCAAGCTCAACTCCCAGTCCTACTGCCAGTTTCTGGAAGACACCTTCTTCAAGCAGTGGTACAGGAAGAAGTCTGCATCCTTCAAGAAAAACATGATTTTCATGCAGGACAATGCTCCATCACACGCGTCCAAGTACTCCACAGCGTGGCTGGCAAGAAAGGGTATAAAAGAAGAAAATCTAATGATATGGCCTCCTTGTTCACCTGATCTGAACCCCATTGAGAACCTGTGGTCCATCATCAAATGTGCGATTTACAAGGAGGGAAAACAGTACACCTCTCTGAACAGTGTCTGGGAGGCTGTGGTTGCTGCTGCACGCAATGTTGATGGTGAACAGATCAAAACACTGACAGAATCCATGGATGGCAGGCTTTTGAGTGTCCTTGCAAAGAAAGGTGGCTATATTGGTCACTGATTTGTTTTTGTTTGGTTTTTGAATGTCAGAAATGTATATTTGTGAATGTTGAGATGTTATATTGGTTTCACTGGTAAAAATAAATAATTGAAATGGGTATAAATTAGTTTTTGTTAAGTTGCCTAATAATTATGCACAGTAATAGTCACCTGCACACACAGATATCCCCCTAAAATAGCTAAAACTAAAAACCACTTCCAAAAATATTCAGCTTTGATATTAATGAGTTTTTTGTGTTCATTGACAACATGGTTGTTGTTTAATTATTAATGTTGTAAAATTAATCCTCAAAAATACAACTTGCCTAATAATTCTGCACTCCCTGTATATATATATATATATATATATATATATATATATATATATATATATATATATATATATATATATATATATATATATATACAGTGAGGAAAATAAGTATTTGAACACCCTGCTATTTTGCAAGTTCTCCCACTTAGAAATCATGGAGGGGTCTGAAATTGTCATCGTAGGTGCATGTCCACTGTGAGAGACATAATCTAAAAAAAAAAATCCAGAAATCACAATGTATGATTTTTTAACAATTTATTTGTATGATACAGCTGCAAATAAGTATTTGAACACCTGAGAAAATCAATGTTATTATTTGGTACAGTAGCCTTTGTTTGCAATTACAGAGGTCAAACGTTTCCTGTAGTTTTTCACCAGGTTTGCACACACTGCAGGAGGGATTTTGGCCCACTCCTCCACACAGATCTTCTCTAGATCAGTCAGGTTTCTGGCCTGTCGCTGAGAAACACGGAGTTTGAGCTCCCTCCAAAGATTCTCTATTGGTTTAGGTCTGGAGACTGGCTAGGCCACGCCAGAACCTTGATATGCTTCTTACAGAGCCACTCCTTGGTTATCCTGGCTGTGTGCTTCGGGTCATTGTCATGTTGGAAGACCCAACCTCGACCCATCTTCAATGCTCTAACTGAGGGAAGGAGGTTGTTCCCCAAAATCTCGCAATACATGGCCCCGGTCATCCTCTCTTTAATATAGAAACAGTCGCCCTGTCCCATGTGCAGAAAAACACCCCCAAAGCATGATGCTACCACCCCCATGCTTCACTGTAGGGATGGTGTTCTTGGTATGGTACTCATCATTCTTCTTCCTCCAAACACGTTTAGTGGAATTATGACCAAAAAGTTATATTTTGGTCTCATCTGACCACATGACTTTCTCCCATGACTCCTCTGGATCATCCAAATGGTCATTGGCAAACTTAAGACGGGCCTTGACATGTGCTGGTTTAAGCAGGGGAACCTTCCGTGCCATGCATGATTTCAAACCATGACGTCTTAGTGTATTACCAACAGTAACCTTGGAAACGGTGTTCCCAGCTCTTTTCAGGTCATTGACCAGCCCCGCCCGTGTAGTTCTGGGCTGATTTCTCACCTTTCTTAGGATCATTGAGACCCCACGAGGTGAGATCTTGCATGGAGCCCCAGTCCGAGGGAGATTGACAGTCATGTTTAGCTTCTTCCATTTTCTAATGATTGCTCCAACAGTGGATCTTTTTTCACCAAGCTGCTTGGCAATTTCCCCGTAGCCCTTTCCAGCCTTGTGGAGGTGTACAATTTTGTCTCTAGTGTCTTTGGACAGCTCTTTGGTCTTGGTCATGTTAGTAGTTGGATTCTTACTGATTGTATGGGGTGGACAGGTGTCTTTATGCAGCTAACGACCTCAAACAGGTGCATCTAATTTAGGAGGTGGACATTTTAAAGGCAGACTAACAGGTCTTTGAGGGTCAGAATTCTAGCTGATAGACAGGTGTTCAAATACTTATTTGCAGCTGTATCATACAAATAAATAGTTAAAAAATCATATATTGTGATTTCTGGATTTTTCTTTTAGATTATGTCTCTCACAGTGGACATGCACCTACGATGACAATTTCAGACCCCTCCATGATTTCCAAGTGGGAGAACTTGCAAAATAGCAGGGTGTTCAAATACTTATTTTCCTCACTGTATATATATATATATATATAAATATATATATATAAATATATATATATAAATATATATATATAAATATATATATATATAAATATATATATATATAAATATATATATATATATATAAATATATATATATATAAATATATATATATAAATATATATATATATATATAAATAAATAAATATATAAATAAATATATATAAATATATATATATAAATAAATATATATAAATAAATATTTTATATATATATATATATATATATATATATATATATATATATATATATATATATATATATATATATATATATATATATAATCGTCACCTTCCTAAAATAATTGCCCAAGTAATTTTTTCAGGTTTCTCAGAAAACACAAAAAGCTGAACCAAAAATTGAATATATGATATTCGTCAGTTCTTCTTGATGCAGCTGCCCTCTTGAAAAGCTTGTAAAATTGCTTAAGTCTCATTGTTTTTTGACTAAAGGGCCCTTTCACACCTACCTTGTTTGGTCTGGATTTTCTGACTTTTCAGTTTGGTCCGGGTCCCAGAGTGGATAAATCTGAAAAAGACACCTTTGCGTTTTGGTATGTACTGCCAATCCGTATATTTTGTGAAACGGTGATGTCCTCACACCATGTCCCGCACGGGAAAGACTAGAAAGGGATACAGCTACGGGCACTGGGCATGCACACATCAATATTGCGTCATTTAATTCCTGTATTTGCATTATTGTAAGGGTAGGTTTAGGGTTGGGTAGGTGTAGGAGTTAATAAAACACATCTGGTAAGTAACAAATTTATTTATTGTTATTTTATCATGAGATTTTGCCTCACTTCCGACCATTGCTGTACCCCTTCTAGCCACAACTCTTCTTCTCAGTTTTTAGTGTATTTCTGTGGCAGAATTACAGCGCCACATACTGGCCTGGCATGTATACTACATCGTTTTGAGTCGATTTCAGGACTCTTGTGTGTACGTGGATATTTCTTGAAATGAGGAAAAAAAAAATTGGATAGGGAAAGCTCTGGCTTTGTGTGGACGGGGCCTTCATTTTAATCAATGTTTCATCGACCAATTGGATGGATTTAATAAATAAGAAGCAAATAGACTATAGCAGACAACAATCGTGACATGGAGGCGCTGGAGCGATCACTTGCATTGCTCTAGATTATGTCTCATAAATAAACCCAAACTCAGCAGCTACTGCCTCACAGACATGAGAAATATGTGTATAGAAAGCTTGAAATGTCCACAAACAATTCGAAACGAAAAGAAATAGTCAAGCACTGTTCACTAGTGGCAACGATATGCATCTGTTCATTTTTGTCAAAGACGCTGACGTCAGACGCACGTCCGTTTACAAACCAATCAATGTCAAGATGCAGCCCACATAGATGATGATGATGACAGAACACAACCCGAGGTGTAAAAAGTACTCAAAAATGTTACTCAAGTGAAAGTACAAGTACTGAATGAAATTTTTACTCAATTAAAAGTAAAAGTATCTGGCCAGAATCATACTTGAGTAAAAGTAAAAAAGTACCACATTAAAATTGTATTTGAGTATTAAAAAAGTAAAAGTAGCGTAAAAGTAGCAGCAAGAATGAAAACTAGAGATTCTTCTTTAAGCTTTTAATCTCTAAAAACATGAAGTGAATGAACCACATACAAGGTTTTATCCTGCTTTAGAACTATTTGAATTTAATGGTATTTAATTATCAAACTATAAGACTACTAATGCCAGTATGCAACATGCTTCTCAAAGTTGTAAAACCCCGGATTCAACTTAACCCTCTCGAGTCACCAGACGCGAATAGACATGAGACATTTTACACATTTTTTGATAAATTGTACAAATACTGTTCGGTTTCTCGCACAAACGATCGTTTCATGTCTTGCGACATCAATTTGTTGTCACGAGCTGCAGAGTTTAATATGGATTTGTCTGTGCAGGTTTTTACTCTCATAGATGATGCTAGTAGTCATGTACCATTCACATGCATTATACAACTGATAGACTGCAACGGTTGGAGTTAAAAATCTTCATTTGTGTTCTACTGAAGAAACAAAGACACCTACATGTAAGCAGATAAACATCACATTTTCATTTTTGGGTGAACTATCACTTTAAGCAGAAGCTGATTTTCAAAATTGTGAGTGTCAAGCATCTTTTGGGGCTGAAAAGCTATCTTGCAGTGCTGAAAAGCCTCTCACTCTAGTTTCCAGGGCTGCGTTTCCCAAAACCATTGTAAGCTTAAGTTGATCATAGAACAATTGCCACCAATGGTCTCTACGATCAACTTAGGCTTACGATGGTTTTGGGAAACGCAGCCCAGGTCGAGGTGCTGCATTGTGGTAATTGATGCGACATGACGTCACTTCCAAAGGACCAATTAACATGTCTGACCAATTTCATGGAATGTGAAAATGAATCTCATTGGCAGAATAAATACATCTAAATGAAACATTTAAATTAAACTGGGCATCAGCGCAATTCAATTGGTTTGGTAATAGCAAGGGAAAATAGAATGAAGTGATCTCCAAAAAAGAAGTACTTTTTGACTGTAAATAAAATTGTAAGGAGTAAAAGTACTTTTTCTTTCATAAAAAATTTAATTAAGTAAAAGTAAAAGTATTGTACTCAAGTAAAGTAAAAATCCCCCAAAATAATACTTAATACTTAAATAATTACTTAAAAATTACTCAAGTACTTTACACCTCTGAACACAAGTATATCATGTAAAGTTCTTTAGTGCGCTCGCATAATTGTAATGTGAAACCAAGCCAAAACTAACCAAATGTATCAAATGTATCAAAACATGAACTTTGGTTCGGACCTTGATGCGGACTTTCAGGTGTGAAAACCTGGGGTAGAATTGCATGATCTGTTGAACTGAGGATGTGGGCGATTTTAACAGAGGTGACCAGCATGAAAAAAGTTTTATAAATATACTGTATATAAATTGGGATTTCATACATTCTTATTTCTTATTCAAACAAAATCCTGTCATCCAGCCATCTCCTCCCTTCGTCTTTCATCCTCATCCTTTTCACCAAACATGTATTTTAGGTGGACAGATCAATAGAGTACAAAGAACATCAAACACCATGTGGAACATTACATTGTTTGTAAGTCAAAGACGAGCCACTCGCGCCCAGCTTGCCACTTTCCTTCATTCGCACGGGTTAGAAAGTGAGACTGTTTTGCTGACGATTCATTTCAGGCAGTTCAGAATCGGTTCTTTTCTTTTAGTAGACACAATAACTTTTTTTGACATGCATTTTGATCTTTGAAACTTTGCAGACATTGTACATTCACAAACAGCTCTATTACACACTGCAATGAAAGGTCAGGTCCGAAAAAACATAATAGGGGCACTTTAAATCCAGACATGATCAAGTTATGTATACGAGGTGTTGTATAGGCCACAGTAGACTGACCCATGGGTATTTATTGAAGGGCAACGAACCACCAAAATGTCAATATTGTAGCACTAAATCATGTTTTTTTTTCAATTTTTTATTTCATTAGACAAGCATTTTTATCAGCACAATCTTTGAAGGATATATTTTGTAAAACTTTATCTTTATCTTTTATAGAGTTGTATACACAAAATAGTTTAGCCTTTTTTCAAAGTTGAATTTTGTAAATGTAATATTGATTGTATTGTTTGTTGAATATTGATGTTATCTGTAATGTAATAGCCTGTGAGCTTATGACAATAAATTAAAATACAACCAGCAGGTTAGATCTTACTCGATTTGACTCTCTAAAATACATATCACCATTTTAATTTTGCAATATCTGTGTGTGTTTGTATAGGTTGTCCCAGTGTACGGAAGACAGACTTTTTGAAGAGTTTAATACAAGCATTTCAGGAGAAAGTTGAAAGTGTTGCTCCATCTTCTCCTGACAGGTTAGAGACACACACACACACACACACACACACACACACACACACACACACACACACACACACGTATTACAGTCATTAGACATTGGCAGTTATCAGAGTAAACGCTCACTCTTTCAACACACGGTGAATCAACAAGGTCGAGTTTTGTTTGTTTCGATTTTGCATATGGTAACACTTTATTTTACAGTGTCCTTGTTACACGTTACATGTAGTTACTGTAGTAGTAACTATGATTACATGCAACTAACCCTAAACCAAACCCTAATCCTACCCTAGTACATGTAGTTAATTATTATTACACAGTATCTAAATGCATAATTAGACTGTAACACTGACACCTTACTACATGCACTTACTATAGTAACAACAGTAAATTATGCATAATTACAAGTAACTAACCTTAAACCAAACCCTAACCGTAACTCTATAGTAAGTACATGTAGTTAATTAATATTACTTAGTACGTATTTGAGTAATTACAATGCAACTACGTCACCTTAAAATAAAGTGTAGCCAAACATTGAAACAACACCTGACATTTTTTCAACCACATTTCAATGCCGACATATGAGTTACTCAACCAGTAAATATTAAAACATTGTATGTATGAAAGTTTTGCAATTCAGTTTGGTTGCAGAAATCACTTACAGTGTTAAAAACTATTAAAAAACATTTGTATTCATTGAAATAAAGCTGAAATAGAATCAAAAACTTGAAAAACGAACTCTTACCAAACGTAAATGAAAATTACAAATGTTGCGTTTGCAACTAACTGAAAGTTGCAATACTGAAATAGCTAAAAGTGAAATAAATATCAAATAAAGCTAAATAGAAATGTTTAAAAAACTAAAATTCACATAAGCACAGGGCCTAAAATTAACACTCGCCAAGCACTAAATGTGAGTAAAAATCAGTGTTGGTGAGTATGAAATTTGCCCGTTGCCCGTTGGCCGGTAACATTTTAATGAATTCTAACAATGCATGAACATGAACAAACGTGGACAGTTGACAGGCCAGCGCTGCATCAACAAATTAAATATTCAAGCGCAAGAAGACACGAAAGGGAGCTAATTTCATTACTCGCGTTGTGAGGATAGTTTTGTGTGTGCAAACATCTGAAGCGTGCGCCCAGAAAGCCGCGTCTCATACAGTGCACAAATGCTAAACTGAGCTCACATCTTCTTGCACTTGAGTGGACAAATTCACTGTATCCTAGTATACATAGTCGGTTTTGTCTTAAAGGAACACGCCACTATTTTTGAAAATAGGCTCATTTTCCAACTCCCCTAGAGTTAAACAGTTGAGTTTTACCGTTTTGATGATATAAAGATATTACGCAGCGCCTGGAAATAGTCCCCAGCACTCTGTGCAAACAGGTTGTCACGTTGGTTATGTTGATGGATGTTAGCCTATTTTCAGGCGCTGCGTAATATCATTATATCATCAAAACGTGGTGCGGCAGGCGGCAGCAAAGTTCCTTGATTATTACGCAGGAATGAGAGTAGCCATATTGGCCTAGAAAATTGCAACTTTTCATTTTCCGTCGGTCTTAGTACACGATGTAACTACAGAAGAGTCAGGTTTTATAGAGGAAAAATATTGAAACTCTTTGGTCATGTTTTTAGCTAAAGATGCTAACGGTCTAATCAGAGTCAATGATCTATGTTCAACTAAAAGTGCTACCGCCAGACCCGGAGATCGGCTGAATGGATTTGAAAATGGTAAAACTCAACTGTTCAACTCTAGGGGAGTTGGAAAATGAGCCTATTTTCATAAATAGTGGAGTGCCCATTAAGTTAACGTAAACAGATGAGAAAGTAAATGCATGTGTAACAGTATCAGTATATTAGATCCGTGCATTCGCTCTTAAAGGGGGGGGGGGGGGTGAAACACTCATTTTCAGTCAATCTCATGTCAATCTTGAGTACCTATAGAGTAGTATTGGATCTTTCATATCTCTGAAAAGTCTTTAGTTTTATTATATTTATAAAAGAAAGATGCGCTGTACTGAGTCTTTCCGAAAAAAGCAGGTTGGGGGTGTATCGTTCGGGCGGAGCTACAGAATGACGAGCGCGCGCAGCTATTGCGTTGAGCTATGCATGTTTACATAGAAAAACAATGGAATCGATAGCTAACAACACAGACATACTCACCGCCTGCTTCCAACACACGACCGTAAAACCTTAATCGCTGGGACCGCTCCATCTTTCAGCATTAGGCGAGCTACAAATCCGGAGGTGAACTGTACCTTGTTTATAAACCATCGTCGCCGAAATTCAGGGAACAAACACTTGCACAACTCCTGCTCCGGAAAAACAAACTACCTCTACTGTCCCATTAACGCTGGGTTCTTTGGGAAGCTGTGCAGAGTTGTCTTACTTTGGTGACATTGTTGATTCCGTGAAGTCCTGTGACTGCAGCACAGCCGGCTTGCTCTCTCGCTCTAGTCGCGCGCGCGCCCCCTTCTGGGAGAAGAGCCCGTACAAGGACATTCTGCCCCATCTGACATCACATATACCCATACTCGAAAAAAACTTTCCGAAACTTATGAGAAACCGGAAGGAGTATTTTTGGCACGGAAATACTCCATCAAACGTCCAACTTTTTATTTTGAAACTTTGTCCATGTTTAAGATGGGAATCCAAGATTTTAACAGTGTAAAAAGCTCAGTATGCATGAAACAGCATTTCACCCCCCCTTTAAAGTGACAGCAGCCTAATATTCCTGCTGCTTCATTCATTAATAAGGAAGTTTTATTTATACAGTGAAGGCTATGCAGTATTATTTTACATTTGCTTACTTTATTACGTTTCTGTACTTGAAAACTACTGTTACTGTATAGATAACCTGAAACGTTTAGTTTATTTGTATCTTTGTTATATTGTATTTATTTGTTCTATTGCTAGTAATTTGATTATCTGTTCTTATTTTATTACTGACTGTTACTTGTCTTTAATGATGTTTTAATATTAGTAGTTAGGCTAGTAGTTTTAGATGTGGTGTCAAAATGGCAATAGAGAATTGTGAAATTTTGGTGTCATTACTTTCATGGCTGGTATATATATTTAAGTTTTAGGCCTTGCATAAGTACATAACAAAATGAAAATATAAAAATAAAAGCTAATTCAATAGTATATAAATAAAACTAAAACTACACATATTTTAGATTAATCATATAAAATATTATAATATCACATAAATTATTAGTAATTTAACAGACAATGACAGAAGTTATATGGTGTAATATAAATTAATTGGGGGTGGAAGTAAATAGTTCTACTTCTGTCCACTCCCTTTCGAGCAAGTATGTGTGTGTATATGTATATATGGGATATAAGCTATTATATTTTCTATGTATATTGTGTATGTATATATATATATATATATATATATATATATATATATATATATATATATATATATATATATATATATATATATATATATATATATATATATATATATATATATATATATACACCACATCAGTATATACAGTGAGGAAAATAAGTATTTGAACACCTGTCTATCAGCTGGAATTCTGACCCTCAAAGACCTGTTAGTCTGCCTTTAAAATGTCCACCTCCACTCCATTTATTATCCTAAATTAGATGCACCTGTTTGAGGTCGTTAGCTGCATAAAGACACCTGTCCACCCCAAACAATCAGTAAGAATCCAACTACTAACATGACCAAGACCAAAGAGCTGTCCAAAGACACTAGAGACAAAATTGTAGAAAAGTTAGAGCATTGAAGATGGGTCGAGGCTGGGTCTCAGAAAAAAAAAAAAAAAAAAAAAAATTATATATATATATATATATATATATATATATATATATATATATATATATATATATATATATATATATATTTATTTAATTTAATTTTTATGTTTTGTTGCTCGAAATAAACTTCAATCGATCAATCAATCAATCAATCACAAAATGTTCTTTTTGTGATCTTTGTAATCTTTCTACATTGTCATTTCTGTGGCGTTGTTCCAGAGCTTCCATCATTGACTGATTCCTCTGGTCTTTCAGGACACCCGAGGCCCGTCCTCGCGTCCCCACCTCTCTTCCCTCTGTTCACACTCTCCGTCAGTACTTTATGCAGCTGGACGCAGACGGTAATGGGATTCTCAGCAAGCGAGAAGCTCGTCCGTTACGGCTCTTGCTCCGCAGAAGTCTGCGTCCTCACCGCTGTGCCAAGAAGTTCATGCAGCTCTGTGACCGTAACGCAGACCATCTCCTCAGCACTCAAGAGCTCACATCCTGTCTTGGCATTTGAGGCCGAACTCCATAAATATTGTCTAAGATGAAGCATCTTTGGAAATGGTTTCAGACTTCAGTTTGACCTTAATCTCTCCACAGCTCCTTTGAGTCTGTGACTGCAGCGTTCAATCACTTCACTCTGGGTTTCTGAATCGGTTTCAGCTCTCGCCGGCGCGCTGACCTTTTCACTTATGCAAGTCCAAGCGCTGTGCCTTTCAAATAAAGGACTCGTTATTGGTTTTGTAAAAATAACCACGGGTTAGCCTTTCTGACCGCTGGAGTGCATTTAGAGTGGCTGAGAGTGAGTTTGGACACACTACAGTACCATTATACATGAACAATGTAATAATTCAGTATTATGACCAGGGTTATTATAGTAACCCTGACACTAAAAACAAAAAAAATGTGTTGCTTGAAACAAAATGAATGTTAACTGAAATAAAAATAAAATATAGAAAAACTTATTTCATTTCTGCTAGTTGCCAATGCAACATTTCTAAATTTTTGTTTAGTTTTTAGTATTCAACAAAAAAAATTAAGCCTTTTTTTTCAAGATTTACACATTTCAATTAATAGTAAAATTCCATCAAATTGAATTGAATAATCCTTACATAATATTTATATTATGAATTAAGACTTAAATGAGTAAAAAAAAAATAGAGCTCCCCGGCCCCGGATAAAGCGGAAGAAGATGGATGTATGGAATATATATTTATATACTTAATATATATTTTTTTATAAATCTTAAACTAAAATGTATGGCCCCTTCCCTTGTTCCGTTAATATTTACACAAAATGTGTGTATATATATATATATATATATATATATATATATATATATATATATATATATATATACACACACACTCATTTAAGTCTTAATTCATTATATGAATAATATGTAAGGATTATTTAATTCAATATGAGGGAATTTTACTATTAATTGAAATGCGTAAATCTTGAAAAAAGTTTTATATTTGGTGTACTAAAATAACTAAAACTAAAAATGAGTAACAATTATTTAAACATTAAAATGTAAAATAAAAAAACCTACAAAATTACTAAAACTTTAACTAAATTAAAATGAGAAGTTAAAATATAAAAATAAAAACTATTTCAAAATATCAATAAAAACTATAACAGTATCTCATTTATACTAAAATTAAATTGATTTATTGCTAAATAAATATTACTTAATTTCATAAATTTTTATTTTTTCATTTAAACCTAGAAATAACCAGATTTTAGGACCAAATAGGCTAATATGTAGCTAGTACAAAATTATTAAAATCAAAATTTATTTTGATATCAATCGAGCCTACATGTTTTATGTTTACGAGTTAAATAACTGTAAAATAGAAGCACCGATCTCAGATTTTTAACCTAATTTTATGTCAAAGTTTCTTCAGCACTGACAGGAGGAGGTCAGATCCACAGTAAGTCCTTGAATATGAGTAAGTGTGAATGGAAAATTCATAATAATGTGTCCCAAACACCCTGACAGGTGTAAAAAAGGTTTTTAAGCCACCTTTATTAAAATGCTGTCACTGTTTGCAGATTGCACCCTGTTTATAGGCCTAAGCTATTTTCTGTAATTGGTCACGTCCCATTCATTCAACTGGTCTGGAAAAATAACAAAATGCAGTCCAATAAATTGCACTACTTAAACTAGGGTGTTTATGATTACGATGATGGATTAAAATAATATGATAACAAATATCAAGCCGCACAACGGACAGTTTTTGTACAGCTAAAATAAACGGAAGTGAAAGAGACCGGGGCAATGAAGTTAAAATGGCCGCGCCCTTACGTTAAGAATCAGGTGAGTGTATGTGTTTACATGTTGGAGTGTTTTTTTTTTTTACTTTCTCCAGATCTTAAACAACGTTTGATCTACAGGCTTCTGCTTCGGGGGATAGTAAAGTAAAACTAGCAACACCAAAGGAGACCCCTAGGTGTCAGTGCAACTCCAGTCCAGATCTGAATGATTCTCCGTCGCTTTTGTTGACTAGCAATTTACTCTCAAATGACACAACTCTGCTATCATTAATTTAAGGTGGTTTTGTTTGAATGTCAAGTAAGTGAGATATCATTGAGCACACTTGTATATTTCACTGTCTTTGTTCTTATTCAAAACACCCTTAGATTGTGATGGTGTTTTTCCACAAGTAGGTTAGCTTACCGGTATTAACATCGTAAATCTATATGGCATGCAAAGTTTTGTATATTTTCTGTTTTAAAAATGTACTTTAATGACTAAATAGCCTAATTTGTGCTATGTTACCTTAGCTTTAAATGACAAAACACTGCTGTGAGGGTGTTTCTAACGGCCGAGGGAGCCCTTGTGAAACAGCAGTGCACTTAATTGTATCGAGTGTAATTCATGGTTTTGACATTTTAGTTCAAAAGCCTGGTTATAGTGTTTAAGCAATCTAGAAAAACTGTAACACACACACACACACAAAAATTCACCATAAGTTTAGCCATCTATGATGACTTCCTCTTTTTCCCCCTGTCAGTGTCAATTTCACTGGCCCACAAACATTACGTAAACAAGTGTGCTTCACAAATGACTTGACAACTAGGCAGCTGTTGGACAGAATATGTTACAATCTCTGGTTAGAGGAGACTGTTTACTCCCCTAAAGCTCACTGTTAGCCATGGTAGTGAATACATTTGAATAATAGGTATTGGTTTGGATCTAGAGAATCATCTATACTCGGTTTCTCCATCTACACTGTAAAATCCACCTCTCTCCGTCTCTCTATCACCCTATCATTATTAGATCTGTCCTGTAGGTGTGCAGCGGGCAGAAATTGGACATTAATAAATCATAAATCGACTTCATTTCTGAAGATGGATTCAGTCTCTCCATTAAGATTAGGATAATAAGCGTGGAGTAAATTAAATAAAGTGTGTGATAAAGGGATTTTCAGCAGTTCCTGATGGAAAAACCAGTTCATACCAGCTTAATGTGGTCAGGTTGGTTCTTGAAATTAGTAACAACCTATAACTTGTACGTTTCTGCTCCTGTGTGGTCTGCTACCTAACCAGCAGGACCTTGGACCCATTTTGCAGTTTAGAGGAAGAACTAGTGACTGGTTTTGCCAGATCGGGGGTACAGATCTTTGAAGAGTATAGTAGCATGCAAAAAAACATTGCAAATGCTGTTGAACCATGTTTTATGGAGAGTTGTAACTGTTCAGTATATCCTCTCAGTCTTTTGTTCTGACTTCTTTTGGAGGTTCATAGTTCATACTAATTAATGTCCTCATTTGCCCAAACTAATTGGGTCATTGGGTGCATCCAAAATCGAACAGTTTGGCGTAAAATAGAATGTGACAAGAGCAGTATGTCCGAATTCGTAGTACTCATAAAACAGTACCTGGATGACCTACTACTTCTGACGAGATTCTGAAGTGTGTATATGATGGACACTTTACTATCCCACGAGGCCTCGGGAGAGGATTTGTGAATGGCAGTGAAGCGATATAGGTCACACGATGACATCCAGAACACTTATTCAAAATAAGTACCTACTCAAGAGAGTATGAGATTTCCAACTCACCCACTGTGATCAAAGCAATAGCAAACGATCCAATCAATTCCACATGGACAAAATCAAGTCCCGCCCTACATTTTTTCTTGTTCGAGAAGACGTTTCACTCATAGATTGTAAGAAAAGGATGGACAACCTTTTTCCACTTCCTTCCACTATAGAAAAACGAAGCCAAAATATCCCAGAAACTAGCCTGACGTCGTCATACTCAATTCTAGTCAGAATATGAGTCTGATTATCATTTGAGAGAAAGAGTAAAGGTGAATGCATATACGAACAAGTTCTCCGTTTAGGATTAGAACGAATTCAACCCAAGCGCTCTTTGGGGACGTGAATGATTAAGTCACTGTTGATCATCTGTCCATCATCGTATAAAGCCCACCCTGACAATTTGATTGGTCCGAACAGCTCTGGTTTGAGCATAGTTGCTCCACAACGGACCAAGTCCAGACCGAACTTCCCGAACTCAAGTGTTGTGGGCGGGGCTAAGTTCAGCTGGCATCCAGGCTACCCAGAAACAGTTGCCGGAGCCAGAGTCGGTTGAGATCCTGAGGTGAAGCTTTGGTATCAAGGTCCCGCCCATCCTCCCGCTCCTGCAGACTCGATCGTTAGCACAGCTGTCAATCATGACGTTACAGCCCATTTTTTAGCATCAAATAACTAAAACCAAACTCATTGGGAAAAAACAAACACTTGAACTTATGCATGTGTGATAAGAACTACCTAAAATGACAGCCCATTTGATTACATGGAGAGGGTGGGGTTTATTACCTATACTGCATCCAGCCAGCAGGGGACGATCGAAATGCTTTGGCTTCACTTTTCAGGACGTGTGCAGCACATGTGGTGTGTGTCTCATAGGGCTGTAATCAACCAAAGAAAATCTTGGTCGACTGAAGTTCTGAAATTTTTGACTAAAAATGACGTTAGGAAAAAAAACATTAAATTAATTAGCTGCGCACTGTGCACAGTACTTGTTGGCCTTGTTGTCTGCCTAAATTAATTATAAATAAACATTAAAAACTAGTAGGCTATTTGCAGTATATTAAATCGTTTTTGACATTTTTATTTTGGACTGAAATGAGTCTGACACTAGCCTGGATGCCAGACGAACTTAGCCCCGCCCACAAATTTTTTTGCACGGGCAGTTCGGTCTGGACTTGATCCATAGAGAAGTAATTATGTCCGAACAGAAACTGTTCGGACCAATGAAATTGTCAGGGCGGGCTTTAGACGATGATGGACAGATGATAAACAGTAACGTAATCATCCACGTCATCAAAGGCGCTAAAGTTGAATTTGTTCTAATCCTAAACGGAGAACTTGTTCGTATATGCATTCACCTTTAATATTTCTCTCAGAAATGATGATCGTGTTGGTAAGGACTCTGTGTATCCTTAAATTCTTTTTTACAACACCGGCAAAGATCGTTTACACTCATCTTCTTCTTCTAAAGTGACTTATTCCAGCGCGCACAGACAGGGTTGCCAAGTGTTTACAGCAAAACTTGCCCAATTGCTACTCAAAACTAGCCAAAAACAAGCCCAATAGCTTTCCAGGTGGGGGGGTTCTCCGGGAAAAATGGCATTTGGGGGGTAAAATATGTGTTATTTTGGCTGGACTGCCTGCTAAATTTCGCATTCCTGGGTCTCTATATCACATAATTGGGGTCGCTTCAACCCGCGGACATGGCAACACAGTGCAGTTAAGTTCTGTTGACATTTGACAACTAACGTTATGCGTCGCTCCGTTGCTCTGATTGGTTGTAGGTCTATCCAATTGAGGTCTTTCCTGGTTCGGTTTAAACACGCCCCATAATCACAGCCCAACGGAGCAGTATCAGACTCAAATTCTGACTAGAATTGAGTATGACGACGTCAGGCTAGTCTGACACACGAGTCTGTCGGCTCTGACAGCGTTGCATCACGTGCACCTGCGCAATATCATAGCCTATGATTTCCGAAAATATAGTACTATGTTGTCAACTAGTGATATCATCACAAGAACTTTTGAGGAATATGCAACATAATTTAGACAATTGTTTTTGTCATATGTAATAACTGACAGACACTATCATTTCAGCCGCACTGTGTAGCTCGAAAATAGGAGCTCAGTTTCGCGGCTGAGACACGACTAGACTAATAACTTAAAGCTTTTACTCTTAAACACAAAAGGCACATACACTTTAATAAAAAAGGAATATTTATTAAACAAGCCAGATCAAGACCAGAAATGAAATAAAGTGCATAACTGAAAAATAGAGCATAGGCTCAAAATTAATACAAACAGGGGGCACAGCGCATTAGGCTCCAAATAAAAAAATAAAAGAATAAAGTGCCCAAATCCAATAAATAATACTAGAAATAAATTTGTAGTTTGCACAATAATAAAAGTAACTTACTTTTAAAAGTAACGGGGCAACTCAAAACAGACGGGGAAACCTAACGCAGACAAGTTAGCTTACCATTTTTAGGTGATATGACATGTTTGTCGTCGAGCTGTGATATGCAAACTGTTGTTTGCAAAATTTGCATTCGACTTTTTTCTCATTTTCTATTAAAAAAAAATGCTGCAACAATGCCTATGTCTATGTTGACTGACATGGTAGGACTGACTAGGAAAACGCTCTCACAATTAAATAAATAATAGGCTACTTCAATCTGTCTCTCTTCTCCAGTGGGTTGGGCTTATCCAAAAGAAGTGGAAACAAGGGGGTGTTCAGAAGACAGACTGTTACCTGTGAAACGTGTGCTCTGAAAACACCCCCATTAGCAATTATTGCTTTCCACCTGTTGAAATGAACTCAAAACTAATGAAATGAACGTGGCAAAAAAATCGACCAATCAGAATTTTGGTCGAGCCAGAACTTATCGACTAATAATCGACTAATCAACTGGGAGATTACAGCCCTAGTGTCTCAATCAGCTCCCTAGTTCAGTAGTCAAGGTACTAATCAGGGAGTCCGCCATTTTATTTCTCTTTCCATTTTGCTGGAAATGGAGCCATCATTGTCCCTGTTTGCACCTAGTATTAATATGCGTTTTGGTCGATCGGATCACAAGTAGACGAGGGAGGCACATTGTCCTGATTTCTTCAAGGGGAGGGTCTATGGGCAGAAAAATATGTGTTTTTGGGTCAATGACGTGACGCCCCCTTTTTCTGTCTGGGTTAATTTTATTTTGCAGAAAAAAATAAAAAATACATAAAAATTTCTCATCTACTTGTTATACCTTCTTCACCTACTAAACCACTCTAACTTCTCCAAATTTTTAAGTTTTTCATAATTTTTCTGCTATCCGAAGTGCCAAAACATCATATGGGGCGACCGTCCAGCCTTGACTTTTGTTAGGACAACTGGTTTAAAAACTGTTTAAATCAACTTAAATATATCCCTTTTCCTAGTTGGCATAATTTCAAACATGTTTTACATCCATTGACAAAACTATAAAGCATTTGCACATATATTTCTATCATGATATACAAACGAATGTTGTCCGAATTAAGTTGATTCTATCCATATCATCCGGGGCGACCATCAACAAACCACAATTTTGGGACCTTTATTTTGAAAAACATCTCAAGGATGGGATATTGCATCAGCCAGACACAAGTGAAGACCCCCTGGAAACAACTGTAAGGTAAATCAGTCTCTCTCATATAGTAAGAAAAAGCTGTTTTTTAACTGCTGTATTGTCGTAGACACTTTTGGTCATCATGTGGGGCGACCACCCCAAAACTGTGAATTATAATTTTTTTCCCACAAATCTATATTTTGATAATAAATTTGATAGTGCTTTGTCACTAGAAGAAGCTAGTTTGGTTTCTGAGGCTAACTGTTAGCCTGTTATACTTGAGTGAACTTGAAAACATCATATGGGGCGACCGAGTATCATGTGGGGCAACCACTGCTGAGTGTTTTAAATCATAGATATATGTCCTATATTTGTAGTTTTAATTTTGTAAATTTGTAGAGTTAATTGTTTAAGCATAATTATTTGTATATTTTATCTTTTTTTTTTTTAATTCAGCTATTTTCCATTCCTTTTATATGGATAAACATTTATTTTTTGTTGTAGTACAATCCTACAGGAAAAATGTAACAAAAATAAAAATAAAAAACTACACAATGACATTCTATTTGTGTGACTATACATGTATTAGTCATTTAAAACAAGTTTTAACCTATTTTACCTATTTCCTAGATGGCACGATTAACAAGCAAAGAGAAGACTGCTCGTTATAGACAGAAAGTCAACTCCGACCCTGCAGCAAGAGCAGAGTATCTTGCAAGGAAAAGAGAGAGGTAAAGAAAAACAGAGCTTCTGTAGCAGTGAGCTAGAGTCACTAGAGCTACAGAAAGTAGGAGACCAGGGTAGATCAAATAAACAGTTTAGACTGTATGCTACAATGAGCTATTAAACACTGGTCACCGAAACAGCTGTTCTCTAAAGAGAGTAGGTTCAGGATAAGGAGGAAAGAGCACAGGTGTAGAATGTTTATCTTGTTGTTGATGAACAACTCTGTACACTACAGCTACCAAAAAAGAAAGCATGAGGGGAAGAATCCAAATGTGAAGTCAGATGAGTTATCAGAGAGGGAAAGGAGTAATCTGAGAAACAAGTGGAAGGCTGCATCCAGAAGATACAGGGAGAGAAGAAAGATGGAGAAGGCAATGTTGGACCTGACACCTCAATCCATAGAGAACACTCTGCCAGATCCAGCAGGTGTAGAAGGAGTGGAGGGGCAGCAAGAGAGTCCAGGGGGGTGTGTGGTGGTGGATGCTCCACCTCAAAATGAGGATTTCCATCCACAGATGTCCTCCACACCAGAGAGAAAAGACAGAGAAAAGAAAGCTGAGAAACGTTGTAAACGACTGCAGGCTGAGAAACATGAATTAAGAAAGCTAAACATAAATCTGAGGAAACAACTTGCAAAGATGAGAAAAGAAAAGGGCCAGAAAAGGTGAGACGAGGGCAAAAGAACAGTTAAGCCACAGTGAGAGGCTCAAGCCAAAAGGGGGGAAGAAACTGGCAAAAGAGAGAAAGCTGGCTGTTGTTAGTTTTCTGACTAGAGATGAGAATAGTCGACTTTTACCAGGGAAAAAAGATACCATCACAAAAAACAAAATAAAAGAACAGCGAAGAATTCTCACAAAGCCACTCACAGAGCTCCATGGGCTGTACAATAGTGAAATGAAGAAGAGCCTCCACCTATCTTACAGGCAGTTTGCTAGAAGACGCCCCTTCTATGTCACTGAGCCAAAAGCCAAGGATCGGGACACATGTGCATGCATGGACCACGAAAATGTCCACCTGCTGGCCAAAAAAGTGTTTACATTGGGACTATTTCAGACTATTTCAGGTCTGGTAGGAACGGCTGCGGAGGTGGAGAACCGTCCCTGGGTGACTCGCCATAGACATAAACAGAGAGAAGTAGATCCGGCTGCAATGTTCTTCCGCAAGACGCTTGCGGTTCTGTTTATTAACCGCGAGAGCGCAAAAAGTTATGGACTGCAGCTTTAAATACTATGGCTTGGAGAGATGACTTCCACTCTACATTTGGAAAAAATTTGCTACTGTTTGAATGGCAAAATTGAGCAGTTTGACAAAATCTGGCGCCCTTTTCTCTGTTATCTTGATGGAAACCTTAAGGACTAATGCATCATTTCATATTGTAATTGTGCTGTACTCCTTGTACACACATGACTGTTTGGCAACCCACAGCTCCAACACCATCATCAAGTTTGCTGACGATACGACAGTGGTAGGTCTCATCACTGACAATGATGAAACGGCCTACAGAGAGGAGGTGCACACTCTGACACGGTGGTGTCAGGAGCACAACCTCTCCCTCAATGTCAGCAAGACCAAGGAGCTGGTGGTCGACTTCAGGAGGAATGAGAGAGAACACCGCCCCATCACCATCGATGGAGCACCGGTGGAGAGAGTCAGCAGCTTCAAGTTCCTCGGTGTCCACATCACAGAGGAACTCTCATGGTCCGTCCACTCCGAGGCCGTTGTGAAGAAGGCTCATCAGCGCCTTTTCTTCCTGCGACGGCTGAGGAGGTTTGGAATGAACCGCCACATCCTCACACGCTTCTACAGCAGCACCATAGAGAGTCTGCTGACTGGCTGCATCACCACCTGGTACGGCAACAGTACCGCCCGCAGCCGCAAAGCCCTGCAAAGGGTAGTGCGCACGGCCAGCTGCATCATCGGAGGTGAGCTTCCCTCCCTCCAGGACATTTACGCCAGGCGGTGTGTGAAGAGAGCTCAGAGGATCATCAGAGACTCTAGCCACCCGAACCATGGGCTGCTCTCACTGCTGCCATCAGGCAGACGGTACCGCAGCATCAGAACACGCACCAGCCGACTCCAGAACAGCTTCTTCCCACAAGCAATCAGACTACTTAACTCCTGATCCATCAGGATCATAACACACTCTGGACAGAATATCACTCAGCACAACCCACTGGAGATACACACACATTATATACACATTTATTTATCATACAGCATCTATTGCACTTTGGATTTCAATTTGTGAATAATATTGTATACTATACATTGTATATTATTATTACTATTATAGCGTAATGTATACTGTTTAATGTATGTTTAGTGTATATTGTTTAAAGTATATGTATATTGTAAGTATGTGTATATTGTTTAAAGCTGTGAGAACTACACTCACATTGTGTAAATTATTTATTGTTTATTGTAGTGTATACTGTGCTGTGAGTAATTGTGTGCGCATCAGATGTGTAATCTGTTGTTGCTTAAATGTTGTACATGTCATGTCATGACTGCTATGTTGCTCGGAACTGCACCTAAGAATTTCACCTGCTGTTGCACTTGTGCATATGGTAGAGTGACAAATAAAGTGATTTGATTTGATTGAATGAATCAAAAAGGTTCCATAAAAAAGATTCTTTACTCAGCTTCTTAAGTTCTTGAAGCATTTAATGTGTGTTGCAATAAAAATTATATAATTTTAAATGTTAATGTCCTTCTGATTTGTTATATTTAAATGTTGACATGTTATTTGAATAAAAAGAGTTACATTTTCTTTCGTCTTGAACTCTTTTGTGTACAATTTATCTGAAATTTTTATACCTGTGGTTTTCTTATCATTTGGGGCGACCATATGTCATGTGGGGTAACCAACAAATAAATGAATAAATGAATACATTCATAACCAAATATCCATCAGTTTAGCCTCAAATATTAATCAGTGGTATGCTATTGTTGAATGTGTAATATCTGTATAAATGCTAATTCAGTTTTTTTGCTTTTAAAGTAAAAATCAGTATTGTAACTGGATTATGAGGGAGACTCTGATATTATAGAATAAACTTGTGAAATAATGGTTTTCATAAAATGAAAGGGCACTAAAGTTTATCTTTCTTCATCAGTTTATCTACTTACTGATATGAGTTCAACTAGTCTTAATGATACATAAAAATGTGAATTTTGAGATATATTATGGTCGCCCCAGATGACTTTTTTAAGGCTATGTATTATTAACTTAAGTGTAAAAACACTAAAATGTCAATTTCTTTACTTTTCTTTATAAAGGCATGTGTACACTACATTCCAAATGTTTAGAAAATGGCCAAACATATCCATATTTTTGGTATTTTAAAATTGGCCTATTAAAAAGTCTTATCCGTCAATGACCCTTTTTCAAATCTATTGACCTAATGGACAAAACAAGCTTGCACATTATATTTACAAATGAACGCGACCAGAGATGAGGGAAAACACACGGAGAGCATCAGCTTTCGTTTCTGCTCTGACAGCCGCAAGACCATGTAAACCACACTTGGGTCTTCAGCCGACAAAGTTTTTTTTTTGTGATCAAATATCTTTTTTTTTATATTAATTCTTTAAGAGAAACAATACATACAGGTATATAGAAGCCACAAAATGTGAGTATATATATATATATATATATATATATATATATATATATATATATATATATATATATATATATATATATATATATATATATATATATATATATATATATATTCACATACATACCTATACATAAGCATATATAATAGAGCATATGATTAACAAAATATAAGAATAAGATAAAAAAAAATAACAATAATAATCAATAAAATAGAAAATGAAAATAAAAAATAAAACCCCAGGTATAACCCACCCACACCCTGGATCCAGATCTCCCAATCTCAGTTACAAATTAAATCTGAAGCCCACGATGAGTTAGCAGTGAATGCCAAGCCTCTATTTCTGACTCCTTTGCACCGTGGACTCTAGCTGTCGACAACTCCAAGTAAACAATATCCATATGTTAAAACCCAGGCTCAAAAAGAGAGAATGTGGAGGTTTCCAACGTGTGGCAATTAGTTTTTTTGCAGCCGTAAGTCCAGCCAGCAATGCTCTTCTCTTATCCAATGTCAAACCCAACCTTGAAAGATCATTCAAAATGAGTGTAGCAGGCGTACAGGGCAATCTAATCTTAAACAACCTAGAGAGGTTAAAGGCAATCATCTTCCAAAAATCGGCCACTGGGGTACATTCAATCAAATCAAATCAAATCAAATCACTTTATTGTCACACAGCTATATACACAAGTGCAACAGCAGGTGAAATTCTTGGTGCAGTTCCGAGCAACATAGCAGTCACGACATGACATGTACAACATTTAAGCAACAACAGATTACACATCTGATGCGCACACAATTACTCACAGCACAGTATACACTACAATAAACAATAAATAATTTACACAATGTGAGTGTAGTTCTCACAGCTTTAAACAATATACACATACTTACAATATACATATACTTTAAACAATATACACTAAACATACATTAAACAGTATACATTAAGCTATAATAATAATAATAATATACAATGTACAGTATACATTATTATTCACAGTAGAGATCCAATTATGTACAATAGGTGCTATATGATAAATGATAAATAATAAATGATACATAAATGTGTATATAATGTGTGTGTATCTACAGTGGGTTGTGCGGAGTGATATTCTGTCCAGTGTGTGTTATGATCCTGATGGATCAGGAGTTAAGTAGTCTGATTGCTTGTGGGAAGAAGCTGTTCTGAAGTCGGCTGGTGCGTGTTCTGATGCTGCGGTACCGTCTGCCTGATGGCAGCAGTGAGAGCAGCCCATGGTTCGGGTGGCTAGAGTCTCTGAAGATCCTCTGAGCTCTCTTCACACACCGCCTGGCGTAAATGTCCTGGAGGGAGGGAAGCTCACCTCCAATGATGCAGCTGGCCGTGCGCACTACCCTTTGCAGGGCTTTGCGGCTGCGGGCGGTACTGTTGCCGTACCAGGTGGTGATGCAGCCAGTCAGCAGGCTCTCGATGGTGCTGCTGTAGAAGCGTGTGAGGATGTGGCGGTTCATTCCAAACCTCCTCAGCCGTCGCAGGAAGAAAAGGCGCTGATGAGCCTTCTTCACAACGGCCTCGGAGTGGACGGACCATGAGAGTTCCTCTGTGATGTGGACACCGAGGAACTTGAAGCTGCTGACTCTCTCCACCGGTGCTCCATCGATGGTGATGGGGCGGTGTTCACTCTCATTCCTCCTGAAGTCGACCACCAGCTCCTTGGTCTTGCTGACGTTGAGGGAGAGGTTGTGCTCCTGACACCACCGTGTCAGAGTGTGCACCTCCTCTCTGTAGGCCGTTTCATCATTGTCGGTGATAAGACCTACCACCGTCGTATCGTCAGCAAACTTGATGATGGTGTTGGAGCTGTGGGTAGCCACACAGTCATGTGTGTACAGGGAGTACAGGAGTGGGCTGAGAACACAACCCTGAGGGGCTCCAGTGTTGAGAGTCAGTGATGAGGAGATGTTACTGCCCATTCTGACCACCTGGCGTCTGTTTGACAGGAAGTCCAGGATCCAGCTGCATAACAGGCTGTTTAAGCCTAGAGCCCGGAGTTTAATGTCAAGTATGGAGGGCACAATGGTGTTGAATGCTGAGCTGTAGTCCACAAACAGCATTCTCACATACGTGTTCCTCTTTTCCAGGTGGGAGAGAGCAGTGTGTATAGTGGATGAAATGGCATCGTCAGTGGAGCGGTTTGTGCGGTATGCAAACTGCAGTGGGTCCAGTGAGGGGGGGAGAACAGAGCAGATGTGGTTTCTGACTATTCTTTCAAAGCATTTGCTGATGATGGGGGTCAGAGCAACAGGACGCCAGTCGTTTAAGCAGGTGGTTTTTGACTGCTTAGGTACAGGCACAATGGTGGACGTTTTGAAGCATGTGGGGACCACAGACAGGGAGAGGGACAGGTTAAAAATGTCCGTGAAAACTCCAGCCAGTTGGTGCGCGCACGCTCTGATCGCACGGCCGGGAATGCCGTCTGGACCCGCAGCTTTACGGACGTTCACCCGCCGGAAGGATCGGGTTACATCCGCGACAGATACGGAGAGTGCACTAACCTCTGTATCTTCGGCCGCGAGCGCTCTCTCCGCGAGGGCGGTGTTAGTTCCCTCAAAGCGAGCATAGAAGGTGTTGAGCTCGTCCGGGAGAGAGGCAGCGGTGTTCACGGTGGAGTTTGTGTTCCCTTTATAGTCCGTGATGGTGTTAATTCCCCTCCACATGCTTCTGGAGTCGGTGGTGTTGAACTGTCCTTCAATCTTGTCCCTGTACTGCCGTTTTGCTGCTCTGATGGTTTTCCGGAGGGCATAACTTGCTTGTTTATGCTCCTCCGCATTACCGGAGTTAAAGGTGAAGGTTCGCGCATTGAGTGCCGCGCGAACATCCCCGTTTAGCCACGGCTTCTGGTTAGGGTACAGCCGAATTGTTTTGGTCGGAACAACGTCATCTACGCACTTCCTGATGAAACACGTTACGCTATCAGCGTAGACCTCGATGTCGTCATCAGAGGCCGACCGGAACATCTCCCAGTCCGCGTGATCAAAACAGTCCTGTAGCATAGAATCTGATTGATCCGACCAGCACTGGATGGTTCTGAGGGCGGGTGCTTCCTGTTTGAGTCTCTGCCTGTAAGCGGGCAAAAGGAGGATTGACGCGTGATCTGATTTGCCGAATGGTGGGCGTGGGAGTGATTTGTATCCATCCTTGAAGGGGGAGTAGCAGTGGTCTAAAACACGGTTCCCTCGCGTGTTGAAGCTAACATGTTGGTGGTATTTGGGTGCGATGCGCTTGAAGTTGGCTTTGTTAAAGTCTCCGGTCACAATAAACGCAGCGTCAGGATGCGCGGTTTCCTGCTCACTCACCGTCCTATACAGTTCCTTTAGTGCCCGGTCTGTGTCGGCTTGTGGGGGAATATACACAGCTGTGATGATGACCGCGGTGAATTCCCTCGGTAGCCAGAATGGTCGGCACAGAAGCATGAGAAATTCCAGATCAGGAGAACAGAAAGACTTGATAGAATGTACGTTCCTCTGATCACACCAGGATCGGTTGATCATAAAACATACACCCCCGCCTTTGCTTTTCCCTGAGAGATCTTTTTCTCTGTCCATTCGGTGCACGGAGAACCCCGTGGTTTCGATGGCCGAATCTGGAATCTCAGCGGACATCCAAGTTTCTGTAAGGCAGATAATGCAGCAGTCCCTCGTGTCTCGCTGGAAAGAGATCCGCGCTCTCAGCTCGCAGAGTTTATTGTCCAGAGACTGAACATTAGCCAGTAAAATACTGGGAAGCGGGGGTCGGTTTGCGCGGCGTCTAACTCTGATAAGTACGCCGGCTCTCTTCCCTCTTCTCCGGCCGCGTTTGCGTGGTCGGGCCGTCCAGACAAAGGGTTCCGCTGCTGTGTTTGTAAGCAGCGTGTCGTCACTGAAGAATTTAAAGTCCGGTTTTCGGTGTGCGATTGCCGAACCAATGTCCAAAAGTGTCTGTCTGTCGTACTTAGTAAGGCAGACAACATCCAAGACGAAAAACACAAGAACTATAAACAGAACAAACAAAAAACTACAATGTTCCAGCGGAGCTCGCAACGTAGCAGCCATCCTCGGCGCCATCTTGAGACCCCCAAAACATGACATTCCCAAAACATGTAGAAGTAACTGCCAATCACTTTGCAAGAACATAAAGTACATGTAGGATCATCGATAACCTTCATCATATGGAGCTTCCTAGGGGTTAAATAAACCCTATGTACATAATTATAATGTATTTGCTTATGATCGGGGTTTCTGGAAGCTAAACCCATACTGATCCACACTTTATCCCAATCAAATGTGGGTGCCAAATCTGGAACATCTCTCCTCCACACCGTGTCCAACGCCAGAGGTCTATAAGCATACCTCAGTAAGAATCAGTAGAGTCTCGACACGAAACCCCTTGTACTCCCAACAGAGTGAAACAATTTTCGAAGTGGGTGTGGTGTGAGAGGGGCCTGTAAAGGGGCACCATTGCTTTTAAAGGAGGAACGTGGTATACTATGCTTAATACAAATGTTTTGAAAAGTGAGTAACCCCTCCTCCCCATAAATATCACCAAGTGTACAAACATTTTTTTTTTCCCAATCAGGAAATCGAATAGGACAACCGCCAATCAACAATCTCTCATTGTTAAATATTGGAAAGTGTGAGTTTCAGCCGACAAAGTTTAAATCCCATCTGGCTAACATGCTTCTGATAATGTTTACGCATTAGGTCAGTAGGTGGAGAGTAGACAGTCTTTTGTGTCTGTTCAAAATGTATTTGACCACATGAGTGTTTACACTACGAACTACCTCTAGAAGTGGTTGAAAGTGGACAAGCTCAAAACGCTTTAGAGCCTGTTTACTCCTGGATTTAGCATCGTCCTCTTGTGATCCAATCGACAAAAACGCATCTTAATACCAGGTGTAAACAAGGCCATAGAAGTTGTGACAACTGGAAAAGATTTGTTGCCATAGCATAGCTTTGTGACCATGTCAGTTTTTGCAATGTGGCAAATATCAAAAGTAGCTATAGTCACCTAAAACTACTCCATAATTCAAAGCAGTTTGAACAGCGTTTGACTTATACAGACAAGTGGTCTTTTTCTTACCCTGTGGTCTCTGTTCAAATGGAGAAGGAAAATGAAGTGGACACACAAAGGCTTGAGGTAGAGAATAGAAGGGATTAGACGAGTGTCAAAGCACTTTTGCCGCTCAGTAATGGATGTGTTGACACATTCACATTCACATGACACATTGTCCTCAATTACGGCCTCTTTATGAAACCTCACGCTGTTGTGAGAGGATTTTAACATAGTCCTTTCAAATCTGAAGTCATTTATGAATGAAAAGAATGAAGAAAAGTACTATTGATGAGGGAGAGACATGAAATCGCTGCAGCATTGTGAGACCTTACTCTTAAAACCCGCTCAAATATAGAAACTCGCCCATACACACACCTCATGGTGAATGGTGTGTGTATTGTCTGGCTAAATCCATCATCTTTTGTGGCGTTCCCTTCATGCTTGACGCTTGAGAGGAGCTGAAATTGGCTGTCAGTATTCCAGTCCTGGACTCGGAGCTTCCTAATGGAATAAATTGGTTCCAAGATGTTCAATTTAACTGTGACCCAACACCTCGGAAAGATGATTCATCTGATATGCAAACCAGAGCATGACCAACAGGCAAGAAGCTGCAAATGGACTGCCCTCTCTCTCTAACATGTACTCGCAGACGAGGAGGTTTAGTATGTACAAGGTCAGCTACATGATTTCACTAATTTGTTGATTGGTCTCAGAAGAATGTGAATGTCTTCAACACATAGAAATGACTGATAGTTCAGACCTGCTGTAACATTGTTTACTGACCATATACACTCACTGACCACTTTATTAGGTACACCTTGCTAGTACCGCGTTGGACTCCATTTTGCCTTCAGAACTGCCTTAATTCTTCATGGCACAGATTCAACAAACTGCTGGAAACATTCCTCAGAGATTTTGGTCCGTATTGACATGCTAGCATCAGATTTGTCGACTGCACATCCATGATGCAAATCTCCCGTTCCAGCACATCCCAAAGCTGCTCTATTGGATAGAGATCTGGTGACTGTGGAGGCCGTTTGAGTTTAGTGAACTCGTCGTCATGTTTGAGATGATCTGAGCATATCCTGAACAGAAGATGGCCATAAAGGGACGGACATGGTCAGCAACAATACTCAGGCTGTGGTGTTTAAACAATGCTCAATTGGTACTAAGGGGTCCAACGTGTGCCCAAAAAAAAATCTGCAACACCATATCAGCACCAGCTGCTTGAACAGTTGATACAAGGCGGGATGGATCCATGCTTTCATGTTGTTTACACCAAATTCTGACCCTACACTCTCGCAGCAGAAATCGAGACCAGGCAACATTTTCGTCTATTGTCCTGTTTTGCTGAGCCAGTGTGAACTGTAGCCTCAGTTTGCTGTTCTCATCTGACAGGAGTGTCACCGGCAGTGTTGGGGGTAACGCATTACAAGTAACTTGAGTTACGTAATCAGATTACTTTTTTCAAGTAACTAGTAAAGTAACGCATTACTTTTCAAATTTACAACAAAATATCTGAGTTACTTTTTCACATTTATTTGACTGACAGCTCTCCTGTCCCCATGTTGAGAAAAATCGAGAGTAAGTGCAGAGGCGTTATGATTATTGTAGTTCTAGACTAAATGCAAACTATGCAAACCTCCAATAATTAAATGTTAAATAAAACAAATATTTTTATGCATTTAATCTACCTTTATTGACCAATGTCCTGCTGCTGACCTTTGATGATTCAGTTAAACCATGAGCAAAAATTACTAGATTTTTTGTTTTTATTGGTAACTTTTTTTCTCCTGCGCCCTATTCTTCCATTATCCAGAAAGGCCCTCTACTGTTCTACCTCAGCCTGAGGCTTATTATTTCAATTGTGATATGAAGAGGTCTTTACATTTGCACAAAAATAGAACTTTTTTGTTATGAAAACAAAACAAGCCCAGTCCAGGTGAGAAAAAGTAATGTAAAAGTAATGTAACAAATTACTTTTCTTAAAAAGTAACTAAGTAACTCAATTAGTTACTTTTTAAGGGAGTAATGCAATACTGTAATGCATTATTTTTTCAAAGTAACTTTCCCCAACACTGGTCACCAGTGTGTCTTGCCCATCTGCTTCAAGGTTCAACATGTTGCATTAAGAGCTCTTGAACCTCTGTTGTAACAAGTGCTTATATGCTGTTCTCTTTCTATCAGCTCAAACCAGTCTGTTCATTCTCCTCTGACCTCCTCCGGCATCAACAAGGCACTTTCACCCACAGAACTGCTGCTCTAGAGATGGTTGTGCATGAGAATCCCAGTAGATCAGCAGTTTCTGAAACACTCAGACCAGCCCGTATGGCACCATCAACCAGTCACTTCCATCACCTTTTAACTTCAGCAGATCGTCTTGACCAGGGCTGTGTCCGAAATCGCATACTCTCTTGAGTAGGTACTTATTTTGAATAAGTAATTACTTCACAACCACAAAAAATTATGTTCTATAGTGCTGGGCGGTATACCGGTTCATACCAAATACCAGTGTTTATTTTTGTTATGATATTAATTTTGATGATTCCGTCGCTTAAACAATGTTCGGAACGCAGCGCGACACTGTTTGAGAGGGGGCCCGTTTCACTGTTGCACTGTAGTGAGGGCACAGCTGAGATCACATTACAGCCTATGGCTGAATACGAAATCACCCCCTGCCTATACCCTCAAATAGGGCATTATTTGAGGGGACAGCCATTTGTAGTGGTGTCCGAAACCAAAGTGGACGTTGTTGAGTGCACTCATTCAATCCCACATTGCGCCGCAATAACGAGTGTACAGCTGATGTACACTCAATGGCTGTCTGACTTCACTCACTCGTTTTCATTCACTCCTTCAAGTGAACTGTATTAGTGGACTAACGCAGGGAATAGTGAATGAGGGTTTAGGAGCGATCTCGGATTCAGCCTATGATAACAGCGGAGAATTCAAACATGCGTGATGTAATGAGCGTTTTTGGTCATACCGCCCAGCACTACTATATAGTATGAATGTAATCCGGACTACATTCGCCATGCTGTCATTATCATGTGACCTACCAGCGTCAGTTTCGTCGCTTCACTGCCATTCATAAAGCCTCTCCCGTGGCTTCATGGGATAGTAAAGGTTTCATCGTATGCATCTCACCAGAAGTAGTAGGTCATCCGGGTACTTTTTGCCCTACTCTTACAAGTACTGTGAATTCGGACATCTTCTTTTGTAACATGCTGTTTTTCGCCTACTATATAGTAGGGAAGTATGCGATTTCGAATGCAGCCCAATGAATGGTGGTGGCGCAACGCAACTGACGCTGGTAGGTCATGTGATAAGGGCAACATGGTGAATATAGTACATTCTACTCATTCATACTATATAGAATATACTTTTTTTAGCGGCCGTGAAGTAATTCAAAATAAGTACCTACTCAAAAGAGTATGCAATGTCGCTAAATGCAGTTGCTGCCATGTGATTGGCTGATTAGATATTTTTGTTAACAAGCAGTTGAACAAGTGTACCTAATAAAGTGGCCATTGCGTATGTGAGTGTGTTTTCTTTTTGACTATCAATGTTGAAACCGTTCAATTTTTGTGGAAACCGTGATACTTTTTTTCAGGATTCTTTGAAGAATAGATAGAACTGCGTATAAATCTTTTATATTATAAATATCTTTACTGTCAATTTAATGCATCCTTGCTGAATAAAAGTAATAATTTATTTATTAGTCTAGGATTTAAGAGGTCTGTATTGGTTCAGAGGCCTGTACCATGATGGTAGTTTAACAAACTCAGGGTTACAGGATTAGTTTTGAGTTGACAAAACCAAACCAATCTATTCAGGCTTTGTTGGTCCCATGATGCTGATCATCCGCTTTCTCTGTCAACTCAGGCTTTGATCCTGAGTTTAGGAGTTTAGCTGTGACATCAGCAGTGAACAGCCAATCACATGCTGTGGATCAAGGAAACTGAGATTCACTTCTCGCGAGAGAAGCAGTGAGATTCATTTCTCTCTTCTGCAGAATATGACATGATTGAAAAATACTAAGAATTTAAACAAATTTACACAGGAAGAAGAAAAGAGCTGTCTATAAAAGAGGACCACTTAAAGAAAAATCTTACTACGTCAATGCAAGTAAAAGTTATGAAGTTAGTTTAGTTGATATATAGAGAATTTAACATTTAAGCTCACATGTAGTAATTTTTATAGCTTTATTTATTGATTTTAAAGCTTATTTGTATGGCCTTTATATAGGCTATTTATATTAATTTTAACCAAGTGCCTATTAATGATTGATTAACTAAAATTATACATGTGTAATTGATTAAGGGTATAATAATTATATAAATGATAAATAAACCAAAATTTTTATTATTATAAATAAGCATTGTTAAAAGCCAGACGCTTTAGTCTTTAAAAAAAACATTTGCTATGTAGTGACCTTTAATTTGGAGTAGAAAAAGGGGGAGTGACTTTATTGCATCAGAGGTGTGTCACTTTGCTCACAGCTGATTGGTCCAATTTCAGTTTGAGATCTCTTATCTAGAACATAACCTGCCCTGGAGCAGGTTAGCCGTGGAGCGTAAGTTACTATGAAGAGGAACACTGCTAAAAGCCAAACCTCTTTAATGATACCAAAAACCCAGAATTGGCACAAACTAAGCTTAAACATATCTGGTTAGCCAGCTAAACCGGCTTCATGGTATAGGCCCCAGGTCTACAGTAGTAAGCGTATGAAAACTATAGATCATCACATTCACAGGTGAACATTAATTTAGAGGATATAATGAGAATCATTACTGTAATCACTGCCAGTAATGATTACGATCCTTCACTCTACCCGCATTTGTAGATACCTAAAATGAACCTCCATAACATGCAATTACCAGCAATCAATAGTTGTTTCTGACCCCAGATATACAAATTCAAATACTGTACTCGTGCTGTCTTATTTACCAAACCCGTCAGAGATGTATGTTATGCTTTCATTCTCTCGATTTTCTCATCTAATCTGACCAGATGACTTATCGCCGGCTCGCTGAGAGGTGTTTTCTCCTGACTGAGGAATCAGAAGCACATTATTAAAGACAGAAAAACAGCTGGGTCCAGACCATCACCTCCGCCCGTCCTGCAGGTGGACCGTCCGTCGCTGCGCTGATGAGAACCGCAGGAGGAAACGAGACAAGAAAGGTCAAAGAAATGTTCTGTCTCTCTGCTCATCCTTCTTTCTCTCTGCCTGTCTGTCCTTCTGTCTCTTTGCACTGTCATTCACTGAAGGCTGCTGCTCAGTTTAATCTTTCTCCTGAACGTCCAGGTGCTCCAGTGTTTCCACTGAGGATTTAAACTGGATTCCGCTGATTACTTGTAGATTTGGCATTTTATTTTATCATCTGCCTGCCGTGCCTTGCCTCTCAGTTCATTAACTGTTCATTTACACACTCCTTTTTCATTCTGTCCGCTTTTCCCCAGTCTGCGAATGATTGTTTATTATCTCTGATTCAGTTTTTAATTAAAATACTCCTCTGCTGAAGCTGCGGAGAGAACAACCCTCAGGAAAGATGTGCTGGGACATGCCATCCTTATATCGGTCAATCTGCATTATATTACTTTTTGTTATTGGATCACACAAATAAAATGCATTTGTGTAGTTTCACAGCCAAACTTTTCACTATAAGTTGAGCTTACTCTGGTCAAGAAAGCATGTAAAGTAACCAAATACAGCTACAGTTTAATTTATGTCACATTTAGTGGTGTGAAACTATTTTATAAAGCAGGTTGGCGAGTTGCTGAAGATAATAATTAACTCAGAAAAAATGAATAAATTGTTTGAAAATAAAAACGTTTAGTTTACCTGCAAGTCATGTGACCGTTAAGTTATTGAAATATTAATTTCTTTTAAATTGTTTAAAATATACTCACCTAAAGGATCATTAGGAACACCATACTAATACTGTGTTTGACCCCCTTTCGCCTTCAGAACTGCCTTAATTCTACGTGGCATTGACTCAACAAGGTGCTGAAAGCATCCTTTAGAAATGTTGGCCCATATTGATAGGATAGCATCTTGCAGTTGATGGAGATTTGTGGGATGCACATCCAGGGCACGACGCTCCCGTTCCACCACATCCCAAAGATGCTCTATTGGGTTGAGATCTGGTGACTGTGGGGCCATTTTAGTGCAGTGAACTCATTATCATGTTCAAGAAACCAATTTGAAATGATTCGAGCTTTGTGACATGGTGCATTATCCTGCTGGAAGTAGCCATCAGAGGATGGGTACATGGTGGTCATAAAGGGATGGCCATGGTCAGAAACAATGCTCAGGTAGGCCGTGGCATTTAAACGATGCCCAATTGGCACTAAGGCACTTTTGAATAGACTCGAAAATTATGTAGGTATTAGTGGAATTGCTTTATCATGGTTTAAATCATACCTATGCGACCGTTATCAGTTTGTAGCAGTAAATGAAGAGATGTCACACCGATCGCAAGTTCAGTATGGAGTACCACAAGGCTCAGTGCTAGGACCGCTACTCTTCACCCTGTACATGCTACCACTGGGAGATATTATTAGGAAGCATGGCATTAGTTTTCATTGTTATGCTGACGATACTCAGCTCTATATTTCTTCACGCCCTGAAGAAATTTACCAATTCACAAGATTAACGGAATGCATAGCCGCCATAAAACATTGGATGACTGCTAATTTCCTGCAACTCAATTCAGAAAAAACTGAATTTTTAATTATTGGACAAAAAAGCTCCACAAGTAGTAACCTAGAATACTGTCTAACACTTGATGGCTGCTCTGTCAAGTCTTCGTCGTCAGTGAGGAACCTGGGTGTGCTCTTTGATACCAATCTTTCGTTTGAAAGCCACGTTTCTAGCATCTGTAAAACTGCTTTCTACCATCTTAAAAATATATCAAAATTACGGCACATGCTCTCAATGCAAAATGCTGAACAGTTAGTTCATGCGTTCATGACCTCAAGGCTAGATTATTGTAATGCTCTATTGGGTGGTTGCCCTGCTCGCTTAATAAATAAACTCCAGCTGGTCCAAAACGCAGCAGCTCGAGTTCTTACTAGAACCAGGAAGTATGACCATATTAGCCCAGTTCTGTCAACATTGCACTGGCTACCTATTAAACATCGCATACATTTTAAAATCTTGCTTATTACTTACAAAGCACTAAATGGTTTAGCTCCCCAATACTTGAGCGAGCTCTTAACATATTATACTCCATCACGTCTACTGCGATCTCTAAATTCTGGCCAGTTGTTAATACCGAGAATATCCACATCAACTGCAGGCGGTCGATCCTTTTCCTATTTAGCTCCTAAACTCTGGAACAGTCTTCCTAGCACTGTTCGGGAAGCAGACACACTCTGTCAGTTTAAATCTAGACTAAAAACACATCTCTTTACTGTGGCATACACATAAAACACTTTATCAATTAATTGATTGTTAGGCTGCATTAACTAGGTCAGCCGGAACCGGGAACACTTCCCATAACACCTGATGTACTCGTTACATCATCAGAAGAATGGCATCTACGCTAATGATATTCTCTCTGTTTTATCCCGAGGTTTACTGCAGTCAGCCAGATCTGGGCCGTATCCTAATCAGATGGTGGACCAGAGAAGACCAACACAGTACCCCGAAGTGTCTGCAGAGACCGTGTCAATTATCCTCCCCCTGCAACTGCCTCATCGACACGGCATCTAAATAAACCCGTCACCAGTGTGATGACTCCGATTGTTCGAATATTATCATTAAATAATACTTAAATCGATATGTCATCCGCAATAAACCCGTCTCCAGCGTGTTGCCTCCGATCATTCGAATATTGCACTTTAATAATTATTTAATCAACATCATCCTCAATAAACCCGTCTCCAGCGTGTTGCCTCCGGTCCTTTGAATATTCCGATCTATTATGACCTCTGACCTGTAAAGCAGCCAGAATAATAATAATAATACGTTGTTTGTAAATTGGCCAGAGGAGAACTGGCACCCCGACTGAGCCTGGTTTCTCCCAAGGTTTATTTTTCTCCATTAGGTCACCTAATGGGGTTTTGGTTTTCTTGCCACTGTTGCCTCTGGCTTGGCGTGCTCAGTTGGGGACACTATATTTTTCAACTAAACATCGAAATAAATCTAATTAATAAACTAATTTAACCATGTAAACTAAATTACTGATCTAATTATTGATCTAAAGCCCACACTGTCACCGTATGGAAATTGAAATGAACTGATGACATCAAATGGCTATACAGCTGAATAAAATTAGGCTGCATTATTTTGCTGTTTAACACTGTAAAGCTGCTTTGAAACAATCTACATTGTTAAAAGCGCTATATAAATAAAGTTGACTTGACTTGACTTGACTAAGGGACCTAAAGCGTGCCAAGAAAACATCCCCCACACCATTACACCACCACCACCAGCCTGCACAGTGGAAACAAGGCATGATGGATCCATGTTCTCATTTTGTTTACGCCATATTCTGACTCTACCATCTGAATATCTCAACAGAAATCGAGACTCATCAGACCAGGCAACATTTTTCCAGTCTTCAACTGTCCAATTTTGGTGAGCTTGTGCAAATTGTAGCCTCTTTTTCCTATTTGTAGTGGAGATGAGTGGTACCCGGTAGGGTCTTCTGCTGTTGTAGCCCATCTGCCTCAAGGTTGTGCGTGTTGTGGCTTCACAAATGCTTTGCTGCATACCTCGGTTGTAACGAGTGGTTATTTCAGTTAAAGTTGCTCTTCTATCAGCTTGAATCAGTCGGCCCATTCTCCTCTGACCTCTAGCATCAACAAGGCATTTTCGCCCACAGGACTGCCGCATACTGGATGTTTTTCACACCATTCTTTGTAAACCCTAGAAATGGTTGTGCGTGAAAATCCCAGTAACTGAGCAGATTCTGAAATACTCAGACCGGCCCGTCTGGCACCAACAACCATGCCACGCTCAAATTTGCTTAAATCACCTTTCTTTCCCATTCTGACATTCAGTTTGGAGTTCAGGAGATTGTCTTGACCAGGACCACACCCCTAAATGCATTGAAGCAACTGCCATGTGATTGGTTGATTAGATAATTGCATTAATGAGAAATTGAACAGGTGTTCCTAATAATCCTTTAGGTGAGTGTATGTACTTTAAGTAAATATTAAGGTCCCTATTTTTTAACGATCATAGCACAGGTGCACTTAGGACGTTTCCGAATCCACTTTTGTTAGTTTAATGACGGAAAAAACGGTCCAAAAGGGTTGTCTCTACTCTCTTAATGAGTAATGGGTGTGTTTTGGGCGTAACATGCAATAAACCAATCAGAGTCTCATCTCCCATTCCCTTTAAAAGCCAGTTGCGCTTGCACCATGGCGGATTCGCTATTTACATGGAGGAATTTGCAAGCGGAAAGACTGAATGCTTCTCCAGAGAGGAATCCTTTCATTTTAACATTTCAAAATGTTTGTGTGCGTGTAATAATCAGAATGTACACGCGTTGTGCAACCGCCTATAGGCGCATATTATTAACACGCCCTGCGCTATTGACTTTAGACCAGGTTTTTGTTGATCAATGGCACAGCCGTTTTTAGTTCCTCAAAATAGCAATGTGCCAACAATTCTCCTGAACACACCTGGTTTTCAGACCATCATGCCCATTGGTGAACATCGCGAAACCATAGATTTTTTCAGGATTCTTTAATGAATAGAAAGTTCAAAATAAAAGCATTTATTTGAAATTGAAATCTTTTGTAACACTTTTTACTGTTAGTTTTGAATCAGTTTAATGTGTCCTAAAAGTATTACTTTATAAAAAATAAAAATAAACTTTTAAACAGTACTGTGTGTGTATAAATATATGTACCTCAAGTGAATATTTACACTGAAAAAAAGTACTTAAGTTCTTTTGCAAGTTTTTTCATGCATATATTTGTAAATTTCACATATGGAATTAAGTAAAGTCTACTTAAAGCTGCAGTAGGGAGTTTTTAGAAAATGTTGACTTAGCCTGAAAATTTGAACAAGCACAACTCACAGGTCACTCCCCCTTGCTCTCTGCTGCGCTACAGCCCTCCCTCCACAGCTCCTCCCCCATCACAACGGAGTCTGCCGTGAACGCGCAGGCTAGTAAGCAAGCAGGGCCACCGATGACGGCGGATAAACAGTTATTTCACATTCACTGGTACGGACGAAACATCAACAATATGATTTACATTGACTATGGCCTGCCCATACTTTGACTACAAACTTGGTCCTCAAAACATTACATATTTTGCAATACAACTTATGTAACTATATGACGTTGCACTATTTCTAATAAGTAATAAATAGCTAGTAAGATAATATAACGGTAACTAACGTTACAGTTTGCAAGTAATTATTCTATCGATATGTAATGCTAAATAAGGTTTGCTAGTACATTATTTCAGCAACATGACAAGCCAGTGAATTAGTAGGTTTCAATAGTTGCTTTGCACAGTGCGTGACATTTTATCTGTATGTTATGCGGCTAGAGTTTTGACACGGAGTCAATGAGCTCCGACGAGGAATTCACACCGACAGCGATTTCGAGGAGTCAACGGGCGGGGAGAAGAGGAAGCCGTGGTGTGCGTGGAGCATCAGGCAGGGGACATGGGAGACGGGGCAGAGGTCGTCGAGTGGGTCCAACTCCCGAGCACCTCATCAGAGAGGACATGGAGGACAACTCTGCATCGGTTTTTAATCCTTTCAGGACACGTAGCTCCCTCCACCTCGGAAAAGCCACTCCGATATTTACCCTCGTTTTATTTCGGGCTCGATCTAATTCTTTCTTTTTGTCTTTTTTATCATCGTCATCTGTCTTTTTCCGTTTACCCGTCTTTATTTTATGAGCAGGTGCCACTCGAGGAATTGGCAGTTTGGATTGTTTGTCCACCATTAGTAAAGCTGCGGCACACTGGTAATCTTGAATTTGAACGCCTGTACGCGCTGTGCATGAGAGGGGTGTGATCAGCGCGCACATGAGCTTGATTGACACTGCTAAGACACTCCTCCTGGCTCTGATTGGTTGTTTCTTACCGGGAGCGTAATTTTTTCTACTGTCAGGACATAATGACAGGTTTAACAAATATGTAAAAAATACATTTTTACAAAAGTTACCTACTGCAGCTTTAACTAAGTTTAGTAAAATTAAAGAAGCTTTAACATTAAGTTAAAGTTTGAGTAATTTCTACTTAGTTGAAGTTTACTTTACAATACATTTTACTCAAACAATATACAGTCAAACCAAAAATGTATTCAGACACCTTCAACATTTTCTCACATTATCACAGTTTATACGCGATAGTTTAGAAAATGGTAATGAAATATGACAAGAACTCAGTTAAACTGTCAGAACAAATTCATCTTGATAATGTCAGATAACTTTGATAGAAAGGGATGTAATAGATTGCAATCAAACAATCAGCTGTTCAATTTTACTATACAATTAGATGATACCAATTTAGATCAACCAATGACCGAGCAATGCTTAATTTTGTTCAGTCTGTGGTGTCAAAGGTCACATTAGCAATTAAAGAAAAAATAATGTGGTATCCACCCGAACACAGAGATCTCAATACACAAAACACAATGACAGTAACATTCATTGGATCATTTTTGAGAATTAATGTGTCATTTTGAATAGAAAATGAACTCCAGATGTCACAAAACAGCAAGTTACTAAACCTAACAACAAAAGCGATGATAAAACAGTGTAAATACAGCTGGAAAACAGTGAAAACGAAACCTTATTCTTTACTCATACCCCAGTGCATGATGGGAACACCAATATCAGAAAAGTTTAATAGGTTTTACTTATTTTTTTAACGTTGATAGTTATGCTTTAACTTCTACAAGCTTAATATAGAATTTACTTAGTTTTTTTAATTATTGCCTGAACTAACCTAAACACCTTTTATGTGTCTTGGACAGTTTTAAACTAGTTCCTATTTTACTGACCATTTCCAGTTTATTTATTTGAGTGGTTACAGGTCTGACATTATCTCTGTACTCACTGGTGTTCCTCAAGGCTCAGTTTTAGGCCCTTTACTTTTCAATATTTATTCATCACCACTTTGGCACCTGTTGTGATCACTCTGTCTCCATTATCACTTTTAATCTGGTGAACTAACTTATTCAGGTAGAAATTGCCTGTTTTTTTAAAAAAAAAAAATAGTATTTACTTCGCCACAGAATAATTTTTATCAGTGTAAGTCAAAAGGATTTGGCTGACAAATGTAAGTGTGTGAACCCCTGTTTCATAGGATTATCATAATCATAGACCAGCATCTGTTTGAATATTTCCACAAATCCAGGCACTCGTTCTTCCTTGGATGTGTTTCGTCTTTTATCTTGTAAACGTAAGTCAGCAAATCAGGGGATTTCCGTGAACTTTTGTCATTTTTGGTCACAGTCCTTTGTCACACCGTTAGTCTCAGGATCATGTGGCTCATTTAATGGCAGTATTATCATAGCTGGAAGTGTCGTATTTATGATTGTGAACACTACACTATTATTAATGTGAATTCATCAATTTGTCTAACCAATTAAATCATGCAGGAATTGCAGATCTCACCGAGAGATAAATGCAGTGTAGTCAATTAAAGCGTTTTAATAGTCAAAGAGATAAAATCCATAAAGTCTGTCTGTGCTAGAGCTGTGCGGGCGCCAGTTCAGAGCCAGTGGCGCATAATAGTGTTTTCCAGGCCATGATGGAAAGATTAAATATCAAACGAGCATCTCAGAAGGCCTGAGTCTTTGATAAAATGCCACTAATAAAATAAAGCCCTGAAAATGACTGGAGACTCGTTATCAGATGGAGTCCTCGGAGCAGGAGGATTTACAGAGAGAATAAACCGCCCACATCCAGAAAACGAGAGAGAGGGGATGAAAGAGAAATCCTGGGAGGTGAAGAGACATCTTCAACATATGGCCTTGATAAGACGCGCAGCTGTTTGATGGCGGGACACTAGAGGAAGTGCGCTGGCATCCTTCCTGTTTTCTCCTGGTGTCACCTCATTTGATGCCCTGTGAGAACGCTCGGCCAGATGTGCCCACAGGTGCAGTGTCTTCGCACATCTGTCCTTCACCCAACGTCACAGACCATGATGATAATATCAAGGACGCTCTTTCAAGTGTATAGGCCTACGTAGAGATAGCAAATGAGGTATTTTTCATCAATACTTTAGGTATTGCTTGTGGTTAGTATGACCCATGGCGTTATGCTGCATCTCTGTCAGCGTGTATTGTGATGTGATAAAACCATTTTTAGTTTGATCCATTTTATACATAGTATGCCTACATCTCAATAGCCTGGTCATACCAGACTCACGTACATTTCATTTGTTCAGAGAGTCTAGCCACGCTCCATTGACAAGCGTTAACTTCCTTGAAGGCGGGTACTCTGTTGAAGTTTAAAACTATTGGATCTGCCCAGAGCCACTCTGGTTCTGCCGTACCCAACAGTTTGGTCGCGACATCAACGTCATCGTTCTCCGCCACTCCCCTCTTTTCCCAGATTGGACTGGTTAAAATTTGACCAGAGAAAACCAAAGAATATACCGCAATCCCAGACGGAGTACTGAAGGAAAATGAAAATTGAGTGAAAGTACGTAGGAGGGCGGAGCCAGGCTAACATTTCAAGTTCACCGCCGCAAAATCATGTCTTTAATAGTCTTTCCCTGTTGTTTTGAAAGTAGATATATTTTATCACTAAAATAAGTGATGTATTTTTCAAAAGTTGGCAGTCAAAATTAAAACTGTTGGAGGATATAACATTGTTCATTCTGACAAACGAGAATTTGCAAAAGAGAATGTGAAGTACAGTATGTACAGTGTTTTCTCCATTTTTAAATTGTAGTGTAGTGTTTATTAAGAGGGGCTAGAATCTGCAGCTCAGTACTTTAAAGGGGTCTTATAATGCCCCTTTTTACAAGATGTAAAATAAGTCTCTGATGTCCCCAGAGTGTGTATGTGAAGTTTTAGCTCAAAATAACCCACAGATCATTTTTTATGGCATGTTAATATTGTCAGGGTGAGCACTCAAATGTGCCGTTTTTGTGTGTCTCCCTTTAAATGCAAATGAGCTGCCCTTTCAAGAAGAGGGCGGGGCTTCAAGAGCTCATGTTAGCAGCTCTGATTACCTCACGCAGACACCAAACTGAAAATGACCGAAACTGTTCAGCCTTTTATGTTCAAACCGGAGTCGGACAATGATGGAGAGACTCAAGAAGAAGTGACGACATGTAGAATGAGACAGGACGTTTCTGAATGGTTAGTTGATGAATTCATGTAGCTGATGTGGATTTAACTATCTTCATAGTCGATTAGCATATTCTGTCGTCATAATCTATAAATTGCTGGTGTGGGAGCTGTTGTAAGATGCCTACAGAGCCAGAGAATATCTGCTGCATGAAGATAGAACAGGTATAGTTTAGTTTAATTATGGTTAGATAATGTATGTTTACATCTTGCTTTTATGACACGCTATTGCATTTGTGTTATGTGTCTACTACAACACCTCTTCCTCTTCTCAACTTGGCCTTTGTTGTGTGTTAGCAATGTCACTATAAGCTTGTTGTAGTCCTTAAAAAGCGATTTCTGTTCAAGAAAATATCTCCCTTTGAATTGAACTTTTGAGCGTTGTAACTTTGCAGATGTTGTTTATGCTCAAACAGCAACATTACATACTAACTAAAGTTAAAAAAGTGAAATCATAATAAATCACCCCTTTAAAATAAGCTACTCTTTTACTCTTACCCAAGTAGTTTTTTGGCCAAGTACTTTTTACACTACTCACACGCCATTTTTTGGAAAGTAATGGTACTTTTACTTTTTTCAGTAGGCTACTCTTTCCAAACCAAGGGCCAGATTTACTAACAGCTTGCGCCAGCACAAACCCTCTCTTGGCGTTTAAAAAATACTGTCAAGATGTACTAAAGACATGCAGTGAAGAATTAGCGCTGAAAAGGTGTGGACAGGGTGAGGCTGACCTTATTCATATGCATTTGTAGGAGTTTCCCTTTCAGACACAACATTTATGGCAGGAGAGTATTGCAATGAATAATGCAAGGTTTGCGCTCGTCAATTTACTGTTGTTTGTGCCTTTATTTAGCGCCTAAAAAAGCCTTTTTTAAACCAGACGCTAACTTGTGCTGCTCTTGGAAGACTGTGTTGGTCATTATGGATCCGGCTGTGTCTGTGTTCTTTAATGTGAGCAGATCACACACAGAACTCTCACACAACCTACATCCAGTTCCCTTACCGAAATCCTCAACAAGCCGAAATAAAATGTGGCTTTCAAGCTTTCGCCAGATTCCCAAACATAATTGGAGCCAAAGAATGCCCCTACATCGCCAGAAAAGCACCATCAACCACAGATGTGGACAGTAACTAAGTAAATTTACTTGAGTACTGTACTTAAGTACACTTTTTGAGTATCTGTACTTTACTTGAGTATTATTTTTTCTGGAAACGTATTACTTTAACTTCACTACATTTGAAAGACAAATATCGTACTTTTTACTCCACTACATTTCTATCAAGGTCCTCAAAGTCGAAAGTCGTTTCTGTAGCAGCTTTGAAAGTCAGTGGATTTTTTTGTTGTTGTTGCAGACAGCCTAACAGTTATCACTCTTGTAGGGTCATGTGAAGTTTCCCAACATTGTTTGAACACTAATCATCAGTTTATAGCAAAATGGAAGAAGGTTCCTCGGCACAGTGTGTGCACCCATGGCCATACTTAAAAAGTAAGTTTCAGTTTTCTGAAAAGATTAAAGATTAGTTTAGTTGGCATACGCTTGATTCATGTCTCATAAAATGTTCAAAAATGTAAATGTCTGGGAGAAAGAGAAGAGTAAACAGTTGGGAGAATATTGGATGTGTATCAGAGTATAGGGTCCATGCATTCAGCCTTAAAGTGACAGTAGCTTTGTAAGGATACAAGTACTGAAATGAGTTTAAGGTAGTCGTATGCTAGCATGTCGGATGGAGCGTCACTGACTGGGTTAAACCACCATGATGGCATAGTGTGCATTTATACAACAATAATAAAATAATGCATTGACATAAAAAAGGAAATGTACTTTTGATATTTAAGTACATTTAAAAACAAATACTTCTGTACTTTTACTTTTTAGAACTTTCACTTGTAACGGAGTAATATTTGACCAGTAGTACTTTTACTCGAGTAATAGAGTTGTGTACTTTGTCCACCTCCAACGCATTTAATGATGTAAATAGAAAAGGGTTTCATTCTGTTAACATGCAAATCATTTGTGATGCAAATGTGTTTTTGTTAAACGTCGTTGCACAACTCATTCTGTGTTTGTGAAGTTCCTGTTCTTTGCCATTATTGTGGTGAGGAAAAAACACAATCACGTGATTTTTAAAGGGAAGTGTTGTCACCATATATGGTTCATTGGAGGCGTTTCCGAATGCTAATGACTGAACGTGAACGAGCATGGTACTTACACACATGCAGGATTTATCAACAATGATTGCTTACTCGTGTGTGTAAGAACTGAGTGCGCACGTTTGATAAATACAGATTTTCTTGTACTTAGGCACATAATAAATTTCACTCGTAGGATGAAATATAGAACCTTTTCTACGCACTGTTGATAAATGAGGGCCCAGAACTGTAAAATAAAGTGCTACCCAAAGTTTTGTTACCAGGGTAACTATACATGCACTTACGTGTACTTACCAAAGAAACGACTGGTTAATATAAGGTAACTACATGGGTTAAGATTAGGTTTAGGGGTAGGTTCAGGTTTAGTACCTACTCTAAGTACATAGTATGTACATGGGGAACAAGACGGTAAAATAAATAAATTAATAAAAAATCACATTGACACTCATTTGATGAATGTTTGTTTAAATAATTTGGCCTTTGTAAAATGACTGAGACCTAACAGAATACTTTTATCATTTCTGTGCATAAACTAGTGATTGCTCATTTGACTACTAAATAGTCTGCTTTCCCATGTGCAATATATATCAAATATTTGTGATTGGTAATTTACTTTTGCAATTTAAAAATCTTGTTAATCTAAGCCAATACCAATTCCCGATCCCATCAGAAAATGTATATTACGTGATGGCATTTGCGTATGAATTTATAAGATGTGATTTATACAAAAACTATTTTTTTTAGAAAAACTTAAGCATGAAGGTTCATCATTAGAAACCCATTTTACCTCCGTAATATTTCTGAGTGAAACAGATATTCAGTAAAGAAATCCCACATATAGTTGGAGGTCTGAAAAATAAGAGGGTTTGGGGACATCAACCAAATAGGAAAGTTTAAGAGTTAGATTATAAAAAATGTTCTGTGGAATAATACACTGATGAATAGTTCACAATAAGACCAGGAACATGCATTAAGGAAGTTAATAGAGTTGATTTCATGTTGAATTTAATGAGCATCTCTAGAAACTTCCTGAGAATCAAAGAGCATCCAAGGATCAAGAGTCTAGTGTGCAAAAAAAAAAAAAACACCATTCAAAGAACATGGAGTTTCCATGGTTACACATCAACCCCCACACACACATGCCTCATACACCCCAAAACCCAGAGGAATACAGGACCGAAGTCTGTGATGTTTTTAAAATCATGATATAGGTCATATGACTGCAATGCGTGCTGTGAAATCACAAACCCTTAACATTTCATCAATATTGATTTGAATTTGTTCAATTTGAAATTCTTAGATCAGACAACTGGGTTTGACTAGTTGGGAATCGACAATTGGGGGAATTCTGTCTAACATGGGGTTTTTATGTAGTTTGAAATACTGTAATTCACATTACTTAATATTTGTGACTCAAAGGGTCCCGTAAATTGGACAATACCGTATGTAGATGCATGTTTACAGTGAAGCATATATTAGTAGCAGTCCAAAAAGGGGTTTTCAAAGTGATGCATTAGAAAAAAACATTATATATATATATATATACACTGATGTGCCAAAAGATTATAACCAGTCACAGGCGAAGCGAATATTCCCTAACAAGGCCACATATTAAGGTCTGGGTAGATCAATCAGTTCTCGTAATCAACAAAGATCTGAGCGACTTTGACAAGGGCCAAATGGTTATGGCAAGGGCGACTGGGTCAGAGTATCTCTGAAATGGCAAGGCTTGTGTGTCAATCCCGGTCAGCAGTGGTGAGAATTTACTCAACAGTGTCCGAGGAGGAATAAACCGGCAACAGGGTGTTGGGCGCCCAAGGCTCATTGATGCACAAGGGCAATGAAGGCTATCCTGTCTGGTCCGAGCCACTCAGCTGTGGCACAAGTCACACGAAATTTGAATGATTTGATTGAAAAAGGAATGGGTCAACACACTCTGCTGCGTATGGGGTTGCTTAGCTGCAGACCAATCAGAGTGCCTATAGGGGCTTTCGCACCGGGTAGTTCTGGGAACTAGCCACCAGGGTGATTCCCTGATAACTAAAAGCTCCCCTAGGGACATTTCCTGGTTGCATTCGCACTGCCAGTAGGAAGTCTGAAGTGATGTTAGCCGCACTTGTTGTGACTTTTATTTTGACGCCATGGCAGACATTTATTTCGACGGCACGGAGAACGCCACATTCACATTCTCCGTCTTCTTTAGCTTACGATCTGTTTAACAGTACTGGCTAATACGTTATTAGATAGAATATAGTTATAGTTATACAAAGGAAGTAGACAGTATATGAAAAAGTATTAGCGTTTGCCCTGTGGTTGATGTCCAGTGTCGCTAGCTGAGCAGAAATACATAATCATGTTTCGCTTTGTCCCCTCAAAGTCGCGTTGGATTTTCTCTATAGCGTAAAGGTTGAGAGGTCCATCTGTCACTGTTTTCCATGTTCGTAGAGTTAGTTTCTGGAGTAAATATATAGGCTAAAATATGTGTGTACACCTTTTTTTTTTATGGCGAATTTCGCGTGTGTTCGGCCCATCAGCATACATTAAGTCACTGGTAGTTCCTGTTGTGCTGGGTTAGATCTTACTCTGAGTAGGAGCTAAATTAGTTCCCCCAAAAGGAGTTCCTAGAACTAAAATCGTTCCTAGTTCCTGTGGTGCAAACACGCCAGAATCTGGGTACTTCCGCCAATAGTTCTAGGAACTATGAAAAAATTCCCTTATGATGACCCCTGTCCACCATCGAAAGTGGCTACAATGGGCACGCGAGCATTTGAACAAGACCTTGGAGCAGGGGAAGAATGTCCCGTTTTCTTTTACATCATGTGGATGGCCGTGTACATGTGCGTCGCTTACCTGGGAAAGTGATGGCACCAGGATGCACTGTGGGATGACGACAAGCCGGTGGAGGGAGTGCGATGCTCTCGACAATGTTCTGCTGGGAAACCCCGGATCTGGCCATTCATGGTGCAGACTGATCTCATGAAATGGCGTATGAATGACACGCCAATTCGTATGCCATTTTGGCGTGCTATCAAGACGCATAATCGCTTTTTAGCGTGTTTATCAATGCTGTTTCATTCTATCCCCCTACACTGCCCCTACCCCTAAACCTACCCATCACACACACACACACACACACACACACACACACACACACACACACACACACACACACACACACACAGCCCCTAAACCTACCCATCACAAGAAACATTCTGCATTTTTACATTTTCAAAAAAACATAATTTAGTATATTTATAAACCCATTTACATTCAAGCGGAATCACACAGCGTAGACATAGCCTACACGTGGAATCACACGCCGTAGACATACACACGGAGATGATGGTTCGTTTCGGCGTACACATACACGCGGAATCACACAGCGTACACATACACGTGGAATCACACAGCGTACACATACACGCGGAATCACACGGCGTAGACATACACACGGAGATGATGGTTCGTTTCGGCTTACACATACACGTGGAATCACACGGCGTAGACATACACACGGAGATGATGGTTCGTTTCGGCTTACACATACACGTGGAATCACACGGCGTAGACATACACGCGGATAGCTCAAAATGCGTACAGATAACACGCCATTTCGAGCTAGCGGGACGCCACACACGCCACATCGAGCTAGCGGGACGCCACACACTCCGGGCAGACAGAACATTAGATGGCTCCGGGAAGACCAGAGGTGGTGGATTGTGCATTTATATTAACAAAGCTTGGTGCACAAACTCTGCTATTGTTGGGAGTCATTGTTCAGCTAACCTGGAGTTTCTCATGGTTAAATGTAGACCGTTTTATCTACCGCGGGAGTTCACTTCCACCATTATAACTGCTGCTTATATTCCACCCGATGCTGATGCCAAGCTTGCTATGAAAGAACTTCACGCAGCCATCAGTAAACAACAGACTGATCACCCTGAAGCTGCGTTTATTGTTGCAGGTGACTTTAATCACTCCAACTTAAAGTCAGTGCTACCCAAGTTTCACCAGCATGTTTCCTGCCACACCAGAGGAAACAAAACCTTAGACCATGTTTACACAAACATGGCCGGAGCTTACGTTGCAACACCCCTCCCCCACCTGGGACAGTCAGACCACATCTCTTTGTTCCTCAGCCCCAAATATGCACCCCTCATCAACCGTGTGAAGCCATCAGTGAAGACAATCAAGGTGTGGCCTGCGGGGGCAGATTCCACACTCCAGGAAAGGTTTCTAAACACAGACTGGAGTATGTTTGCTTCTCAAGCCACCAGTGGCGCTCACACGGACATTAACTCCTACACCTCCTCAGTATTGGATCATATCAATACCACCATTGACAGTGTTACAACCCAGAAACAGATCACCACATACCCAAATCAGAAGCCTTGGATGAACAGGGAAGTGCGACTCCTGCTGAAGTCACGCAATACTGCCTTCAGATCAGGAGATGCACAAGCCTACAGCGCATCCAGAGCAAACCTGAAGAGGGGCATCAAAAAGGCCAAGCACTGCTACAAGCTAAAGATAGAGGGACACTTTTCCAACTCTGACCCTCGACGCATGTGGCATGGCATTCAGGCCATCAGTGATTATAAACCCACCCACTCCACCCCCGCAGCCACTGATGTCAACTTCCTGAACGAGCTAAATTACTTTTATGCTCGTTTTGAAAGAGACAACAGAGAAACTGCCACCAAGCTCAAACCCTCAGCTGACCACCCACCAATCACACTCTCCTCCACAGATGTCTGCAAGGCACTGAGCCGGATCAGCGCGCACAAGGCTGCTGGACCAGACAACATCCCTGGTCGTGTTCTCAGGGCATGTGCGGAGCAGCTCGCTGGGGTTTTTACAGACATTTTCAACCTGTCTCTCGCCCAAGCAGCTGTACCATCATGCTTTAAACGCACTTCCATTGTGCCAGTGCCGAAACACTCCAGCCCGAGGTGCCCTAATGACTACCGCCCTGTAGCACTCACACCCATCATTATGAAGTGCTTTGAGCGGCTGGTCCTGGAACACCTAAAAGACTCTATACCATCCACATTGGACTCACACCAGTTTGCCTATCGCAGCAATAGGAGCACAGAGGATGCAGTTTCCATGGCACTGCACTCTGTGCTCACCCATCTGGACAGTAAAAACACCTATGCACGCATGCTGTTTGTTGACTTCAGCTCAGCATTCAACACTGTCATCCCATCCAAGTTAATAGCCAAACTTGGAGACCTGGGCATCAACACTTCAATGTGTAACTGGATTTTGGACTTCCTAACTGACAGACCACAGAATGTTCGATCAGGATTCACCTGCTCCACGTCCATCACACTCAACACTGGTGTACCACAGGGCTGTGTGCTAAGTCCGTTTCTCTACTCCCTCTTCACCTCCGACTGCAAGCCTGTGTATGGAACTAATTCCATCGTCAAGTTTGCGGACGACACTACGGTGATTGGTCTCATCAGCAACAACGATGAGACTGCCTACAGGGAGGAGATCCAGCACCTGGCCACATGGTGCACTGATAATAACCTGCTCCTCAACACCACCAAAACGAAGGAGCTCATCGTGGACTTCAGGAAGGAGTCAAGAGGCACACACGACACCATCCACATCAATGGAATGGCTGTTGAGCGTGTCTCCAGTTTCAAGTTCCTGGGGATCCACATCTCGGCGGACATGTCGTGGACGACCAACACCTCCAGCCTGGTCAAGAAGGCTCACCAGCGCCTCTTCTTCCTGAGGACACTGAGGAAGAATCAGCTCTCCTCGGCTATCCTGGTGAACTTCTATCGCTGCGCAATAGAAAGCATCCTGACCAACTGTGTGGCAGTATGGTATGGGAGCTGCTCTGTTGCGGAGCGCAAGGCACTGCAGCGGGTGGTGAAAACTGCCCAGTGCATCACAGGGACTCCACTACCTGCCATCGAGCACATCCAGAGGAAACGCTGCCTGCACCGAGCTCGCAGCATCCTCAAGGACTCCTCCCACCCGGCCCACAGACTGTTTTCTCTCCTGCCCTCCGGCAGGCGTTTCAGGATCCTCCGGACCAGGACCAGCAGACTAAAGAACAGTTTTTTCCCCAGAGCTGTCTCTTTATTGAACTCTAACCCCCGTTGATCCACTTCCCTCATAAACTGAAAACTCTCCTACCTCACACCTACATTCACTTTGTTATTTGCACTACCGACTGTTTATTACAATAACAACTGTTTACTTATGCATTTTGCACCACCATATCTTAACTGGAATTTGCTCATTTGCACTGCCGACTGTATTTACAGTAACCATGTTTACATTTGCATTTTGCACCGTACTTCTAACTGCAATATGCAATCACTTTCCACTGCACTTTTACACTTTTTTTCGGATAGCTCTGTCCATAATTTATTGCACTACCTTAATCCACTGCTATATTCCTCATATTAGCCTAACATATTATTGTATACCTCTATCTGTAAAATTCTGTTCAAAGTAATAGCCATCTGTATATTATATTCATAGTACATATTCACCTGTACATTCTGTTTACATTCTGTTTATAGTAATAGCCATCTGTATATTTATATTTATTCACTGTATATATTCATCTGTAAATTCAGTTCTGTTTATAGTAATAACCATCTCTCTACTTATACATATTTATATATATTCAGTACATTTTTATGCCCAGCACTTACGCAACCATTGTATATATCCTGCACTTGCTGCTATTGCACTTCTGGTTAGACCTAAACTGCATTTCGTTGCCTTGTACTTGTACTTGTGTAATGACAATAAAGTTGAATCTAATCTAATCTAATCTAATTTGGCTTTAGAAAGTGGAGTGTATGTTTACACAAAGTCATGATGTCATGTTGCATGGTGATTTAAATTTTACCTCTAAGCATTGTTGCAGCCCAGGTACACCCCTTCATGACAATGGTGTTCCTGGTGGAAGTGGCTCTTTCAGCAGGATAACGCACCCTGCCTCACTGCACACATTGTTCAGGAACGGTTTGAGGAACATGATGAAGAGTTCAAGGGGTTGCCCTGGCCTCCAAATTCCCCAATCTAACTGAGCATATGTGGGATGCGCTGAGCGAACAAGTTCAATCCATGGAGGCTCCACCTCGCAACCTGCAGGACTTAAAGGATCTGCTGCTAATGACTTAGTGTCAGATACCACAGCACACCTTCAGGGGTCTCATAGAGTCCATGCCTCGGCGGGTCAGGTTCTATAGATGTTAAAGCTCTTCATGAACCATAGATGCCAATAAGGAACCTTTGTTTTTATGAAGTACGCTAGTGTACCACTCTCAACACGGCCAGGGTGGTATGTGCCTTGTTCAGTCTTGTCAGTTTTCACCTGCAACATTTATGCCTTTGTCCACTATTGATCTCAAGCACATACCTACACGTGTGTGTGTGTTTGTGTGTCTGACAGACATTTGCTTGCTTATGGTTGATGCATTACGTGACTGTCAGCAGTTGTTTGGGTAAAATCTGAGCTTCATTAGGCTCCTGCCCACCTCTGTCTGCTCCTGCAGGGGGTCTTTCATAATTCCTGAAGTCCTGTACATGCGTGTCATTACTCACAGATGTCACACTCACACAGGTGCAGGCTTTTCTCATTACTGCAGCTGTCAGAGATGCTTAAACTCCAGATGAGTGATGACCTGCAGTCTACAAGCGCACGTGTCTCTAAAACAATCACACACACACATCTGCATGTTTGCATGAGCAACATACATGCATTTGTATGCATTGAAAATGTTCTTTAAATGCTGCTGTACATGCATCACAATTGTACTTCCCATTTGTTGTGAATGAATAATGAGTGAAAACATTTATAACGGCAGCTGTGTAAACACATTATCATTTGCAGACTCGTCCCTCTCTCTTTTTCATGCACACACACGCGTTTTGTTTTAATCAAATGTCAAACTATGTCAATTTTAATTTTAAATGCTATAATTCACTGTCCTGCTTCTAAAGCTGCTCTTTTTCTTTCTTCAAATGGTGTATTTACAGATCATCTTTATTCGTACCGTCCTTATTAAAGTTCTAATAGCCTTCTCCGGATTTGGACATTTGATCTCCTCGCACTCTCTTGCTATCCATTAATCAAAGATGACGTGGGTCTAGACAGCATTGGGACACATTTATCAGGCATTTATTATTTATAATTGGACTACACAAACCTTGGGTTACAATTGCAAATTTTAATTATAGATACCAATCATTGAATTAAACATGCACACGAGGTCATGTGATGACAGTGCAACAAGTGTTTGAAACATATAAAAGCGTGGTCACGTACATTGTTCAGCGGATTTTCTCAGGCACAATCCAGGCATTTTAATAGGAATTTTTGGCTTTTAGTATGAATATGTTAGCCTTACTGTTATCTAGCCTTAGCTAGTTTGCTCCAAAACAATGATACAATTCACATATAAGCATTCAAAACTTAGTCTCTCACTTCCGCCAATATAGATAAATGATTTTGATGACATTCACTCTGCACTTCAGAGTGCAGTACTCTCTAGAATCTGAATTATAAATAGACGCTAAAACTGCGGCTGAAATCAGTCACTTGTTCACACATTTACTATTTTCTACATGGTGAATGTGTACTATATAGGGGATAGGGAATGATTCAGACAGTGTAAAAATGCTTTCCATTGGTGCGAATGAAGTCTGGTTTCACGTTAGTATCACTCGAACCACCGCAGCTCCAGTCCAGAGACACGAGAGCACAGAGCGGATGATTTGATCGAATCAAAAACATATTGGACCCGTTTGAATTCTGCACAGAATGCTGTATTGTAAAGCGATATGGAGGAGATAAGGAGGAGAAACGGTTACACTCTAAAAAACAACCCGGTTAAAAACAACCCAATTTGGCCCAGGATCTGGGTAACACAAAAACTACCCAAACACTGGCTTGTTACATCTGACCCAGGATCTGGGTAACACAAAAACTACCCAAACACTGGCTTGTTACATCTGACCCAGGATCTGGGTAACACAAAAACTACCCAAACACTGGCTTGTTACGTCTGACCCAGGATCTGGGTAACACAAAAACTACCCAAACACTGGGTTGTGTCTGACCCAGGATCTGGGTAACACAAAAACTACCCAAACACTGGCTTGTTACGTCTGACCCAGGATCTGGGTAACACAAAAACTACCCAAACACTGGCTTGTTACGTCTGACCCAGGATCTGGGTAACACAAAAACTACGCAAACACTGGCTTGTTACATCTGACCCAGGATCTGGGTAACACAAAAACTACCCAAACACTGGCTTGTTACATCTGACCCAGGATCTGGGTAACACAAAAACTACCCAAACTCTGGCTTGTTACGTCTGATCCAGGATCTGGGTAACACAAAACTACCCAAACACTGGGTTACATTTACATTTATGCATTTGGCAGACGCTTTTATCCAAAGCGACTTACAGTGCCCTTAATACAGGGACAATCCCCCTGGAGCAGCATGGAGTAAAGTGCCTTGCTCAAGGACACACTGGTGGTGACCGCTGGGATCAAACCAGCAACCTTCTGCGTATCAGTTCCATGGTTTAACCCACTGGACCACCATCTCACAAACACTGGCTTGTTACGTCTGACCCAGGATCTGGGTAACACAAAAACTACCCAAACACTGGCTTGTTACATCCGACCCAGGATCTGGGTAACACAAAACTACCCAAACACTGGCTTGTTACATCTGACCCAGGATCTGGGTAACACAAAACTACCCAAACACTGGCTCGTTACATCTGACCCAGGATCTGGGTAACACAAAAACTACCCAAACACTGGCTTGTTACATCTGACCCAGGATCTGGGTAACACAAAACTACCCAAACACTGGCTTTTTACATCTGACCCAGGATCTGGGTAACACAAAACTACCCAAACACTGGCTTTTTACATCTGACCCAGGATCTGGGTAACACAAAAACTACCCAAACACTGGCTTGTTACATCTGACCCAGGATCTGGGTAACACAAAAACTACCCAAACACTGGCTTGTTACATCTGACCCAGGATCTGGGTAACACAAAAACTACCCAAACACTGGCTTGTTACGTCTGACCCAGGATCTGGGTAACACAAAAACTACCCAAACACTGGGTTGTGTCTGACCCAGGATCTGGGTAACACAAAAACTACCCAAACACTGGCTTGTTACGTCTGACCCAGGATCTGGGTAACACAAAAACTACCCAAACACTGGGTTGTTACGTCTGACCCAGGATCTGGGTAACACAAAAACTACCCAAACACTGGCTTGTTACATCTGACCCAGGATCTGGGTAACACAAAAACTACCCAAACACTGGCTTGTTACATCTGACCCAGGATCTGGGTAACACAAAAACTACCCAAACTCTGGCTTGTTACGTCTGATCCAGGATCTGGGTAACACAAAACTACCCAAACACTGGGTTACATTTACATTTATGCATTTGGCAGACGCTTTTATCCAAAGCGACTTACAGTGCCCTTAATACAGGGACAATCCCCCTGGAGCAGCATGGAGTAAAGTGCCTTGCTCAAGGACACACTGGTGGTGACCGCTGGGATCAAACCAGCAACCTTCTGCGTATCAGTTCCATGGTTTAACCCACTGGACCACCATCTCACAAACACTGGCTTGTTACGTCTGACCCAGGATCTGGGTAACACAAAAACTACCCAAACACTGGCTTGTTACATCCAACCCAGGATCTGGGTAACACAAAACTACCCAAACACTGGCTTGTTACATCTGACCCAGGATCTGGGTAACACAAAAACTACCCAAACACTGGCTTGTTACATCTGACCCAGGATCTGGGTAACACAAAAACTACCCAAACACTGGCTTGTTACATCTGACCCAGGATCTGGGTAACACAAAAACTACCCAAACACTGGCTTGTTACGTCTGACCCAGGATCTGGGTAACACAAAAACTACCCAAACACTGGCTTGTTACATCTGACCCAGGATCTGGGTAACACAAAACTACCCAAACACTGGCTCGTTACATCTGACCCAGGATCTGGGTAACACAAAAACTACCCAAACACTGGCTTGTTAAGTCTGACCCAGGATCTGGGTAACACAAAAACTACCCAAACACTGGCTTGTTACATCTGACCCAGGATCTGGGTAACACAAAACTACCCAAACACTGGCTCGTTACATCTGACCCAGGATCTGGGTAACACAAAAACTACCCAAACACTGGCTTGTTACATCTGACCCAGGATCTGGGTAACACAAAACTACCCAAACACTGGCTTTTTACATCTGACCCAGGATCTGGGTAACACAAAACTACCCAAACACTGGCTTTTTACATCTGACCCAGGATCTGGGTAACACAAAAACTACCCAAACACTGGCTTGTTACATCTGACCCAGGATCTGGGTAACACAAAACTACCCAAACACTGGCTTGTTACATCTGACCCAGGATCTGGGTAACACAAAAACTACCGAAACACTGGCTTGTTACGTCTAACCCAGGATCTGGGTAACACAAAAACTACCCAAACACTGGCTTGTTAAGTCTGACCCAGGATCTGGGTAACACAAAAACTACCCAAACACTGGCTTGTTACATCTGACCCAGGATCTGGGTAACACAAAACTACCCAAACACTGGCTTGTTACATCTGACCCAGGATCTGGGTAACACAAAACTACCCAAACACTGGCTTTTTACATCTGACCCAGGATCTGGGTAACACAAAAACTACCCAAACACTGGCTTGTTACATCTGACCCAGGATCTGGGTAACACAAAACTACCCAAACACTGGCTTGTTACATCTGACCCAGGATCTGGGTAACACAAAAACTACCCAAACACTGGGTTGTTACGTCTGACCCAGGATCTGGGTAACACAAAAACTACCCAAACACTGGCTTGTTACATCTGACCCAGGATCTGGGTAACACAAAAACTACCCAAACACTGGCTTGTTACGTCTGACCCAGGATCTGAGTAACACAAAAACTACCCAAACACTGGGTTGTTACGTCTGACCCAGGATCTGGGTAACACAAAAACTACCCAAACACTGGCTTGTTACATCTGACCCAGGATCTGGGTAACACAAAAACTACCCAAACACTGGCTTGTTACATCTGACCCAGGATCTGGGTAACACAAAAACTACCCAAACATTGGCTTGTTACATCTGACCCAGGATCTGAGTAACACAAAAACTACCCAAACACTGGGTTGTTACGTCTGACCCAGGATCTGGGTAACACAAAAACTACCCAAACACTGGCTTGTTAAGTCTGACCCAGGATCTGGGTAACACAAAAACTACCCAAACACTGGGTTGTTACGTCTGGCCGAGCTGTGATATAAAGAGCTGTGATATAAAATAAACGCTATTGGCCTTTTTTTTTTTAAAGGGGAGGAGCTGTTCGATATGTCCCGCCCTCTCTTCCGGTTTCAGTGGAAATTATGTCAACACATTGAATAATGCTATGCGTTACAAAGCACTTCAGTGGACCTTTAAGAATAGCTGTGTTGGATATATTGCATTGTGGGATACAGTATTGTTACAATGTGCTCAGATGTATAATGTTGCTTGCTCAATGGGATAGTCTGTGCACATTATACATACTGCAAAAATAGTAATATTCTGCCGTATGTAGGCTATAATGTGCACAGACATGCACTGCCTAAAAAGTAGCCAGTATATTCTTATTTCTCTGCAGATGCTTCAAGTTTTGACCTCTGAAAACTTTCAGTTAATTACAGAAAAGGAAAAAATGGCCAATAAAAAAAGGGCAAAACCTTTAAAGGAGAAGAGGAAAGAAGGCTGTTCCTCTGCGACAGGAGCCCTTATTCTCCTGTGGACTGTGACAGCCTGTCAGAGCCGAGCAGGTCTGGGACCATGTCAACCGTACCCAGAAATCAATTCACCTCCTCATTTAAAACATCCCAGCGAGAGAGAGGGAGAGCGAGTTAATGAGGGAAGGGTTGTAATATGAACGATGGACCAAAACATCTCACAGTAATTGAGACCGAAAATGAATCTACTCTTTTCAATTCTGAGAAATTCAAACTGGTATCGCACAAGATACAAGCTGAGAAATGGAATATGAGGCAAACACGGAGACCTGAGCTGAATGCCAATTCATATAGGCTTCTACTCTCTCGTATGCAAGATTAGGATTTATGCATCGCAAACTATATTGTGCTGAAAATATGCAAAAAGCTGAATGAATTCTGCAGTAAGAAATATAGCTAGACCCTAGTGCAAAAGTAAACCAGGGCTCGACATTAAGCTTGTTCACGTGCTTGTCCTTTGGAAAAGTAAATCTGTCATTCACTTGTCAGAGTACAAAATGTGCTTGTCCGGAAAAAAATAGATTTTTTTTGTGTTGTAAATTAAATTTATTCTGAAGCAATATTCTCACCAGTGTTCAATCAGCTTTGACATATTTAAATCTGCATATTTGTGATATCTTTTATAAAGGGCATTTTTCTCCTAATCTTATTAAATATAGGCCTTGCTTCAGCTTTCCTTTTATATTCTTAAATTTGATCAATAAATTAAATTAGAAGACGACACTGGCTATTACCAGTCAAATTAAATAATTTACACTGAAAAATTACAACTGCATTAAATAATGTTATGAGATTGTTTTAAATATTTTTTGAATATAAAAATAAAGTTGGAAAGAATGTTTAAACATGAAACTAAACTGCCAGTAGGTGGCGCAGGTGACCATCTTAAGGACTGAGTCATTGAGTCGATTCGTTCAAATGGATGATTCATGAGTCAGTCGTTTACAAACAGGTTATTGAATCTTTGATTCAACCGATTCATTCAAACGCTGAATCATTCAGTAACACACTGTTGCTGTGAGACGCGTTATGGTTCTGCTGTGATCTTTGTTTGGAACTATTTTTGCTGCTGAAATCGAACAAAAACACTCAATATTGCATCTGAAATGACTTAATGTTAATTAATTGTTTATGGACTGTCATATGAAATCAGTGTCATTTTCAGTCAGGATGTTATTCAGGAAAACAGCACTCTTGGTAATGTGACGTTGCAACTGTATATCATATGTTATAAATATAAATAAACTCCACATTTCTACACTTTTACGGCAGTGTGTTAAGTGAGTTTCTCTGTGTGAGCGGCGCACACTTTGTTTCGATTTCTCCTCGAGAGGTGGCGCGAGCGTCAACAGCGCAACGTTATAGTTACCATCAGTTCATTAAACAGGATATATTATCCACTATCGATCGCCACTTACACTAATGAATGCAGAATCATTCTTGCATTTTGGTGATTACCTAGATATTTTGTGTTAATGACGTTTTACTCAGGATACTTGTCCGGTCGCTCAAGTAAAATTCTCTTTCACTTGCCCGTTCAAAAAATCCACTTGTCCCGGACAAGCGTTAATGTCGAGCCCTGTAAACAGTATGTGAAGTGGTCTGAGCTATCAAAATAAATTGTGTATTTTTATTTTTTTTCCAACTTAAAAAAGTAAGTGTTCCAAAATTTCACAGGCTACAATCAACAACCTGATCAACCCTATGCGAAGGAGATGTGTTGCACTGCGTGAGGCAAATGTTGCCCCCCCCCCCCCAATACAGTAAAACTGTACATTTTAGAGTGACCTTTTATTGTGGCCAGCCTAAGGCACACCTGTGCAATAATCATGCTGTCTAATCAGCATCTTGATACGCCACACCTGTGAGGTGATTGGATTATAGGAGAAGTGCTCACTAACACAGATTTGTGAACAATATTTGAGAGAAATAGGCCTTTTGTGTACATAGAAAAAGTCTTAGATCTTTGAGTTCAGCTCATGAAAGATGGAGGTAAAAACAAAAGTGTTGGGTTTGTAATTTTGTTCAGTGCATGTAAAGTTTTCAGAGGAGGATGGAGAGAATAAAATAAATAAAAGAGATCTTCCGAAACCATAATCATTAATTAAATGCAATAAAACCCTCACAAGCTCCAGAAGTACAGCATGTGTATCATATCAACCCACCACACCAGAGAGAGAAAGTAAATTACCCGTTGACCTATTGGTCATGCTCTAGTTTGCATATCTAATGAATTCTCCTCCCTGTGTGTGTCAGGTCAGAGCTAAATTGGCCTGGAATATCTCGGAACCAATTTATTTCATTAGGAGCCACGAGACCGGGATCACACGGCCTGAGTGAGCACATACACAGATTTTCTGTAAGTCAGTGGATACGACACAGTACAATTCAATGGCAAATTATGCCACAAAAATCAAGTAACAGTGTTTTCACTCTCAACATACAAAAAAATATATATATATATATTATTACTGTTTGCTAACATCCTGCCTCAAACAACATGCTTTTGATTGTGACAATACTTTTCTAATACATTTTACTTATCTAGTTAATGCATCTTGATTTAAGAAGTTTTAGATATTTGGACTGGAAACAAGAAAAAAAAAAAACTAAATAAGAAGAGCATTTTTTGCAGCGTTTGGATTCATGGCTTTGATTTTCTCACAATTTAAGAGTAAAACGTGTTTTGGAAAATATGTATTTTATATAAACATTTAAAATGGTATTTTTGTGCATTTTATAACAGTAAATGTACAATTGTATGACTTATTTCACTTCAGTCCACGCTCAAAAAGTGAATAAATGGATTATAACTACTGCATAAATATAATTTTGTACAATAAAAATACAAAATATTAAATAAAAATATTATCAAACTAAAATATAGTACAATCATTTCATTGAAAAAAAAAAAAAAAAATCACAAATAGTACCAGAGGGTTAAGTGTTTATGTAAAACCAGCATCTCAAAGGTTCATGCTTGTTCTAGCTAATTGCCCAAACGTTTTTAAAGGTCCCATGGCATGAAACTTTCATTCTTACTTTTTCATTTCTACAGTTCCCCTAGCCTGTAAACCGAGTTCTGGGTGTCCTGCTCTGCCTTTGAGAAAATGAGAGCTAAGACGAGCTGATCTGGAATCTTCCCTCTATGTCGACATACGGGGAAATGTTACCTCCCCTTCCTCTGTTTTTCCCGCCCAGAGAATTTGGAGAAAATGGATTCAGTTTATCAGTCGCGATGTCAGCACAGGCTTTACAAACAGACTTTTACCATATGGATTCGACAGCACTGCCACAAACAGTGAGTAACAGTGTTCATTAATGCCTGATCTGTGATCAGTGATTTCTGATGTGTAGCTAATCATTCAAGTTCACACAGACTTTCTTTTTCGAAATCGTTTAATACTGTCAGTCCCGCTACTGGCCGTCTTGATGCCCTAAGCGTCAGTGTTGGGGAGTAGTTAACTACAAGTAGCTACTAACTTAACTACATTTTTCAGTAGCTTGTCAGTAGCTCAGTTACTTTTACAACAATGTAGCTTTTCCAGTAGCTAACTACTTTTTCCAGCAAGTAGCGGTGTAGCGCGACCAAAAGCGCTCGTTTTGACGAGCCTGCAATGCATTGAAGCAGCACAGTGTTTTCTTCTTATTTGATCACACACTAAAATTGCGCGTTACCGCCATCTATTGTTTCATCACGCATCTTGCAGCTTTACGGTTCACAAAGAAGAGATTGTCTGATGATTATGTAAAGGACGTACAGGAGTGGGTTAATAACTTCACTCGAATCGACGAGTGACACTTGATTTATACAAACAAAAGATTAAAACGCTGTCTGCGTCGAAGACTTCAAGCACATACAGGTAAATAATAGCCTTTTTAAATTGATTATCCTGCTATATATACACTCACCTAAAGGATTATTAGGAACACCAGTTCAATTTCTCATTAATGCAATTATCTAATCAACCAATCACATGGCAGTTGCTTCAATGCATTTAGGGGTGTGGTCCTGGTCAAGACAATCTCCTGAACTCCAAACTGAATGTCAGAATGGGAAAGAAAGGTGATTTAAGCAATTTTGAGCGTGGCATGGTTGTTGGTGCCAGACGGGCCGGTCTGAGTATTTCACAATCTGCTCAGTTACTGGGATTTTCACACGCAACCATTTCTAGGGTTTACAAAGAATGATGTGAAAAGGGAAAAACATCCAGTATGCGGCAGTCCTGTGGGTGAAAATGCCTTGTTGATGTTAGAGGTCAGAGGAGAATGGGCCGACTGATTCAAGCTGATAGAAGAGCAACTTTGACTGAAATAACCACTCGTTACAACCGAGGTATGCATTTGTGAAGCCACAACACGCACAACCTTGAGGCGGATGGGCTACAACAGCAGAAGACCCCACCGGGTACCACTCATCTCCACTACAAATAGGAAAAAGAGGCTACAATTTGCACAAGCTCACCAAAATTGGACAGTTGAAGACTGGAAAAATGTTGCCTGGTCTGATGATTTTCGATTTCTGTTGAGACATTCAGATGGTAGAGTCAGAATTTGGCGTAAACAGAATGAGAACATGGATCCATCATGCCTTGTTACCACTGTGCAGGCTGGTGGTGGTGGTGTAATGGTGTGGGGGGTGTTTTCTTGGCACACTTTAGGCCCCTTAGTGCCAATTGGGCATCGTTTAAATGCCACGGCCTACCTCAGCATTGTTTCTGACCATGTCCATCCCTTTATGACCACCATGTACCCATCCTCTGATGGCTACTTCCAGCAGGATAATGCACCATGTCACAAAGCTCGAATCATTTCAAATTGGTTTCTTGAACATGACAATGAGTTCACTGTACTAAAATGGCCCCCACAGTCACCAGATCTCAACCCAATAGAGCATCAGTAGTTAGTATACTATACCAAATGTCAAAATTTGATTGATTGACAGGTGGGCGGGGCTTCCGGTATAGGGGGCTGGACTTCCGGTATAGGGGGCGGGACTTCCGGTGTAGGCGGGACTTCCGGTGTAGGCGGGACTTCCTGTATAGGCGGGACTTCCGGTGTAGGCGGGACTTCCGGTGTAGGCGGGACTTCCTGTATAGGCGGGACTTCCGGTGTAGGCGGGACTTCCTGTATAGGCGGGACTTCCTGTATAGGCGGGACTTCCTGTATAGGCGGGACTTCCTGTATAGGCGGGACTTCCTGTTTAATAAATCATGTGATTGACATTAGGTTTTGACAGTTGGTTTTTGACCTATTGTCATAATAAATCATATGATTGACAGTTGGTTTTGATGGTTTTTTGACATTAGGTTTTTTGTTTTGATTAATTTGACAGTTGGTTTTTTGTTTTTGAATGCGGTATAAGCGGGACTTCCTGTTTAATAAATCATGTGATTGACATTAGGTTTTGACAGTTGGTTTTTGACCTATTGTCATAATAAATCATATGATTGACAGTTGGTTTTGATGGTTTTTTGACATTAGGTTTTTTGTTTTGATTAATTTGACAGTTGGTTTTTTGTTTTTGAATGCGGTATAATAAATCATGTTATTGACAGAAGGTTTTTTCTCTATATTTGATGCTATAATGTTATACAATGATGCTTTAAACATGCAATGTGCTATTGATGTGATTTATCAACTATAACTAACATTAGCATTGAGTTAATGATGTTTTAAACATTCATGCATGGGTACAGTGTTTTAATCATTGAGTCATCTTTGGTCTATCAGCTATAACTAAAATCGGTGTCTTAAACACAGCATGTTACTGTTACTGTTACGGGTACTCTCCGGCACCACCCGGTGTCCCGGAGTTAAAACTACATCCAGTTATGACACAATTGTATGCTCTCCGGCGACACCCGGTGTCCCGGAGTTAAAACTACATCCAGTTATGGTGTAATTGCGCCCCTAGAGCACCGGGGTGAAATAACATTTAGAAAATTTATGATTTTTTTTTCAGCATCTGTCATCAGACATGCATATAAAGCGACTCACAAATGTTTCCATTCATAACAGGATTTTTTGCCTCACAGGTTCGAATGTTGAAAGTGACGCTCACGATAGCAATGATGCATGTGAGGACTGCTCTTTTATAAATTAAAAATTAAATAATAATAAATAAATAAAAATTAATAATAAAAAATTAATAAATAATAAAAAAAAAAAACTCTCTTTTTTCATTCACAGTGACCCCTCAGCTGGTTGAAGCAGACAGCGCGTCTGATGGTAAGACAAGACCCATCGCCGACATCATGTTTTTTTTTTTTCTTAACATTTATGAAAAATTTATTTATTTATTTATTTTAGATTTCATTCAGTTTATCACGCAACCCGGCTTCCCACTGACTGACACCGCTCAACAGAATAATGATGACGTGCCTGACCCCACGCCGACGCACGCTGTGGATCAAATAGTTCCTGCCGGCTCTGCTTTAGACCAGGTCGCTGGACCCAGCGGTGAACCTTTGAGAAAGAAGGGTAGAAAAAACGATCGTCCTACCTCACCGACCTGTCGTGAGAGAAAAACGTTTTGTTTTATCCCGTCAATCAGTCCTGAAAACAGTCCTGACAGGAAAACTTTCTGTCCGACGCCGCCGAGCGGTCCTGCGCCGAGTCTTGACAGCGTATTTCTTTATGGTGAGACTATCTACATTATTATTTTCATTTAAACACAAATTGAATCATACCATAACAATTTTTGTGTTATATTTCTACACAGCAGGGTCGGGCTATAGCCCCGACCACATGACTAGCTGGCATACACCTCGACGCATCACTTGGACAAGTACGAAAGCGATCCAAACTCCGTTGGAAGAAGAAGACATCGAAGTTGAAGAAGTGTCAGCAGAGCATCGCCCGGCTGACGAGCCACTCGCCGATACTAATTTAATAGAGGCATTATGTCAAGAGTTTCGCGACACCCAGGTTTATTATTCTCATCATCATAGATGGAACGTTGCAGTTAATTCAATATAGATTTATTCCATTAAACTTTTGTATTGCATGTATTGATTTTTATATTCCAGATACTCTGTAATTTTGTTGTATGCATGCATGCATGTTTTTTACATCTATCATGTATTGATTTATTCCATATACTTTTTGTGATTTTGTAATATTTCATGTTTTGGTCTGAAATCTAAAATGGATGGGTCAAAAAGCTTTTGCTCAGACGACGACGCAGAACTGTCACCGGACGAAATTGAAATGCTAAGTTGGCTTCCGGATTCTTTAGAACAGTATTTGTTTAATCTAGAATCTTCGCAATCCCCCTCTAATTTGGATCTTTTTGAATTAGCCGTAAATTCAAATATTAATTTGTACGATCACGTGCTAACCGTAGACAACAATCATGTTGTACAATACGGTGGTGTTTTAAATAATCAACTCCCTGCATGTACCGACAGCGATCCTGACGCTGATGATACTCCACAGCCATCTACCAGCAGCAGCACGAGCCCCACATCAGGTAATATTGACGCTTTACGCGAGACTGACCCTAACAGACAGAGTCGATTAAGCCGTACGGAAATTGATACGCTGATCCGAGAAGGCGGGTTCGTTAACGGATATCACGTTTTACCGCGACCACGCTTCAACAGTGTGTCGTTGAGAAGGAGCATGAATCTGAGAGAGATTAACTCTACAGATTTGGCCTCTTATCACACTTCATTACATCGCATGCTGAGCGAGATCGTCACCTTCGCTAGAGAAATCGGCCACGATGCACCCGTAATCAATATGACCATGTCGGCACCCACTCTACAAACACCCATCAGCGGTGTTCTCGCCCCCGGTAATGACTATGATGTGAATTCGCTTATGGATCAATTTGAAAGAGTTTTACAGAGCAACCAGCTGTTATTATCGGACGACGCCGTCGAGATCGACGCTACCGTAGCCATGAACAGACAAGGAGGCGGTCGACGACGTAAACTTACAGATCTGGCCGTTGATCAGGTAATCAAAAGAAAAAAGACGAATTTGTTCTGCCCCATAAATTTGTCAAATCAATTGTGCTTCTCTATTTGTCTCGCTCGCTTTCTTAACCCCCAGCTACCCGAGAGCGAGTTAGAAAAACTGGCTGCAGTCATCCAAAACAGCGTTGGCTTCTCAATTCAAGACCGAATCGCTCTTAGCGACATAGCTTCGTTTGAACGAGCGCTAGGCATTAAAATCGTTGTATTTCACAGATCGAATGCCATGGTCTTAGAAACGTACAAAAATTCTGACGAACCCCACCCCAAAACGGTGTTCCTCTATCTACATGATAATCACTATTATATGATCATGAATCTGACAGGCTTCTTAGGTTCGCCATACGTCTGTCAATTTTGTTACAAAAGTTACAGCAACCGCAGAGACCACCAATGCAAGCACGTCTGCAATGTCTGTTTTGACGCCGAATGTCACAGATACCCTAAAAGAACCATACATTGTCCCGATTGTTTGCGCTACTGTAAATCGAGCTATTGCTTCGAAATGCATAAAAAGAACCCTCCTCCCGGTCAAGAATCCCCCTCCTGTGATATTATCAAATACTGCAAACTATGCAGGTTGCGTTACTACATTAAAGAGGGTGACAAGAAAGCAAAACACATATGCCCGACGGACAAATGCGTCCACTGTCGAGAACATCTGACGGGACACGGGATGCACCAATGTTTCATACAGCCCCTAGAGCCTAAGGAGCCATGCGAGAAATATATTTTCTACGATTTTGAAACGCGTTACGAAAACGGGCGCCACGTGGCTAATTTTGTTTGCGCAATCACTTTCAAAGGGAAGAAATTTACGGCGCAGGGTACCGACTGCATCGCTAAGCTAATCAACCGCTTCAGAAAACCCCGATATATTGGCTACTGCTTCATAGCTCATTACGCCTCCAGATTCGACTCCTTTCTGATTCTCGAGTATTTTTGCAAAGCCGGGATTGCGATTGAGGTCATAATGCAAGGCTGTAAATTAATTTACATGTACGACGAATCGTTTGGCCAACGATACATCGATAGCTACTCATTTTTTCCAATGGCCCTTGCCAAAATGCCCGCGGCGTTAGACTTGACGACGACTGAAAAAGGCCACTTCCCCCATCTTTTCAACAGGGTGGAAAACGAGAACTATGTTGGACCATACCCCGACAAAAAGTTCTACAACTACGATAACATGTCGGATAAAGCCCGTGAAAAGTTTGATGCATGGTACAGCACGGTTGAGGGGGCGCAGTTTGACTTCAGGCAGGAACTGTACGCGTACGGGGTTAACGACGTCGTCTTATTACGCGAAGGCTGTATGAAATACCGTCAGGCGTTCCTAGAATGCACCGAAATTGACCCTTTTGGGTTCACCACGCTCCCCGGCTGTTCGATGGGGGTCTTCAAAACCCATTATCTCGGCAGAAACACTCTCGCTCTCACGCACAACAACGCGTACATCCATCAGAATAAGTCCTACTCAAGTGGCTCGATCGAATGGCTCGAGTATGTCAAAAAGACTCGAAACGTGGATGTTCACCACGCCGTAAACCACGGTGAAGTATCGATCGGTAAGTACTTTTTAGATGGCTTCTACCAGCAAGACGGTGTGCAGCACGGCTTAGAATACGCGGGATGCATCTTCCACGGTCACTGCTGCCGCTTTGCACCCCATGAGTCACACCCCTTGTCGGGGGTACCCTATGGGGTTCTCAGGAGACAGTTTGACGATAAGATCGAAATTCTGCAGAACGCGTACGGTTTACAAGTCGAGGTTCTTTGGGAATGTGAATGGACCAAAATGAAAAAGACCGATCCCTCTGTGATAGAATTTATGGCCGGTTATTCAGCCCCGGAGAGACTGAACCCAAGAGAAACCTTGTATGGTGGGCGCACGAACGCTTATAAACTCTATCACAAAGTGAGCGGAGATGAGAAAATAAGGTATCTCGATTTCACCAGCCTCTACCCCTTCTGCCAGGCTAGGAAAAGCTACCCGATCGAACACCCCCAAATCATTTTCAAAGATTTTGAACCGATTGAAAATTATTACGGACTCATCAAAGCGACCGTGTACCCTCCCCGCAAATTACTGCATCCGGTTCTCCCTTACAGATGTCAAGGAAAACTCATGTTTCCGTTATGCAGAACCTGCGCTCACAATCAAAACCAGACCACGAGCTGTACCCACACGGATGAGGAAAGATCACTCTCCGGGTCCTGGGTATCCATCGAGCTTTTAAAAGCCATCGAGAAGGGTTATGTGGTAGCCAAGATTGACGAGGTTTGGCATTTTCCACAACGGTCAGACACGTTGTTTGTCGAATACGTCAAAACATTTTTGCGTTTGAAACAACAAGCGTCGGGGTACCCGTCGAATGTCGTCACGGACGCTGAGAAAGAAACTTACATTCGCGAGTATTTTGAAAAAGAGGGGGTTCAACTCGACCCCGAAAAGATCAAGCACAACCCCGCGCAGAGAGCTATCTCAAAGCTATGTCTGAATTCGCTTTGGGGGCGGTTCTCTTTAAAACCAAATTTACCTCAAACGACTCTGGTGAACGACCCCGAAGATTTCACCAGAATCGTCTTCGGTAATACCGACACCTTGTCGTATTTCTCATTCGTCTCAGACAACGTGGCTCTCGTCCAGCATAAACCCAACAAAGAGGATGTTTGTAAGGCTCGCGACGTCAACGTGTTTATAGGGGCGTTCACTACGGCCCACGCCCGACTGGAATTGTACGAGTTGATGGACAGACTCAGCAGTCGTATACTTTACTCTGATACAGACTCCGTCGTGTTCGTGTCTAGGGACGGTGACTGGGAGCCGCCTCTGGGTGATTATTTGGGCGAGCTGACGAACGAAATAGACGATGGGGATTTTATCACAGAGTTTTGCTCTAGCGGCCCTAAATCGTATGGCTTTCGCACCGCTAAAGGCAAAGTATGCATGAAAGCTAAGGGGATAACGCTGAATGCTAAAAATTCCCAAGCCATCCGCCTGGATACCTTGATTGGTCTGGTTGATAGTTATGTGACGTCGTATGATAGTACCGAATACATCCTGGCTCACACGGAAAACATTGTGAGGGATAAAAAGACTCTCACATTGCACAACAAATCAGTCGTTAAAAGGTTTAAGGTGGTGTATAATAAACGCAGACTTTTGCCCGATTTCACCACGCTTCCTTATGGCTACTGATCAGATGATGCACAGAGGATCAATGGATGCTTCCGATTTTGATTTCAGACTTCAACATCCATTTAGTTGTGTTATCTCCGGGCCTTCCAATTCTGGAAAGTCTTATTTTGTGAAACTTTTGTTGGAAAAAGGTTTGAATTTAATTTCCAAGAAAATTGAAAACATTGTCTGGTTGTATGATTGTTGGCAGCCTTTGTACGACGATGTACTTAAATTGTATGACATTAAATTTGTGCAAGGAATACCAGAGAGTCTGAATGATGATGATTTGTTACCTGTCACTAAAACAAATCTTCTCATCGTGGATGATTTGATGCAGCAAGCTAGCGCCAATTTGGAGCTTCAAAGGGTTTTTACGCAGTACGTACACCACCGTAATCTCAGCGCTATTTATATAGTGCAAAATTTATTTGTACAGGGTAAATCCAGCCGAACCATCAGCTTAAACGCCAATTATATGATTCTGTTTAAAAATCCTCGAGACGTCAGTCAAGTAGCGATGCTAGGACGTCAAATGTACCCCGGAAACACAAAATACTTTAAGGAGTGCTACCACGATGCGGTCAACCAACCTTTCGGCTACATAATGATAGACTATAAAGCAAAAACCCCCGAGCAGTACCGTCTCAGAACAGGATTGCTTTCCGACCGTCAAGTGGTTTACATCCCGAAAAAAAGAAGAAGAACGTGATCAAATCACCATGTCTGCCAGACTTTGTAAACATCTGCCGGTGTTAAAAATGCTACATAAAGCATCTCCTAAACAAAGGCGTCTTATTCTACAATCGGCATCCGACGAATTCATTTTATCGTTGTGTGAAGTAGCGCTCAACATCCTCTACGGGACGATTCCTGTCAATCCACAACAGTACCGAAAACTGAGAAAGAGAAAAGCCGAAATTAAATTTGTAGCCAATAAAAAAATCGGCATAGCGGCAAAGAAACGAGTCTTCAACCAGAAGGGTGGATTCCTTTTACCGCTCCTGAGTGTCGCCGTACCCTTTCTTTCGAGCTTAATAGCAAACAGATAGGATGGAGTACGCCGAGAAGATGTATTTAGTCCCGCAACATCAACTGGATAAGGTGAGAACCGAAAATGTTCGCGAGAATATTCGACAGAGCGTGGAAAACGATTTGGACGGCGCCATGAGAAATATCTTACTCCGCACTGATTTGAACCCGTACGAAAAAGCAAAACTTTACACAAATACCCTGAGCAGGTTTTTGACCATCGTTAAACAAAGCGATCGGGAGAGCGGAGTTTTAACGCAGTCGTTCCCCGATCCCGCGCCTAAAGATGAAGTACCGACCGCGGCTAGCGTCGAAGATGACAACGGTGCTGAGGAGCATGTGGTGGATGAAGTTCTGAAGAATGTACCTTCGAGAAGTGTGAAAAACAGCAGATACATATTAGACAAGATGTCTAAAGCTAAAGGACTAAGCGCGTGGAACGAATCGGGGGAGTTTGTGTTCAGGGGTAAAGCCGTACAAGGCTCACACATGGTCGATTTGTTAAAAAATGTCACGGCACCGCAAATGGTTCGGGATAACCGGAGACCTGTAGGATGGTCAGAGTTTCTACACGCCTTTGCCGAATTAAACATCCCTTTTTCTACAGTGCCGAATCAACAGGTCAGGAGCACCATTAAATCTCTAAAGAGTAAACCCGACACCCCCAGCCCACCCCGTGTCAGACCTTCCAAAAGGGCACGAAGACAATCACGCTCGGTGTTTCCAGAGTCCGAAGACTCTGTGTTTAAATCCCCGACTATCGATCGAAGACAATGGTTGGAATTTTAACGAATCCTTTCATTTTGTATGTACATTAATATGTATCTTATGATTAAATAAAAGACGATTAAAAATATAATGGTTTCAAGATTTTTATTTATATGTCAGACATGTCTGCACGCAGTGAACGCAGGACAACATTGTATCAATACAAACATACGGTCTTAATCTCTTCACAAATAGGGACACCATTTTATCATTTTTAATATAATCATCGGTGTATAGTTTCATCACATGATCATAGCCGTATCCTCTAGCTAGATGATATAGAAAAAACAGACAGTGCTGACCGCAGGTGTCCGATGAATAATCCTGGACTCGTCTGCCGGAATATAATACGTCGGCATCGTTGGCTGCTAGAAAGTCATTGATGCTGGTTGGAAAGCGATGGCTGGTGGGGGGGTTGCCGAAGCTGTCGAAAAAACACGCGCCCCCGTCTTGGGTTAAATAAACGGCGACCCAGTGCTCCCCCGGCATGCTAGCAGGGTCGGTGTTCACGATACAGGCCGACGGTAAGATCCTTATGGGTTTTTCGGGTAGTTGATCGCTCGGTAGAACGCCGAGAAAATGAGTCCTGCAGGTAATTTTATCCATGATGGCGGTGAGTTGCAGCGTGTTCATCTCAATAGTAGTCTATGAGTACCTGTCGGCGGTTAGACAATTCAATGATGCTGTCAAATACCGCGTAAACAATTAAATTAATGGTATTCGGCAGCGGTTTTCTGAAACGAGCTTCGACTCTGATATTCCCGGACTTGATGAGGGAAATGTGCTGACCGCACTCTTCGTCGGGCGTGAGGTTAAATGCGTAAAGCGTGTATCCGTTCAGGAAATCATTCCTGCCGAAACAGAGCGGTTGGTCTTTAAGATGTCTCCCGGTCGTCATCACCAACTGATAATATTCGCGTACTGCCAAACCAGCTTCGAAATTGGGCTGTAGAGGCTTGGCCGGGTACTGTTGTCCGTCAACGTAGACGGCTAAGAATTCAAGGTCGTAGTGTTTGAACGCGAATGGATTTTTTGCGTAGGAACCGGTGAATGCGTCGTTGTCGACCATGGCAATGACGATAGACTTTGGCAGTGTTCCTAAAAACAGATTTTCCTGATTCGAAACACGAGAGCCGGCCGGTATGGAGAACGATTTTAGACTGACCCTATCGACAGGGTACTTGGCCGTTGTCGAGAGCAACGTCTGGGCGTGAGCCAGTCTCACCGGCGGTGATACAGTAACTTTCTTGACAAATAGGGATGCGGCCACTATATTTAATTTGTAAGCCACATCGTCGGCCCTCATCAGACAGAATTCATCTTTTGCTTGAATTAGGCGTATTTTGATATCCACCCCATTTATCATAAGTTTCTCTTGGAAGAATATATCGCTGTGTATGGGGGCTAGTAGTTCCACCTCCTTGCTTTCGCTGGTGTAGCCTGATCTCTTTGTCAACCCCGCGTTATGGCCTGCCGGGTCTTGAACGTCCATATGACCCGCCGTGTCTTTATGGAACAATCCGGCGCTGAAGACAGATTCCAACGTATCTTTACCGTAGTTGATCAGACTCTCGATGATACAGCGATAAGGGTAAGTGCTCGAACTCTGAGATATCAGACGATCGCCAAGGGTCACGTCGACTTGTGAAAACATAGTGGCTCCGGGGTAGTTGATTAGACCCACCTTGGCAGGGTGTGCAATCTCTTCCCCGTTAGGTTTCGTGATTTTCACCCGCAGGTAGAGCATCGTGTTATTGAGATCCACATAATCATCGCCGTTGCCTGCGATAAAAAATTCCAATGGTGCAGAGCCCGATATGGCCGATAACGGTGCTACTTCTAAATAGCCATTTTTCTCAATAACTGTCTGTGTCAGCGGGACCGAAAATAAGTCCAGCTCAGACTTGATGCATTCACCCGACATGCGATGGAGTAGTGCCATGTTAGAATATGGATTTTGCGGCTCTCTTGATCGATACGTTTCGACTAACAGACCTCTTACGCTTTCTGCGTACGAGTGAGCGCTTGTTTGATCCGCGCACTGTTTTCTTCTTCTTCTTCTGTACCACCCGTTGGCCACGCCTCCTCACACCCGGCGGCTTAGACATTCTCTTACGAGCCATGACCATGAGACCGGATCCGTCTTGAGCTTTATCGTTATGCGAACGCGTCAATACGTTTGAGACGACGTCGGATACTATATTTTTAGCAGCCGATTTTAGGTGAGGTTTCGCAATGCTAAATCCTCTTTTTAACAACGGTACGGCCATCCTGAACAGACCTCTGAATAGGCCTCCTAACCCCGCACCGTACATAACTCCCGATCCCGAATACCCCGGCAAACCGGAACCGGCCTGATTTTGGTAATAGCTCACATAGTCCGCGGTATTGGACTCTCCGGGTCTATAATAAACCATTTTTTTAAAGAATAGAAATATTTTTTGGTTTAAAGTGTAGTTTTACGATGACTTTCCCGTAAGAAAATGGTACTTCGTGGTTTTGATCGTCCTTCAACTCTATGACGATGCTGCTGATGTGATCCTTGTTGATCGATGCGTAATGGGGGTTGTCGTATCTAGCAATGACCGCGTCGTTGCCTTTACCCGTTATATGTACACATCTCAAGAGGGGCACGTGCGAATCACCGACCGCTTGATATTGGATGATGTCCGTGTAAACGTACATTGTATAGAACCCAGCATTGATGTCGGATTGATGAGGAGCGTATGTGATGACGTCCGTAGTAAAATCGGGTTCTTTATGATCGTTTAAACCTCCGAGAGGTTTTTTAGTCATTCCTAAAATAGTGGCTAGTCTTCCTCGGAAACTCACTGAAATGTTTGGTTTCGCGACCAGAAAGACTTTGTTTTTTAATTCGTCGTGATTCAATACGGCCGCTGGTGTGATGAGTTGATTTATAGCCCGGAGGATCGCGCGAATGTTTGCGTAGTAACCCCCGCTTATGTGTAATTTCGTAATGATAGAAAAACCAATATTTGAGGGATTGCTATCCGGGGGTTCCGGGGTCGTATGTAGGATGAAATGACCATCTTCGTCATTAAAGTTGTACCAACTTCTAGGATATTCGATTTCGGCGAGTCCGACTTCCCATTGTCCTTTCAAGTCTATAGCTTTAGCCAACCTGGTTGTATAGCTGGCTATACGATTTTCAGGATAAACCGACGACGACGCATTGCATGGCAACGTGACGTAGAACCCGTGATCCTCCATGATGCTCCTTCGCTCGTATGGTCTCATCCGTTAACGACTGTGCGTTTTAAGGAGATTGCAAGTCCAGCAGAGTTTTTTTATCTATATAACTATTAAATTTTGAAGGCCATCCTAGCCATTTCACTAGAACAAGCGTAGATTTCCCCTGTTTTTTCTGACCTAAAATCTTTTCCACCTTAAAAGATTTGTTTTTACTCACAATTATTTTTTGCAACTCTTCTTCATAAAAAACCCCATCTATGACATCGCCATCATAATCCTTGAGTCTGTAGACCGGGGGGTGACGCGGAATACATGAGGATACTGTGAAAAATTCTTCCGTGTAGTTCTGCTCATAACCTTTGGCGAACGGTCCTCTCACTTTAGAAATCCTGACAACGTCGCCGACTTTGAAATTAAATACGGTCTTCTTCTTCTTCTTTATATCGCCGTACAAATTTTCAAACACTTGACCCTCATTTGCTTTGTCGACGTCCACGGGTCTCATTCTGATACTTCGGTGATAACTGCTGTTGTATCCTTGAATAATGTCTTGTAAAACATCAATGTATCGGCGGGAATTTGTAGCCGTTAAAAATCTCCACATGCGGCTTTTTAATGTTCTATTAAATCGTTCTACGACGCTGGCTTTCAAATCGGTAGCGGTGGCGAAGTGGTTGATGTCGTGCTTTTTCATCACATCTTGAAAATGTTTGTTAAAAAATTCCTTTCCCTTATCCGTCTGCAATTTCTGAGGTACACGACCCTCTTCGAGTATAGACTGGAACGCTTTAGTGACCTCAATGCCACTCTTATTCTTCAAAACTCTGACCCATGAGAACTTGCTAAATACATCTATGCATGTCAGTAGGTATTTATGACCGTCATTATCCTTGGCGTAGGCAGTCATGTCGACAAGATCAGCCTGGAACTGTGTATCGATCCCATACACAACCACTCTATTTCGTTTGTATTTTATAGGTGCTGTTTTGTGTAATGTGTAAGCATCCTCACCCGCCAACCAATCTGAAACCTCTTTATCGCTTAGACGGACGCCGGTATCTTTTAAGACGGCGTCTTTTAATCGTTTTTTACCCCCTAGAGAGCCGGGGTTGGACGGTGTATAATAAGCCTTTTTCATGAGCTCCGACATGCTGTCGTTTCAACCGCCGCAAAAGAATAACGCGTACAAGTATTTTGAATCAATCTTTTATTTAAAAAAATCCGTTACAGGATACATGCAAGATCTAAGTAAAAATGGAAATAATACAGGTAGAGTAAAAAAAAAAAATGGATATAACGACATTACAGGATACACAGTAAGTACAAAAAGGATATAATGATGTTAATATAACACAATCTAACTAAAAATGGATATAATAAGTAGCAGTAAGTAAAAAACAAAATGGAAAATAACATTACAGGATACATAGTAGCTAAAATGGATATAATACAACATTACAGGATAGACAGTGGCTAAAATGGATATAATACAACAGAGTAAGCTAAAAAATGGTTAGTAAAAAAATAATAATGTAGTAAATGGTTAGTGATAATGACATTACTGACTGTCTAACCAGAAAAGAAAGTCGCGACAGGCCTTCATGTTTTTGTCTAGGATGAAATCGATATACATTTCGGTAATTTTGGCAGAGTCGTCATCATCACCCTTTTTCTTTATCAACTCGGTACATACATCTGCCACGTAGGTACAAGTACACAACACGTCTGAGATTGTGATCTCAGCGCGTGATTCACACATCATTTCTAGAATAGCTTCTATCATTACATCGGGTGGATCGAGACCATCAACACATTTTTCAATCAAATCGTCCCATGCATTAGCCATCCCTCTCATTATCGGCATATTCTTCTTGAGATTTGCCTGACGCGTAGTGTCATGACCAACTGGGATATCAGGGTGGGCAGCGTCCGCAATAATCTTATCCAGTAGCTCGGTCATCTGATGTTTGAAATGGTCTTTAAACACGAGTTCCAAACAGCTCCTTAGACTACAGACTACACCCATCGCGGAGGGGGGTTGGTCACTCTCCATTCACAATTGAGAGACCTTGCCAGAGATCAACGACGTCGTAGACTATTTCCTTGCAGGGTTTGTCCAGAAGTTTCAACCTGATTTCTTCTAGCTTGGCAATGATGAATGGTTCGTCTTTTAATTCGTGCAGAATACCCCCGACTGTCCCTTGAATACGCTGGGGGTGAGATTTTAGCCCGCAGCGGTTTAGGAGAATGCCGATGATGGAATGGAAAAAGGGCTTAAACAGCTTGCCTGACAGCTCGTCAAAGTGTGTGTCGAAGTAGAAGTTGGGAGGGTCAAACAGGCAGGAATGTTGCAGCTGGCTGGGGTGGTCAATCGCACACCCCTCGCAGTCGGCCTTCAGCTTATCACCGATGAGATGTTCCAGCAGCACCACGGTTGCTGCTTTTACGATTTTGAATCCGACGTCGCTGAAACATCCGTCTGTAGCGTCGTGACCGGCTTTAGCACTGGGGAGGTAAGTCAGGTTGTGTGATCCGAGGTCCGAGCCTAATTTGTCCAGCCAGTCTTTGGAGCGTTTGATAGTTTTAGCAGGACCGTGGCCGCAGTCGCATTCGATTAACGGGTCCCAGTCGATTTGGAGGGGCGATTGCCAGTCTTTGTGAAGGTCCGATGATCCAAGGGGGTAAGTCAGACAATAGTTGCTTGCGTTGTCGTCAGGAGGGTCGAGAACGCTTCCGAAAGAGATGCCGCAGCTGCACACATGAGCGGGTTCTGAAGCGCCGTCTTCAGCCATGGTTTATAAATGTTGCTTGAGAGGGTTTGGCCGCTGACTTTATGTCAGATGCAGTAAAGGGGCGGGGACGTTGTGGCGGTTCAGCTGTGGTTTATAAACGACGTCTGGGAGGGGCTGACCGTCGAGGTCCCGGATGTCTGTAGTGAATGGGGGGTGAATACCCCGCGTATGTACTGCTGCGCGGACATCTCTCAGGGTGGAACAGCTGCACTTTAATTTTGTTGTAGCCGTCGTGCAGCTCGCACCATTTGAACAGCTTGTTTATGATTGAAAACATAATATCCAGCTGACTCAGATCTTGCCACTTGAACAAAAATTGCATTTCATACAGATTGTTATGCTCGTTAGGCAGGACGACCCCTGACCGATCTTCGGTGAGCTTTGTCTTGTCATCACAGCAGAATATGTAGACAGAATCATCCGGGTTCTTTTTAGTGTGGTCACCTACCACGCGGTACCGGACATTCGGGGTGACCCCGTCCCACTCTCCAACGTACAGAGGTTCTTGACCGCCGCTCTTCAGATCCTTCCACACAAAATTGTAAAATAATGCCCAGTCTTTTTTAGGAAATACAAGACATGCATCTTCCCCGGGGTGAAACTCGCCCGCGCTGTCGGTGGTGTAGAGTATAACAACTTGAGTTGTTTTATGAAATCTGTACCCGATTACACGCTTGCTGTTCATCATAAATTCTCCTTTAGTCCATTCCGAAAGTTCATGGAGAAAGCTTGTCAAACGGACGTGCCCATAAGGTTTTCTCGGCGCCATAGGTAGACTGGTCATCAGACTGTCGAACGTCCTGCTGCGCAACCCCGCATCTGGGGTTTCAGGAGCTGATAATCCGTCCATGCTCATGTAGCTCATGTTTCTCTTTTTGCTGATAGCTGTAGAACACACTGGCCCCATTTATATATATATACGCTGCTCTGGGATGTGGCAGGGTGGGAGGGGAATTTTCTGATAACAGCGACTTCAAAAGATAAAACCTTCTGTCAATAACATGATTTATTATACCGCATTCAAAAACAAAAAACCAACTGTCAAATTAATCAAAACAAAAAACCTAATGTCAAAAAACCATCAAAACCAACTGTCAATCATATGATTTATTATGACAATAGGTCAAAAACCAACTGTCAAAACCTAATGTCAATCACATGATTTATTAAACAGGAAGTCCCGCTTATACCGCATTCAAAAACAAAAAACCAACTGTCAAATTAATCAAAACAAAAAACCTAATGTCAAAAAACCATCAAAACCAACTGTCAATCATATGATTTATTATGACAATAGGTCAAAAACCAACTGTCAAAACCTAATGTCAATCACATGATTTATTAAACAGGAAGTCCCGCCTATACAGGAAGTCCCGCCTATACAGGAAGTCCCGCCTATACAGGAAGTCCCGCCTACACCGGAAGTCCCGCCTATACAGGAAGTCCCGCCTACACCGGAAGTCCCGCCTACACCGGAAGTCCCGCCTATACAGGAAGTCCCGCCTACACCGGAAGTCCCGCCTACACCGGAAGTCCCGCCCCCTATACCGGAAGTCCAGCCCCCTATACCGGAAGCCCCGCCCACCTGTCAATCAATCAAATTTTGACATTTGGTATAGTATACTAACTACTAGCATCTTTGGGATGTGGTGGAACGGGAGCTTCGTGCCCTGGATGTGCATCCCACAAATCTCCATCAACTGCAAGATGCTATCCTATCAATATGGGCCAACCCCTCCCGTTTTGTTATTTCTCCTGGGAATCTCCCGTAATTTGTATGGCCCAAACCTCGTTATATGAATAATCACGTCAATATATTATTCCAAGCGTGTTCAGTTGCCAGATCTTGTATGAAACGCCTACTCATACGATTGACACATCCATAGATTGATTTCAACCCATTTGTGACCTCGACCTGGCAACCTACAAGTTACCAAGTTGCGCTGTTGATCTCTGCGCAGGGCGTGGGAAGTTGAATCAAGCATCACTGGTAGAATACTGGTCTTTTACTGTCTATGGTAGAAATGGGAGGAGAAGACTCAGGTGGTAAATAACGCAGCATTCGTTTTTTCGGTCATCCTTTGGCTAGTGATGCATATTATATCATCACGCTCTTATTCATTTCAATGCTTTTAAACCATTCAAAAGACAAAGAGAATGTGCAGTCTGTGAAACACACATGACGCACAGAAAGATGCGCCAGTATCATGCGCACAGGCAGCGCAGGCAGAATCGAGTTCTCTTTCACGCTTTAACAATAACACACAAGTATGCCAAAATAACAGTTTTGTTGAGTATCCTCATAAGAGCAGTCTTTAATTAGTTAAATAATGTCTTAAAGCAGCACTAGGTAGGTTTTGCTCTCGGGGTCCCCCTACAGTTGGGAAACAGTATTGTCCTCTACTACTGTCGTAAACTCTGTCATCCTGCATCAGGGGATGCATCGCACGTGCATTTGTTGACATGACGCATGCACGAGAATATGACGTAGCGCCGGCGTTCGGGAATCCATGAAATGCACACTTTAGTCCCATTTTGAGCACTACGCCGAGACCTAAAGCACGATCAATGTAGAATTCAACAGCTTAGATACGGCGCGTCTTCCTCTGCTTGTAAACACATCTCCTCCTCGCTTCTGGGTTATGTGTCCGAACGCCGGATCTGCGTAATATTCTCGCGCATGCGTCATGGTGCTTCGTGAGTTCATGGCAGAGGCCAAAGTTCGTGTTGAATAAAGTCGTTATTTCGATTTTTTTTTTGCGCACAAAAACTATTGTCGTCGCTTTGTAAAATTATTGTAGAGCCACTGTAGTGAGATGGACTTTGTAATGACGTTTTTAGTGCCTTTTGTGGGTCTTGTGAGTGTAAATGTACTGAATCCCTATGGAGGGCTTGCTGAGGCCTTTCTCAGCCAAAAATATCTTCATTTGTGTTCTGAAGATGAACGGAGGTCTTACGGGTGTCGAACGACATGAGGGTGAGTAATTAATGACATCATTTTAATTTCTGGGTGAACTAACCCTTTAAGGAAGTGGGGGTGATGGTGGAAGTGACGTATATGCCGTAAAGCAGTCGAATTTTGTAGTTCTTTTTTTTCTCGGGTTACTACCCGAAACTCGAAGTTTAAAAGTACGATTAAAAACGATACAGACCCCGTCAGGCTATGGCAGACGTGCCATTCAACCTATTGTAAGTCGATGTATCATCACAAGAGTCTTGAAAACAGTGTTGGGGTAGTTACTCAAAAAAAGTAATTAGTTACTAGTTACTAGTTACATCTGTAAATTGTAATGAGATTACTTTACTAGTTACTGTATTTGAAAAGTAACTACACTACTTATTACTTTACTTTCCCATTTCTTAATTTACCGTGTAGATATATGGACAAACATCATGGCTCTATGGCAGTGTTTCCCCAAACAAACAAAAAGGACTACTGTCAAATAAAGATAAAGAAAATAATAAGAACAAATAATTTAAATACAAGCAGCAGCACAAATAAATACTATTGAGCAAAGACACTAATAAAATAAACAATGCTTTTCAGGTTTTTCAGGTACGTCTAACATTAGTTTTCAGGTACAGAAATCAAATGTAAAATAACATTGCATATTTGACTGTATAAATTAAACATTAATCCTATTAAATTTACAAAATCTATTCAATCAAGAGCAGTGAGTGATGCCCTTGTCTTTTGTTGTTTGACATTAAACAGACAGCAGTAAAGGCTACTGCCCCTTTAAGACCTAATAAAACTGCCCCTTTAAGACCTAATAAAACTGCCCCTTTAAGACCCAATGCTCGGATATGCGTCGTTTTAAGGCATATACAGACTATGTCTGCTAGGATACTCATCAAGATGGGCATGTTGACATAGTTTTGTGTGAGTTTGTCCGTTCAAGAGCCAAACTTGAAAGATAACTCAATATTTGCGCACTGTGAGACGTGTGCGCGCTTTCGGATGAGTGCACATAGACAAAATATTCTCACAGCGCGCGCAACTTCTCATTTGTGACGACGGCGAAAATGACTGGTATTCGAACATACTGCAGCACTATATGCATTGAACAAAGTTTACAAAGAGAGAATTTGAAGGACTTTTACACGGCATCCATGCTCTTGTCAGACGGCACCTCGGTTGGGAAACACTGTTCTATGGCAACGGTGCACGCAGCACTTAAACATATCAGATCTTTACACACAGGCAAACGCGGCTTGAGTAACGCAGGAAAGCGCGTTCCTATAGTCTAGTAAAGTAGTGTAGTTACCAATATTTTTAGTGTAATGCGTTACTTTACTTCGTTACCCAAAAAAGTAATATCGTTACTGTAATCCGTTATTTTGTAACTCGTTACCCCCAACACTGCTTGAAAATATATTATGAAGGTTGAAAAGTTACCTAGTGCTGCTTTAAATGAAGGTAAAAAGTTGTGAGGAAATGAGACGCACTTGAGATCCGCTTCATGTGCGACAGCGGAAAATATTAAGTGACAGTAACCACTTCTGATGACAATGTAACGAACAAAAGTAATTACTCACTGCTTTTTAATACAGATTAATCTATATATAATTTGTGCAGTGCAAACGGTTTGATAACTTTTCAATTTCTGTACATTTCCTACTTGTTATAGAGGTAGGAAGGGCACAGGTAGCCTATGAAATTTATTATGGGATTATGTTTATTCACTTAAATTAAAAGCCTAATAAATGTTAATGTGTTATTTAATTGAAGTGTCAATTCAATTTTATTTCATAGAGACATTATTAGTATAAGTGATACTTGCCTTCATTCATAAAAAGATGTCATTAAAAAAAATTATAAAAAATATTCTTTCCTTATGTTGTTTCTACATCAATTTGGAGATTAACTGAAATTATAACATTATACAATTTATTAAAACATGAAGTGTTTTTGATGCCGATTAATCATGGTTAATAACAGAAAAATAGGCTATGTGATTAATCTAGAACAGACATGTGCTGAATTAGAGACCTAAAAGTGAGTGGGTCCAATATCATTGATCGTAAAAAGTGGGTGGGTCTTGTCCCACCCAGATACAATGGTTCCGACGCCCATGATACTAACAATATATGTACACCTCGGGAAACATAAAATAATAAAAAAAATGGGACCTTTAAAACAATACAACCAAGCCAAATAACTAACCTCACATCTCAAACTGGGCCGCAATTCGCTAACCACGAACGGAATTGCGCATAAGAACGGAATTTACTGTATAATGTAGAATTTCACAGAATTTTTCAAATGGTTGCTGAATAAATAAAAAGCAGGTCAGCACACTTAAATCAAATCACAATAGTCTAAATCAGGGGTTTTCAAACAGGTCCGGGGTCCTCCAGAAGGTTCTAAGGGGTCCCCAGAAAATTTCTGAGAATAAAAAGACAAAGCAAAAATTGATAAAGTCTACTCTAACTGTTTCATTTCTAAAAGTTTCTCTCCTTACTTGCCTTTTTCTTACATAAAAATAGATAACCTCATAAAGGTTCATCATATTTGGGGGTCCTTGGCATCATAAAGTTTGAAAACCCCAATCACAAATATAGATTAATGTCTGAGAATATTAAACCACAAAGGGACTATTTAAATATGAATCCTGCATGTGCTGCGTGTCAATGGTTCGATTTCACACACACACACACACACACACACACACACAGAAGCGCGTGTGACGCTTGCAGTGTTTTCAGCCTCTGCCGCCTCACTGTGAGGACATGAATGCATGAACTTTAATTAATTCAATTAATTTGACATGCTTTTTGATTATTAAAATTTAATTAAACCATTAAAATTGAACTTAAAACAGAAAACTAAATTTGAGGGGAAAAAAAACTTATGTTATAGGGCCCCAAACTTAATAAATTGTTGTTAGTTTCATGATTTCAGTTAATTAGACATGCTTTTTGATTCCTAAAATGTAATTTAACCATTAAAAAAATTAAAGTCGCCATGAAATCAAAAATGTACCATTCTTATTTTTTATGTAATATTGTAATGTTTATTATAAATGATTTATCTGTGCACTTCATATTTTTTTTTAATTCATGTGTCCTCATAATCTCGAAACGACTTTGCTTCTCTTCCTGTCATGTGCTATGGTGCGAGGGCGGGGCTATCGCTGTCTGTCTCATTTCCTCCATTTTGTTCGCAACGCCCAACTGCCAATGATCCAATCAATTCCCTAAGGACGAAATCAAGCCCCGCCCTAAATTCTTTCTAATTTCAGAAGCTGTTTCACTCGAATATGCATCACAATAGGGGTAAAAAAAAAATCAATCGCAACTTCCGTTTCATGCCTACTTTAAACCAGAAAAAATAAATAAATACAGAAAAATGAATGGGAAAAAAATCAAATGGATTTAATAGGGCCCTACATTTCATTGAACATGAACACATTCAAATCCCAGAAATACTAGGGAACACGTACACGCTTAAGTAAAGGTTATGTTTATTAATACTTTATCTCTGAGCTGTTTTGCTGTATACTGATTAAGTACAGGGGTATTTACATGACATCATCTCATATTCTCTATTAAAATATATGTATATTTGACACGATAAATAAAAAGAACAAATGTTGCCGGGTGATGGCACTGTAGTGTTTAAAACAAAAGACAAACATTCGAAATTGGAACATTTTATAAACTCGTGTAAAGCCATGTGTTCCGCACACCGGAAATATTTCAACTCGTGAATATTTTTAAGGCCTGCATTCATAATTCATTAGTAGCATGACTTCGGGCTGACTTGAAAAAATATATATATTGAAAATATATTTCACTCTGCTCAGTGGGCAAAAAAAATGCTTATTATGCTTTTGCTTATTCAGACGATTTCTGTTGGACAATAAAAATATGAATTAGCAGTAAAATGTTAATAAAATCAGGGAACCTCGAATGCAGAACTGGTCTTTGGGGTTTCGCATCCTGATGATTCAGCAGGAACTTCTCGTGAAGTCCCGCGGAAGAATTATCACCGCTGTCTCTTTCTCTCAAAACATTTTCTGCTCTGCAGAGTGTTCGATAAGTCTGTTACCATGGAAACCGAGACATGGTGGCAGGGTCGCCTCTCCGGTGCTGACACAAATAAACGAGAGGAGACATGGATGAGATGATAAGAGCGATATGAGGTGAGAATGGGAAAAGACATGAAGCAAACACGAGGCGAATGAGGTCGAATGGAGACACGTTCCTTTGGGATCTGGCTGCAGATCTGTGTGGGATGAAGCGGAGCGACTTCAGGACCTGAAACACGCTGAGCAGGTTCCTCCGCGGCTGGACTCCTGCTGCGGCGAGATGGTTTCTGCAACTTCTGACTGCAGCAGATCATTCTCATTAGCTATAATGTGCTTCACCAGACAGTGCGCTGCCTCATCTATATTAATATTCTCCTAGAGAGAGAGAGAGAGAGAGAGAGAAAGAGAGAGTGATAGTACCTTTCCTGTCAGTCTTCACACACACCTTGTCTCTGGCTGTGACTGCATTAATTAGCTCGTGAATATTCATGAGTCATGACACACTGTAGCAGAAGGACTGTGAGTCAGCAGAGTCAGCGTTTGAGTGATTTTGTCAGCTCTAATGAGACATCACACTTCTTTGCACACAAACACACCCGATTCGCCACAAATAATCATCTGTAAAACAGCCTAGAAGGTCAGACGGCAAAAAAAATACTTCAAGTTCTGTCATCATTTACTCAACCTTGTGTCATTCCAGGAGCCTTTCCAAAGACTTCTTTTCATCCGTGGAGCACAAAAGGAGAAATTCAACGGCGTTTCGGCTCACTCGCTCATTCAGCCGGTCAAAGGACTTTAAGAATACTTTTATTGAGCAAGGACACATTCAATTTATCAAAAGTGACCGGAAAGACATTTAACATTTCTACTAAAGTAGTTCTTTTGAACGTTCTGTTCAGCAAAGAATCCTGAAAAATAAAATGTATCATGGTTTCCACACAAATATGAAGCAGCACAACTGTTTTCAACATTGATAATAATCATAAATGTTTATTGAGCAGCTATTCATCACATTATACTGATTTCTGAAGGATCATGTGACACTGAAGACTGGAGTAATGATGCTGAGCTTTGATCACAGGAATAAATTACATTTTTCAATATATTAAAATAGCAGAAGAGACTTCTTTAAAACACATAAGAAATCATACCAATCCCAAACGTTTGAATGGTCGTGGGTACATGTAAATCTGCTGATCACTTAAAGCAGCGTCTGCAGAGTTTAGCTCCAACCCCAATTAAAACACCTGAACCAGCTAATCAGAGTCTTACTTGGGCCTAGTAAGACTCTGATTAGCTGGTTCAGGTGTGTTTATTTGGGGCTGGAACTAAACTCTGCAGTTTGGAGACCCCTGACTTGCACAGGCTAGAATTAAATTGTTGAATAAAGTCATTATTTTTGTTTGTTTTCGCACAAAAAGTATTCTCGTCGCTTCATAAAATTAAAGTTGAATCACTGGAGTCACATGACTATTTTATCGATGTCTTTAGTGCATTTCTGGACCTTGAAAGTGTTTATTAAATTGCTATTGTCTATTGAGGGGCCTGAGTAGCCTAGAAATCTAGACGCCTAGAGACAGCAAATATAATTTGAAGCCAGGGTAGTCTAGCAACTCTCCGTTGGCTTGCGAGCTGGAAAAACCAAACTCTGGTCAGGCCAATCACATCGTGTATAGAGTCGGTGGGCGGGCTTAACTATGACGTCAGAGTTGCGTGCTACTTGTAAACAAAGAAGCTGGCGAACAGCGGCCTTTCAAATCGGCTTTGGCCGCGACTCTGGAAGACTTGGAGTTGAGCTTTTCTTTGAGAAAAGAACAAAGAACGGCACTGAAGTCATTCTTAAGAAATGAAGATGTGTTCGGAGTTTTGCCGACCGGATACGAAAGTTTAATCTATGAACTAGCGCCGCTTCACCTTCTTCATTGCTCTGGTTGGTTGTAGGGCTGCACGTTTTCAAGTTTTTCATTAACCGTTAACCGAGGCCCTTAGCGGTTAATACTCGGTTAACCTAGCCGGATCTCACGAAAAATGTATAAATAGTACGAGTGTGCAATGTCGTGGAATGTATATGATACGCACTTTATGGCGTATTACCGTATTTCCTCAAATAAAAGCCTGTATTCAATTAAACGCCGGGCCTCTGATAGTGGCCGGGGGCGTGGCCAGCACGAACAAATAAAGGCCGGTCTCAAATTAAGGCTGGGGAAAAAATATTTCCTTTCATTTCATGTGCATTCAAGTTCAGCGTAATGTACAGTAGGGTTATGCCGAAGGAGCGAAACCATCGTGGCCATCGCCCCCCGCTGTAAGTCTTGCGAGTGCGACGCACAATCCTGGTCTCTTCTATACTTAACCTAAACACTTTGCAGGGATTGCTCTGTAAATTAAATAGAGAATATAACTGATGCATATCTGCTATTTTAAATACTGTAGTCTATGAGAGATGTGACGTGTGTTAGTCTGTGAAAGCTACACAAATGATCTTGACAATCTCTAAGTCTCTCGTCTTTTTACACATCTTATACTCTGCATTTAACTTAAAATATTTTATTTTGTACAAGAAAACAGCATAGGCTTCAAAATAAATTATGTTATTGAAATATTGTAAAGAGGTCATTTGAACTACTCGAACGAACATTTAAAAAACAATATGCAAAATCAAAATGAAATAGCTCCAGGATTGAGACAAGTGCGCGCATTAGATGGGTTAGAAAATTAAAAAATAAAAAATAAAGTAGAAAATAATATTTATGTAAAGAGATATATATTAAAATTAAAAGTGCTTAAAGGAACACAACTCTTCTTAAGTGGAAGGAAGCTTTTTTCCCTCACGTGGAATATAGAAAGCACATTAGTTGGGTTGAGTCTATAAAACACGAAAGAACAACAAATATATCACAAAAAAACCTTTCTTTAAAATGAATTTCGTTTTGTATAAATTGTATCTTAATTTTAATCTATGTTTTATCAACCAAATTGCCCGGATTTAATAAATAACAAGCCATTAGCTATAACAGACAATGACATGAGGTGGATGCGCAGCGCGATCAACGGCTTAAATGAACAACTAGGCTACTAGAAAAGAAAAAAACTTTAGTTAGGGACAGCCCTTACTATTTATTTCAGATAGGCCTATATTTTGTCCAGCATGTCACAAAGGGAGTTCTGGGTTGAGCGGTGGTGCTGAGCGGAAAGAGCTTCAGAAATGAGCGGATCTCCAGAAAGACGCTTGATCTCACTCTGGAGGAAATATTACCGCACACACCGCAACAGTCACAATATGACCTCATGTATGTTTTAAAAACAAAATTCAACTTATAAATAATACTTTTTAATGGGCCACTTAAAATGTTTATTACAAATAAATTAGTAATTCTAAAAATGAACAAAAATTTGCATTGCATTTGCAATCCTTTGAAACCAACCCACTTCCCGCGCCCCTGATGATATCTGTCCTCTGGAGCGCTATCGCTTTTCATTTAAAACGGGTTTATTTAAAACATTTATTTTTTCAAATAGATGGAATTCGAAATACAGGCCTGCCCCTAATAAAAGCCTGCTTCAAATAAAAGCCGGTGACCTTCTGCAGTTCAGGTAAATAAAGGCCCCGGCTTTTATTTGAGGAAATACGGTATACATACGAACCCCCCACCCCACTACCCTAAACCTACCCAAGAGAGCGTGTCATATATACGCCATAAAGTGCGTATCATATGCACGCCAAAATTAGTTTTGGCGTATACATTCCACGACATTGTGTGATCGGGGGGTTATTATTTTTAGTTTATTAAATTGACGACCGCCATCTCCGTAGTGAACGCGCCTATAGAGAGAAATGCACATCATCGATTACATAATCAGAGAGTAGCCTATTTCTTTTCGTTTTAAATTGTTAAAAGACATTTCAAGCTGAATTTTGCACACATAAGTTGAAAGGCATTTGTTTGTGCATGCATGTAAAACATCTGCAACATTTATAAAGTTCACTGATAATTATGCGTGCATTTATGAATTATTATCTAAATTAATAATGAAACAAGGACGAAGCATAAACTGCTTTGTTTGTTTAGAATGGAATAGATCGCATCGCAAATAGATCCGAATGAAGAAACGAACCATAGCCTAGTAGAAAATGTTTTTTCCGTCTATTTGAAAGTTAGGCTAATAAACATGTTGCATTCGGCGGCCTGATTATGTAATTTTTTAAGTTACATAGCCTGCCTCCAGTTTTCTTCAACTTTACTTATTGAGGCGATAGTTGACCGGCATAGCCTATCATCAAAATGTCTGGAAAACGAAATCTCTGCCGGTCACTTTGACCGGCACCCTTTTTTTCTAACTGAAACTCTGGTGTGCGCGCCGCAACCCCGAGACACAGACACACACAAAAAAAGGGTAGTTCATTTTTGCACTGCATTGCAATACTTGCATTTTGCCCCGTCACTCTCAATTTTAAAGTGCTCCCACGCTGTACTTTTCTTTGCCCGCTTCATGTTAGAAAACTCATGACTTCTTCTTGTGGATATTACAAATGTCTGGGAGCGTTCTGGCGGTCTCTAGTGGTGCAAAAATATATTACAACTAAATTCAAAGCACGCCATTGACGCCACTTAACCGAGCAAAATGTTTCACTCGGTTACGCAATTTTTAACGGTTAATCGGTTAATCGGTTAACCATGGACACCCCTAGTTGGTTGTAGCGCTATCCTATTGCATGCAGCGGGAATTTGAAAGACAACCGTTTATCCCGCCCCTCAGATTGAGCCCTGCCAATGGTGTGTTCCCAGACCCAACATCTTGATGTGGATCTGGCTTGTCAGGCTAGGGCCTGAGAGCTTCATCAAAAATATCTTCATTTGTGTCCCGAAGATGAACGAAGGTCTTACGGGATTGGAATGACATGAGGGTGAGGAATTAAGGACAGAATTTTCATTTTTTGGTGAACTATCCCTTTAAAGGTGCAGTACGTAATATTGACAGAAGTGGGTACTGTAGTCAAAAAAGTTGTTTCCCGCCCCCTCCTCCTCAAGGTTGATTTAGGACCAATCCCATTTCTAGCCCTTCCTTTCCCCTACCCCTTCATTTTGCGTGTTCACGTGAAGGGGTTGGGGTGTCTCGATTCTCTTTTGGCTGGAGTGGTAGGGGTAAGGGGAAGTGCCAAATAGCCCTTCAAACAAAGATTTTTCAGGACCACACTTCAAACAAAGGGGTATGAGGGGTTTCCCTCCACCGACTCCGTGCTGCTGGAATGTGTGTATGTTGCCACTCGCCTGGCTGCCAGTTTCTCCGTAGCTTGCTAAACGCACAATTTGAGTGATGTGATCACAAATTAATAATAGTTTAAAATATATCTGGTCATCCTTCATAACGCCTGACATGACGTATAACGCATGTCCGTTATCGCAGCACCACAGTAGAAAACGAAACCATATCTGTACTGGCTGGATGGGAACGGAATGAAATGGTTAACAAACAAAGGGAACAGTTTGGCCCGATCTTGTATGTTCTGTATCATTCTGTATCGTCTTAAGAAACTCGATAGCTAGTGTTTTTGTCCAAATACAGCGCAAAACAACGTTGGGAGTGAGAAATTTGTTAAACGTTCTCGCGCCTGATTTCTGTTAGATATAGCCTATGCACTTAAGGCGAAGGGATATAAAATAGAATTGGGATTGGGCTTTATACTTCTGTGTCGAACCTACGCCGTTGGCGTTGTGCATCTCTCCAAAAATGTAACAACACATCAATTCTACGTGGACCACAAGCGCTGTGATTGGCCAGAACCCCGCCCTCAGGGGTACACATGCTCCCTCTGCATGTTTAATTGCACATTGATGCGGACAAAGACGCTGAAGTATAAATGAAATCCCACACGTAGCCTATGGCATAGAGACTTCACAATAGGCGCGACACAGAAGTCTAGATCACCCATCAAACTTTACGCTCACAAGGGTTGCCAGATTGAGGAGACACAACAAGAGTGAGCGGAACTGATAATGGAAGTCGAGGAGATTTACACACTGTAGGTTGATGAGTTGATTTATTTACATTTTAATATGCCTCTAGCTGTGCGTTCACACCGCCGCCGGCGAGAGCGTCAAAATTCGCTCTGGCAGCCCTGCCAACGACGCTGTAGAAAGATTTGTAGACGTGCTGATGCTCTGACTTGGATCGAATGCTTGGTCTTTTTATTAAACTGTATTTGAAGGGGCTGCAAAGCAAACAAGCATTGAAGCAGGAGGTACTTGTGCTGACTGACCACAAGTAGGGTATAAGTTAACCTCATGAAATCTTTTAAATGTGTAAGTCAGAAATTGATCGATGGAAAGAACTTATAGTTACATGTTTGCTAATGAAATAAACCTATTAAAAGCCATTTGTGTTGTGTGGCTTGTGTGTTCATGGTTAAGTTTATTAAACATGCAGTTTATAGGAAACGTTTACTAGCCGTGGTCTTTAGTTAACATTAAAGGGTTAGTTCACCCAAAAATGAAAATTAGCCCATGATTTACTCACCCTTAAGTCATCCTAGGTGTATATGACATTCTTCTTTCAGACGAATACAATCAGAGTTATATTAAAAATGTCCTAGCTAATCCAAGCTTTATAATGGGAGTGACTGTTGCTCTGTTTTTGAAGTCCATAAAAAACGCTTCTCGCAATTCAAGATGCGTCTGACTTTCAACACTTTTTCCATAAATTGAATACGGAAGGCGACCGGCCGAAACTTTACTTTATAAAGTTTTAAATATGGATATTTTTCTTACACAAACGGATCTATCCCTTTAACATTCATTCGTGTGCAGCCTACATTACAATAACTGTCAAAGTGCAGCATTAATGCCATTGGTCAAATCGGTGTTGTTTTGAGCAAATGAATTGCATTCCCGCTGAAAAACAAGCGTTCTAGCGCAAAAATGTTGCCTATAAATAGCATTGCATGCTTTCTTATCGAACTCGCCACAGCAATGATCAACCTCTCCTCTATTTTGCTTGGGAACTAATGTGGTCGGAAACCAAAATTTACAGGACTGCGCTCTCTAGAATCATCTCAAGTGGAGCACTTCTACATTCTGATTGGTTGCTGCCGCACCGCGTCATAGCTCATTACCATAAAGTGAACCTGATTTCAACTAGGGCTGCACGATTTGGGGAAAATATATAATTGCGATTATTCTGGTTAAAATTGCAATTGCGATTTAAAATGTGATTATTATTATTTATTTATTTTACAAATGAAAAGTGTGTGTATATAACATTTTGTTTTTATATATTAATATTACTAATAATAATAATAATGATTTTAATTATTAAATTTAATTATTTTAAATTAAATTATTATTTAATTAAATAATTATGATTATTATTATTGCTGAAGAAATATTACTATTACAATAACATTCAATATTAAACAATTAAAATAGAGCATTTAAGAATAGATATAACAGTATAATAATAATATTTATATTTTAGAGAAAACTAAAAAAATATGGGTTACCTGTTAATACGCAGACATCCTATGACTAAAAATCATTAGAAAGGTCTAAGGATTTATTGTATATATATATATAATCTGTGATATCAATTTCTTAAAGTCTATGTCTTTAATATGAAATATGAGCCTCTTATGCATCCACTGTGGGGATTTAAACTCCTGTACATTGAAGGAAAAACATATGGATTGTCATACATTTTTTTTTTAAGTATTATTTTTCTTATTTTCTACCCTAAAGTTTCATTCATACTGGAGGCCAGAGGGCGCCCTCGAGCAGAAACTCTACATTTGCCTCAGAGAAGTAATAGTGTTCAGGAAATCCCTAATGTGAAGCGAAGCTAGCGCTATAAGCTGAATAAAACGAAGATAATAATAAATGATGTAGTGCTGATTGACAATCTGTGATGAGAAACCACATCAGCTCGACTGACGATATGAAGTGAGTTAAAACATGTTATTAAACGTTGTATTTTGTTGGACAACAGGTTTATGAACGCTTCTCATTACTAGTTTGTGAAGATGTTTGACACATGTTGCTTTTTCAAGCGCACGTTATAATAAGTGACTCAAACTCAGTGCTTTCAGAGATTAAGCAGCGTTTACTGATCACAGAGCCGCTCTTCACTAACTCTTCGCCTTTGAATTAGTTCGCTCTTCGCCTTTGCGTTTTCATAATCGCGCACAAGCCAAATCGCGATTGCAGTTCGATTTCGATTAATCGTGCAGCCCTAATTTCAACTCTCCTCGACGCCCAAATCGTCCGAGATGCGCCGCTCTCGTCGGAGCTCGCCGCCGGCTCCCATTGAAAATGAATGAATTCCGGCCACTTTGACGCTCTCGCCGGTGGCGGTGTGAACACACAGTTAGCTTTTTAGATGGATGCTGAGGCTTTTTAGGTTGTGTAGAATCTGCAATCTCTGACGTTTGTTTTCTGGCTCCCGCGGCTGCAATTCTTTGTTTTCCGCCAACTGGCAATATGTGGTGTCGAAATACTATTGGGTGAATTGATAGTGGGCGGGATCACACAGTCCAAAACAAAAACAAACATTCTGACACGGAAAGCACATGTCAAAGTAGAATAACTGGCTGTAAAATTGTTTTGTAAAAAGTACTGTATATGAACTTACCATAACATGTTTGCAGATATTTAGGAATCGTGCAATTGTTATGCTTTACTACGTTCAAATTACAATTACATACAGCACCTTTAAACCTTTCTAGTCATTTAAGGAGTTAGGGTTGCACATTCATAAGCTCCTCCATGTGTCATTCAGGTTTGAAATGATATGAGGGTGAGTAAATGAGGACCACCATATATTTATTCTAGTCAGTCCCTCCAGAAAAACGTGATTGGCTGATTATGCATTAAATCATGCGATCGCATAAAGTCCGCATGTTTATGCGGGGGCCGAATTTTTTCAAATACGCCGCACTTTCGTCGCGTAAATTGCCTATTTCTGCGTGCAAAATATGCGGGGCTAGCATGATTTCATAATCCCCACATTTTCGTTGCAAAAAAGTCATATATATTAGCAGAAAGTTGAAAAATGTTCGTTTACTTCACACAAGAGCCGCCATTTCCCCCTATTGCCATGGGAACGTTTTGAAGTGACGTATAATTACCCGACGCGAACGTCATCGAAAAGCTGCAAACCCCATGGAGAAACCATAGATATCGGTGAAACCATGATGAAGCGCAAATTCCCATTTGCCAACAAAAATAACAGCAAAAGACCGCGCAAAGCAGTTTCCCGGTGTGTTGAATGATTTCAAAACACAGCATCATGAAGCTTTGAAGCGTTATGAATCAATGAGTCGATTCAGCGGTTTGAAGCGTTATGAATCAGTGAGTCGATTCAGCAGTTCGGATCGCCAAAGTCACGTATTTCAGCAGTTTGACACGTGATCCGAATCATGAATTGACTCGCTGATTCATAACGCTTCAAAGCTTCATGATGCTGTGTTTTGAAATCGGTCGTCACTACAAGTCGTTATTTAGGGTTTTTTTGCGCACAATAACTATTATCGTCGCTTCATAAAGTTATTGTAGAACCACTGTAGTAAGATGGATTTTGTAACGACGTCTTTAGTGCCTTTCATGGGTCTTGAGAGTGTACATTGTGCCAATGGAGGCCTTTCTGAGCCATTGGATTTCAACTAAAATATCTTCATTTGTGTTCTGAAGATGAACGGAGGTCTTACGGGTGTCCAACGACATGAGGGGAAGACATTAATGACACAATTTTCATTTTTGGATGAACTAACCCTTTAAGAGATTGCACTTTGTGCACTGGAAGCACTCAAATGTCTGTTTTGTGTAGCTACCTCTGTAAAACAGGAAGTTATTTAATCATTTTTTCAGAAGTTGTAGCATATTCCTTTTGTAAAACTACAGAACTTGTTTGACTCAATGTTTTGTAAATTTGAGCCATGTGTTTATTAAGGTCTTCAATAAAACAAGATGAGAACTTAAATATTCCCAGCACTTTCTGTGATGTAGTGCTTTTTTTCTCTTTTTCATCAAACCGCAGTTTTTCCAAGTTCCCGCAATTTCATCGCATAAAATTGCATAAATATCCTGCATTTTCCATCGCATTTTTTAAGAAAACATGCCGCATAATCAAGGATTTTTGCCCGCAACAATCACAAAAAAAAGCTGCATTTTTCTGGAAGGACTGTCTAGTATCCTAATTCTGACCTTTTAACCTCTTGGATCTTGAATCCCCTCTAATCAGTGTTCATATCATCATGTTCATTACACACCTTGGCTGAAGTTTCAAACCATCCCACGAAGCCGTTCTCCTGGCAGAACTGCTCCATCTTGATGCCATTGTTGGTGAGGACGTCTCTGCCCTGATCGCACTTGTTGGCGAGCAACACGGCCGCCACGTGTTTGTCGTTGGATAAACTCAGCTTGGCGTCGAGATCCTCTTTCCATTTCGTCACCGCCTCGAACGTGGACGGCCGCGTGACGTCAAAAACAATGAAGGCTCCCATGGCCTCTCGATAATACACCCGCGTCATGTTCCCGAAACGCTCCTGGCCTGTGGAAGCGATGAGTCGGAAAAAAACACACATGAGAGACACTATGAAAGGAACATACACACATTATATGACTACAAAGACGACAATGAGATGTTTATTGTCGAAGCCTTGGGTGAATGTGAGAGAATTTCAGTCTCTCTACTTTTCTTCTCCCTGATCCGCGTGATCGTACTTTGGGGTTCTTCTACACATTCCCAAGGGTCCGAGCTAAAGCCTGGATATCATTAATGAGGAAAATCACATTCCAGCAGCTCATATTGATCAACTCCACTGAGCTCCAGCCTCACGCCGTTGAACTTAAAGCTCTGAGAAAGCAGAGTCTTGAAATGGAAATGTACTATGAGAAATAAATAGTTGCCATGTACAAATAAAGAAAATTATTGCTTTACAATAAATGGAACTTGATATAATAAATACAATGATATTTAATTGCCCAATTAAATTTATGACTTAAAGCAGCTTTACAGAAAACCGTGATGTTGACTTTTAAGTCAATGTGAAAAGCGCTATACAAATACACTAGACTGACATTATTTTCTCTTGAGAACGATTACACGGTGACAAATCATGTCCCTGTGCTGTGCATTTCATCTCCTATTTACAATGACGTTCCTGTTGTCCTTCTTTTGGAAATCTCCCTCACATGAGCAGCGAACACATGACCGCGCAGAGCGCGCGCGTGAGGAACGTTATTCAAGAGAGACTTGAATAAAACAATGCGGCATCGTAATTATATTAGGATATATTTGAATACGCTTGACCCACATATGAATATTAGACCAAAGTAGTATAACGTTATATGAGGCCTTTATGTGCAGAACTAATAGTCTGGCTATCTGTCTAGAAGTTATTCACAACTTTCTGTGACAAGTCAAGAATAAAACTAAAGACGAATCAAATAAAAAAAACATATAAATCACTCACATAATAAATAAGGCTGTACATATTACATATTATACATATGGCCTACTATACAAATATACCATTCATAAAATATCCTCCTGGGACCCAGAAAAAAAAGTTTTTTGAATTTAGTATTTTTTCATGTCATTACATTGTTTAGAGCATAAGAAACAAATGGGGAAAAAAACATTTTTGAACAATATTTTATTCATATGTTATGACATGTCCTCTGTAGTTGACACCAGGAGTTGTTTAAAAAATAAAATGACATGAAATTGCAAAACGATGGAATTTATTTTTCATTCACCAATTGGGGTTTTAGGATTTTTTTTAAAACAAACTTTGTTTAAAGATGATTCTGAACTATGTTATGAAAGATATAACGAAATGCACTGATATACCATTTTACTTTATGCAATGTGTGGGTAAAATGGCCATACTTGGATTTTCCCATTCAATACACTGCATCTAATTTGCATATTATTGTGTTCTTGGTGCAACATGTAAGGAAAATAGAAGTGTAATAATGGGAGGAATAATTGGCATCAGTTTCATAATAATATCTATATTGATATGCCATTTCTTTCCCTATTCCCTTGTTATGTCTCCAAAATGCCTGATAAACATGATTTAAGTCCTTCATGCCCTATTTTGTAACGGAAAATCATATTTTGATTAGAAACCCCAGAACATTTTCCTGAGATGTTGATTTATAACAAACAATTTGAAAATTAATTCGATTTCAATTATAATTACAAAATATTATCGCATTTCCATAAGAGTGCTACACATTAATGTCAGCCGTTTTTAAAGACCAAAAAGAAGTTGTTGTCCTGGTGAAACCTCCAAACATTTGGTATCCCAGCAAAGCCCCAAATGTGCTCTTTACAGGACATCCAGACTCAAAACTGTTAAATTAACTCAAATATAATGTCCACTACAGTGGACAAAAGTCTGTTCATGGGTCCCAGGAGGATATATTGTGATATTTAAATTCGTTCTAAACAAACATTGGGCCCCCAAGAAAAGAGTAAATATTTCTAATTCAATTTAAAAAAAAATTACCGGCGATGTCCCAGAGCTGCAGTCGGACGGTTTCCTGCTCGAGGTTCAGCACTTTGAGTGCGAAGTCCACGCCGATCGTCGCGCGGTAGTTCGGGGAGAAGTTCTGGTGCACGTAGCGCTTGATGATGCTGGTTTTCCCCACACCCAGATCCCCGATCACCAGGATTTTAAACAGGTGTTCCTTCAGGTGATGGTTCTGCATGGCTGTGTGAGATGGAGCCGAACATGGACGCGTGTGATCCGCAGTGAGACTCTGAGGGAAGAAACAGAAACGCCCCGCGGAGTGGAAAACTCAACTTGTGACTCGACTCGAGCATGAGACCAGAGCCGTGAGGAGATGGAGGGGTCGACCAGGGCCTGCTGAAACTTCATTAGAAAGTCAGAAGGATAAGTAGGCCTACAGTTGTCGAAAAAAGATAAGTTACTTCCAGGGGTGGACAGTAGTTAAGTATTTCTACTTTCTACTCAAGTACATTGTTCAAGGCCATGTACTGTATCAGTGTTTTTCTCCTGAAAACTTTTACTTCACTACATTCCAAAGCATAAGGTCATATTTTTTACTGCACTACGTTTCATAAGTGGGTCATTCTTCCATTGGGGTGGCAAATGAGAGGCAGAAATTGTTTGTTCTCTTTTAATATGCATTGCTATGCTTTTAAAATTAGTTTAATAAGCTATATCCATTAAACATGAAGCTTAATAACGTTTCGATTATTAAATAATGTTAATCAAACAGGTGAAACAACTACTTATGTCTATGGTGTTACCAATATTTGAAGTTAAATTCTGGTTTGTTCTAAAATAAGCTGGGATATGCAACTAGGTAATACATAAATTACTTTAAGGACTCAGTTTCATTGATCATTTAAATTTCTATTTTTTTTAAAGAAATGTTTGTTCATCGTGGCCCCTATTTTTGCCAAAGAAGAATTGTTTCTTTCTTTCTTTTTTAAATTGGATATACATTAAAAAAAGGCAGGAAAAATAGTCTGTGCTACCTTTATAGTCTTTATTCTAAAAGATTAAATCCACTTTACAGTCTAAAAACATGAAATTGTAAGATTAAATGGCTCTGAAGGAAAGAAATTTCAGGTAGGCCTACATTTTTAAGTAACACCACAGATGTAATATTGCATAAAAGGTTTGTGGAGTTACTATAGAGTCTGTGGTGTTACCAGGAAAGACAGCAACACCACAGACAAATTAGCATAAATCCAGATTTCTAAAATGGAGGCTGCCATCATGATGATTTCAAGGTCAGGCGACATTTTGGAAATATTAATATAAGTATGTATTTATCAACATTTTTATTAAAATATGACACCACAGACACTAATAAAGTGCAACACATGAAATTGTCAGAAATTTAGCCAACTTTAAGAAAATTAATAAGAAAGAATGTCTTCAACATGCACCCCTCAGATCAACCAGAACCTGCAATGACCTTTACACACAGAAAGTAGTCCAAATAGATTTCCCCCTTTTCTTAAAGGGGCGACATCCATTGTTGTAACACCACAGACATGAATTTGGGGGACACAACTTTTTTCTTAGATATTACAAAACATATATTTTTTAAACAATTTAATAAAATTGTACATGTTAAATAAAATCTATATTTCACAATATAATCACTTTATTTGTGTTAAAAATGTTATATTGTTGCAATTACATTCCATGATACCTCTCTGAGGTATGGCGGGGACATGCATATTTTGTTAAAAATGCAATCTCTCAACCTCAATTAAATATGTATTTTAAAACAAAAATGTATCTATTAACAGTGCACAAATTGTGTTTACCCTACAGAATACAACAATGAAAATATTTTATAATTTATTGGTATTTAAAGTTTATTTCAACTTTTGTAAAGTAGAGGGACACCACTTGCCACCACAAATAAAGAATGACCCATATGAAAGTTTTGTTTTAACCTTTAATGCTTAATTACATTAAGCATTTCTTACTTGTACTCAAGTAAAACTTTGAATTACTTTTACTTGAGTAAAAGTAAGAAAGTACTACATTTTATGATATTCAATATGAAACGTAGTGCAGTAAAACATACAATATTATGCTTTGGAATGTTGTGAAGTAAAAGTTTTGCAAAGAAAAACACTCTGATAAAGTACAGACACTTAAGAAATGTACTTAAGCGTTTACTGAAGAAGAGTAAAAATACTTCACTACTGTCCACCTCTGGTTACTACTAAACACTAACAAAAAAACACCAAAACATACAATCGCTTCTAAATATGATCCTGGTAAATGTTTGTAAGGGTGTGAGGACCGCCCCCAAGAACTATTCTTTACTAATTAGTGGTAGTCTGCAAAAACTGAAGTGTAGGCCCTATAAGTGTACACCGACTACTACCATAAAAATATACCATGGTAACCATATTGCTGCCTGTTAAACAAGCTGTCATCAATAAAATAAACATGCTTCACATATTATCATGGAACTATGTACCACAAGTACTTAACCTCTCCCTCAACGTCAGCAAGACCAAGGAGCTGGTGGTCGACTTCAGGAGGAATGAGAGAGAACACCGCCCCATCACCATCGATGGAGCACCGGTGGAGAGAGTCAGCAGCTTCAAGTTCCTCGGTGTCCACATCACAGAGGAACTCTCATGGTCCGTCCACACTGAGGCCGTTGTGAAGAAGGCTCATCAGCGCCTTTTCTTCCTGCGACGGCTGAGGAGGTTTGGAATGAACCGCCACATCCTCACACGCTTCTACACCTGCACCATCGAGAGCCTGCTGACTGGCTGCATCACCACCTGGTACGGCAACAGTACCGCCCGCAGCCGTAAAGCCCTGCAAAGGGTAGTGCGCACGGCCAGCTGCATCATCGGAGGTGAGCTTCCCTCCCTCCAGGACATTTATGCCAGGCGGTGTGTGAAGAGAGCTCAGAGGATCATCAGAGACTCTAGCCACCCGAACCATGGGCTGCTCTCACTGCTGCCATCAGGCAGACGGTACCGCAGCATTAGAACACGCACCAGCCGACTCCAGAACAGCTTCTTCCCACAAGCAATCAGACTCCTTAACTCTTGATCCATCAGTATCATAACACACACTGGACAGAATATCACTCCGCACAACCCACTGTAGATACACGCACACATTATATACACATTTATGTATCATTTATTATTTATCATTTATCATATAGCACCTATTGTACATAATTGGATCTCTACTGTGAATAATAATGTATACTGTACATTGTATATTATTATATTATAGCTTAATGTATACTGTTTAATGTATGTTTAGTGTATATTGTTTAAAGTATATGTATATTGTAAGTATGTGTATATTGGTTAAAGCTGTGAGAACTACACTCACATTGTGTAAATTATTTATTGTTTATTGTAGTGTATACTGTGCTGTGAGTAATTGTGTGCGCATCAGATGTGTAATCTGATGCTGCTTTAAATGTTGTACATGTCATGTCATGACTGCTATGTTGCTCGGAACTGCACCAAGAATTTCACCTGCTGTTGCACTTGTGCATATAGCTGTGTGACAATAAAGTGATTTGAATTTGAATTTTGAATAACTATGGAAGCCCGTTTCCGCCACTAAGTAAAAAAATAAAAAGAGTAATTGCGACTTTTTATCTCAGAATTCTGTAACAATTGTGAGTTATAAAGTCAGAATTCTGAGATATAAAGTCGCAATTGCGAGATATAAAGTCAGAATTCTGAGATATAAAGTCGCAATTGCGAGATATAAAGTCAGAATTCTGAGATATAAAGTCGCAATTGCGAGTTATAAAGTCAGAATTCTGAGATATAAAGTCGCAATTGCGAGATATAAAGTCAGAATTCTGAGATATAAAGTCGCAATTGCGAGTTATAAAGTCAGAATTCTGAGATATAAAGTCGCAATTGCGAGATATAAAGTCAGAATTCTGAGATATAAAGTCGCAATTGCGAGATATAAAGTCAGAATTCTGAGATATAAAGTCGCAATTGCGAGTTATAAAGTCAGAATTCTGAGATATAAAGTCGCAATTGCGAGATATAAAGTCAGAATTCTGAGATATAAAGTCGCAATTGCGAGTTATAAAGTCAGAATTCTGAGATATAAAGTCGCAATTGCGAGATATAAAGTCAGAATTCTGAGATATAAAGTCGCAATTGCGAGATATAAAGTCAGAATTCTGAGATATAAAGTCGCAATTGCGAGTTATAAAGTCAGAATTCTGAGATATAAAGTCGCAATTGCGAGTTATAAAGTCAGAATTCTGAAATATAAAGTCGCAATTGCGAGTTATAAAGTCAGAATTCTGAGATATAAAGTCGCAATTGCGTGATATAAAGTCGCAATTGTGAGATATAGTCAGAATTCTGAGATATAAAGTCGCAATTGCGAGTTATAAAGTCAGAATTCTGAGATATAAAGTCGCAATTGCGAGTTATAAAGTCAGAATTCTGAGATATAAAGTCGCAATTGCGAGTTATAAAGTCAGAATTCTGAAATATAAAGTCGCAATTGCGAGTTATAAAGTCAGAATTCTGAGATATAAAGTCGCAATTGCGTGATATAAAGTCGCAATTGTGAGATATAGTCAGAATTCTGAGATATAAAGTCGCAATTGCGAGTTATAAAGTCAGAATTCTGAGATATAAAGTCGCAATTGCGTGATATAAAGTCAGAATTCTGAGATATAAAGTCGCAATTGCGAGTTATAAAGTCATTGATCTGCCGCGACCCGGCACATGATGAGTTGTGAACACATTAATGAGCGTTTTAGCTGTAGTTTTAGCTGCTAATGATGGTATCTGAACGGCATTAATATCTCTGAGCAAACGCGCTCTTGAGGGGATTTTAAGCGCAAGCTTTGGCGCAGAAACAGAACGGATGTGAGGGGCAACGTTCATTGAACATATTCTGATGTGTTATTATGGAAATATGATCCCCAGAACTCCATCACCCTCAGAATGTGCTGTAATTCACGATTTCCTTAGAGAACGAGTGTGTCCAGTAATGACACGTCCAGTATGATCTGTCGCTACATACAGTCACCCGAGGGTGGATCATATTTCATGCATTTGAAACAAATTATACTTTTATAAAGTTCAGGAACGTTCAGGGGTGGGACTTGGGCGCTAAACATGCTGATTGGTTGAGCTCATGCAGCATTTTGATTGGTTGACTCGATGCAGCATTTTATTTCAACCACTATTTGTAAAAGTCTGTTGCGGTGCGTGCAGTGAGAGTTTATTGATATTCGAATCAACAATGGAGTTTTTAAAAAAAAACTATGGAATGGCTTCAGAAAGCTTGGAATATAGTACACAAAAACGTTATGGTCGTTTATAATGTTGTGCCTTTTGTGTGGTATAACAATAACACAGAATAGTGCACGTACAATTAGGGCTGGGCGATATGGCCTAAAAAAAAAATTCCCAGATTTTTCTCACAAATCAAATTTAAATCGATTTTTTCCCCTCTTACTTAAAATCAATCAGCATCTGACAAAGAAATTGTTCAAAACAAGTTAACTTTATTTTTGTAAAATATTTGTGGCTTGGTAGCACCTACCTGGGGTCCAAAACGTTAAGCATGTAAATAAACTAGTCAAAGGTTTATGAATTTATATGCAGATAAAATTTACTTTTATTAACAAAAATTATAGGGAAAATTGTAATATTCTGCGGTTATAAAATATAGGTTACCATTGTTCTTTTATAGTATCTCACTGAACTGACCGACAGCTTCAGTGACTATTAAAGGAGATTTACTTGGTTTCTGGGTAATTTAGTCACTTTTTCATTAGACTTTGTGACTTCCTTCTTTTGTCCATATATTAGGGAGTGGGAATGGCTAATAAGTCAATAAGTGCTCCTCTGCCACCATCTACCGGTTATAGTGGTCATTTCATGTCTTTTTAAAATAAAAGTGCTTGTTTGCCACAGAGTGGTCGACACCTTTAAACTTTTAGTTTTACAAATCATCACATTAAAAATAACATTAAAATTGGATAATAATAGCTTTGAAGTGCTGGAAAAAGTGTGAAACATTTCACTCTCAAAAGGTTGTACGAACAACAAAAATAAAAACATTAGACTATTTCTTCCACAATACCATGTGGTGTTACTACATTAAATCCATGGTGAATGTTCATGATTTGTGGACGGAAACCCCTGAACTTCATCCGTTTCATTCAAGTTTTCAAAAACTATCGGATTTGGATCAGTCTCGTCTGGCCAATACCCGATCTGGCAAAAAATGTATTGAATCGGAGCGATACAGAGTATTGGATCGGCGCACCCCTACCAATAAGATCACTACAAATCACACTGTGTGACATGGATCTAAAAACTTGGGTATGACTTTGAGGTCGTCGTCATCATCGTACAGTCTACATATAATATGAATAATAAAACGTCATCAGCATGCGCTAGTGGTAAACAAATAGAGGAAGATCAATCACACTCTGGCAATTGTGGTTATGTCCGCTGAAAAAAAAAATAAAAAGAGGAAGTGAAAGAGTAGAAGATGGACACAGTCATGGTTAGGGAAAAAAGGCCAACTTGGCATGCCAATTTTGCAAATGGAGCTTGAGGTAAGTAGTTTTAGCACCATTGCGTTGATCGGGGCCCCATTTCATGCTTTTTATTGGCTAGTCAGTAGACGCAAGTCATAGCAGCAAATACACTGAGAGATAGGGATGTGCGGTATACCGGTACTGAGAAAATACCGGTATACATTTGATTTCAAACTGTACAATATCATGATTTTGCTCATTTCGGTATATGCTGCTGTTCCGAAGTTGTTGAAGTGGTAGTGCGCTACCCAAACTGACATAATTTTGTGTGTATTTGACTAAGGAAAAACAACTTCATTTTGAATGCGTGAGCTCTTTAGGCTTGTGTGCGTGTTGTTGGTATGAGCGCAAAGAAAACTCCTCAAAGAGCTCCCATCCCATGTATTATGAAATGCTATAAAATCGCTTTTTAAAAATTGGCAAGATTTAAAAAGAAGTGGGCAAGTGATTTCCGTCAGCTCTCCTGAGACAAAAGCGAAAGAGTTGAATCGGAGTGCGCAGATTGCTTTTATAGTGCAGGTGCGATGTCTTTTGAAGCCAGAAGCAATTTGCTCATTTTGAGAGCTAGAGAAGGGAGACGCGCAGTATTGATGAATTTACTTCGCACAAGAAAGTTTCAAATGACTGGTTTGATGTGATAATCTTTGTTGATTAATTTAATAAAGAACATTTGCGGCAATTTCCCGCTTCATAAACCCAAAACTTGCGAGAGTGAGTAAATTTATGCGCAATAGCAATACCCGTGCCAAAATTCAGACCATGTATGGTATTGATTTAATATCAGCACTTCGGTATTAGATTGTGGTACCATACCGAAGCCAAAATTGTGGTATCGAGCCATCCCTACTGTGAGACGATCATGCTAGAGCTCTGACACTGTCAGAACATTATCACAGGCTATATTTGGTTCGTGACGGCGGCCGTCTTTGAATCTCTCAGTCCGACGTAGGACCACCGTTAGGGGCCATGGCCACAGAAATTGCCACGATTGGTCATCTTTTGTCCGGGACAGCCCAAAATCATACAAATCGACATAAGAGTCTGGCCAGCTGAACTGTCAATATGAAGACAAAGGTTAGATCATGGTTTTTCAGTAGCATTACAGCGAGGGTATATTAGCACAGTTTGTTTTTTGGCACCTGACAGAGCGCTTGGACTTGGAAAGTCGACGTGTGATAGACTTAACAAGCAGATAGTGGCATTACATCCGAAATTACCAAAACCCAGTCGATTTGAATTGGATTTCATAGAATATAATTTATGAGTGTAATTGATAGTCTGATTTTATGTATTAAGTATTTAAGCAACACAAAGTCAAATACACCTGTAGTCAAAAGTATCTTAAAAACTTTATTGAAGGTCATGAATCAGAGATGCACAGATACAAAGATAAAATATTAAAATGATATATGAGCAGCTTGTCTTTTGGCAAATCGCCTGACAGGACTCAAAATACACTTGCACATCCCTTTAGTCTATTGCTATTGATAAAGTGATTGTTCATTAAACCACAAGCACAGATTTTCCTGAGAACAACCGAATTCTCTGAATACAAAATGACTTCATGTCCAATTAAAACAGAGGTGCAAAAATGTATGCAGCAGAGTGCAAATGTGACCGTTCACATGGATCAATAAATCTAAAATCCCTTTTTTTCTAAAAACACATTTTAAGCAGTCGAGGCTTGTCACAGCACCTGAAGGCACCCAACTTTCATTAGCGCAGATCCAGCGAGAGAAAATTAAATTGCCAATTTCTGTCCTTCCTTCACACAGTCCTACTGGAACACACAGACAGAACTAAAACAAAAGGACGAGGTGTGTTCGAGAGGAAGATGCAGACAGCAGGACAGTTGCAACAAAACAGCACAGTTTATGCAGGTCTTGCCCCTAGATTAAGATGGCTACTTCAATTTAAAAGACATAACTAGACTCTAGACAGGGTTGTTTTTGGCTGACAGCAACAATTGGAAGAGCAGGTGACCCAAGACAAAAACATGACAGGCTGAATCAGAGCGAGAGTTTTTCCAGCTATACAGGAATAAAAAGGAGGAAGATGCCATCTGGGGGATTTTCAAACTCTTAAAGATTCATTCTCCGGTGGATCTGAGCAAAAAGAACATCCTGACTGGATGCTTGGAGTTGAAGGCTCCACTATTGTTCTTTAAAAGGGCTGCAGACAACAGAAAGGACTGTAAAAGGCACAGACGATGAAGAAACTCCTTAGAGGCCAGCAACTGGAGACAGAGCTGATGTCAAATGTCACATGGAGCCAGACCAAAGAGAAGAACCTTTAAGCAAGAGTGAAACGCTTTGAAGCTGAGGTTGGCTTAAAGCTTCATAGCGTTTGAGAAATGGGGAAGCGAGACAGAATCTATCTATCGGGTCTTGTAAATGTCACAATGTTCACACCATTTGCTATGAAAAGGAACCTTAAAGAGTCTACATGGCTTCTTTCATCACCTAACCGGTCTTCATGGAGAGAGAGAAAAAAAAAGGTTTAAGACAATAAAGCAATAAAATTAAAATAAAAACAGCAATGTTTCCCTTTTTTAGGTTGCAGAATTGCTACAGTAAAATACTTTGACTGTGCTCGTTTCAACTGACCGATTCGTCTACACGCTCTTTAAAGCTTGACGATTGGCGTAGCTGCTACAGCAATGCTCTCAATGGCACACTCATCCGTTCCACGACGGATTCGGAAAAACCCATTCTCTCCCCAGTTGGCTCCCCAGCTGTTCTTCACGATCCAGTATTTCTCCCCGGTCTTATGGCACTGCCCATACCCCACCAACAACACCGCATGATTGGTCAGCTCAAACGGATTGTTAGAGTCGCGGAGGCCGGTGTGATGATAGATGCCCTCTTTGTAGTGCATGAAATCTGGGTACACCTCCAGTGCCACACCCATGGGGCCGTACTTGACCAGCTCCAGAATCATGGCCGCCTCGCTGCAGCCGCCGTAAAACCCACCCACGTAGTGATAATCGGAGGCATAGTACCTTGTGCATTTCTCCGGTACTTTGCAGGGAGAATCATCCCCGGTGTACGGGAAACAGTCCTCCTCCACAATGCCGAAGTCCTGGATGTATTTACCAATCAGGTATGGGAAACCTCCATCACAACCTGTACAGAAGATGACAAAACCCTTAGAAATACAGACTCTGAAATCCAAAACATTTACTGCAGAACATCCATTTAATTGCACATTTGTGGGGAAAAACAAGCAAACATATAGTAAAATTGACATTCATATAAAAGGTTATATATTTGTAGTGATAATTTGATTATGACAATTGCAACAAAGTACACAGTAAAATTTCTTTGTGGTAGTATCGCACAATTATTGCTAATAATAATAATATCCATTATATTATTAAAAACAACAGACAGTATAAAAATATACATTTTAACATCCCTTCAAGTATAGTTTGTTTTTATCCTGAAACTTTACACACTTAACCTTCATCCGTCCCTCGCACACTGTAACAAATCTGTCCCTCGCGGGTCAAAATGACCCAAAGCCGTAAATCCAGAAAGCTTATATCATCATTTTATTTTTATAATATATTTTATATTTATAATGCAATTCATTTAAATGTAATCCATATACATTTTGACCCAAAGCCGTAAATCCAGAAAGCTTATATCATCATTTTATTTTTATAATATATTTTATATTTATAATGCAATTCATTTAAATTATTTTTTTTTTTTTATTTACCTTAAAAATTACTAGATTGTGCTTCAATTATATTTATTGATAATCTTCACGATCTTTCAACTTGAAGGGATAGTTCACCCAAAATCTACCCCATGATTTACTCACCCTCAAGTCATCATATAGGTGTATATGAATTTCTTGTTTCAGGCTAAAAGAATCAGAGTTATATTAAAAATCAAAACTTTTATTTTAAACTTTTCAAACTGTAATCTCTACACTCATGAAAAATGTCATGCATCTCTCACATTGGGTGTCTTTGCCAACCGCTTGTGGAAAAAAATTATATATAAAATATGTTTCATGACGCCTTCCACTAGATGCCTTATAACTCTATAACGGAGCAAATGAGCTGTTCCGCTGGGTCATTTAAGTTTTTCCATGTATACTGAAGCATTCCTCACATTCCTAAAGGGGTTAAATTGACCCACGAGGTAAGGATTTTTTTTTTCCTCTTACAAAACCTGCAGGAGGAGGAGGGGAAAGGGGGAACGCCAAGTCAAACATTTACGCAATGAATCCATTCTGATCTCAATCGGATTGTGTAACCATAATCCTGAGGGTTCTGGAAAAGCAAACAGTCACAGTTTTATAACTGCAAATACGCAGACGGGCCCTCCGAAGTTCAGCACAGATACGGGGTCATATTAAACATTTGCCTCAGTGCATCAACGCATGCTTTTACCTTGAGAATACTGGGAGCAGGACACCACTTGCTGTGGACTGAACACCGGCTGCTGGGTGTTGTTCGTCTGGATCCGGACCCGTGCTTCAAGCATTCCCATAGTGGCAAACGAGTAACAGCTGCCGCATTGAGCTTGAGAAAGAAAGAAAGAAGCGAATAAATCATTTACAGATGAAAAAGGACAATTCACAAATGCATCCTACAGAAACATCCTTTGATCCTCTCTCCTTCCCTCTCTAATGTATCCCGAGCATCTCAAGGAGCTCTTAAAAAGGCAGACACCAGACTCTAAAAGGAAAGAGCCACTCCTAACACAGCAACCATCGCCTGAAGAGCCGATCATCCACTCACACTTATTTCAGAGAGAAGACGATGTGCATCTGTGTTTCTCTTCGACTGTAAAAGACGAAGATGAAGCCAAAAGAGCAAGTGGAAAGAAAAGAATCCAAAACACTCATATATTGTGATGAGAAGGTCAGATATCTTAAGACAAATATGAGGGCTTCAAATACACAAACTAGTGACCAGACCCAATCAACTTGCTCAAAGGACCACAGAACTTCAGTCCAAAATATCCATTTCACATTTAGGAGCTGGTAAATCATCTACTAGCCTATACTAAAATAAAACTAGCAAGATGTTTCTTGCCAAAAAAAAAAAAAAGCTTCCTCCTTAGAATGCATGGCTTATTCTCAATAGCTGGCAATGGAGATATATATATATATATTTTTTTTTTAACGCATGGTGTAGTAACCGCATGTACCAGAAGAGGTTAACTGGCCCATGCTAAGAAAATGGGATAAGTGTTTTTAGGAACACTTTACTATAAGGATCATTAGTTAACATGAACTGCACTTATAAAGCATTTATTTATCTTTGTTAATTTCAACATTTACTAATGCATAATTAAAATCTTGTTAACATTAGTTAATGCACTGTGAACTAACGAACAAACCAGCTGGATTTTTATTAACTAACATTAACAAAGATGAAAAAAATACAGTAACAAATGTACTGCTCGTGTTAGTTCATGCAAGTTAATACATGAACTAATGAAACCTTATTGTAAAGTGTTACTGTGGTTTTGTTGAAATTTTTTTTTTAAACTAACTGAAATAAGTTTGTTAAACTAAAACTGACTAAAATTAAACAAACAAAAAAAACTAAAAATTACAAAAGCACAATTGACTAGAGCCCGACCGATTTAATCGGTCTTTAGATATTATTGGCCAACATGAGCCTGTCGCCAATATATCGGTGTATATGACGCAGATATGCCACCGATATGAACGCACACCCAAGCATGTCTACAGCGTGCAAATATTCACACAAAATTAAGTCAAAATACCGGTCATGCCGAGTATCATTGTAAACATATGTCTTAAGTGAACGTAAACATGAAATTTGCCAGTCACCGCCAGCGTTTATGCAAAATATAAAAGAAAGAACAGAGCCTCCATTTCATTCTAGCTTCATGCATTCTTTATCAACACTTGAATGTGGGCACATTTCATGAAAAAAAAGAAACATTGAGAAATATATAATATAATACATCACACACGAAAATCTTTGAACACCCTGCTATTTTGCAATTTCTCCCACTTGGAAATCATGGAGGGGTCTGAAATTGTCATCGTAGGTGCATGTCCACTGTGAGAGACATCATTTATAAAAAAATAAAATAAAACAAAATCCAGAAAAATCACAATATGATTTCTTTAACTATTTATTTGTATGATACAGCTGCAAATAAGTATTTGAACACCTGTCTATCAGCTAGAATTCTGACCCTCAAAGACCTGTTAGTCTGCCTTTAAAATGTCCACCTCCACTCCATTTATTATCCTAAATTAGATGCACCTGTTTGAGGTCGTTAGCTGCATAAAGACACCCGTCCACCCCATACAATCAGTAAGAATCCAACTACTAACATGGCCAAGACCAAAGAGCTATCAAAGGACACCAGAAACAAAATTGACAACAGTGTGTAAAAACCTTGTGGAGACTTACAGAAAACGTTTGAACTCTGACATTGCCAAAAAAGGGTATATAACAAAGTATTGAGAATAACTTTTGTTGACCAAATATTTATTTTCCACCATAATTTGCAAATAAATTCTTTAAAAAGCAGACAGTCTCATTCTGTCTCTCATAGTTGAAGTGTACCTATGATAAATTACAGGCCTCTCACATCTTTTTAAGAGGGAGAACTATTGGTGGCTGACTAAATACTTTTTTGCCCCACTGTATATATGCGTTTTAACAGATTAACTTGCATACAGATGGGATTCAGAACGATGAAAACACAGAGTAACAGATCGAGTCCATCAACACCTCAAAGCTTCACAGAGTCAACATTTCATTCAATAACATTAGTCTTGATTTATAATGTTATAGTTCTTTATAAATTTATAATTGAGTTTAATGTTGATGATCGCGTTATTTTACATATGCATCTGCTTATGAGAGATCACGCATTTCTGCTTCTTCGCCTGTGTTTTGATCAGGAGATTCTGTACTCGTTAATAACGAGATTTAACTGAATAACTTTAAAAGGGTAACTTCAGTGATTTAGCATTAAGCTTTGTATTTAAACAGGGTCATTTATGCAGTAGAAATGTGAAATTATTTTTGAATTTGGTGCCTTCTAGACTGAGAAAAGACAGAAAATGTATTTGTCTCATGTGGATGAAATACAACTCCCAGAATGCACTTGCTTCGCTGCCCTACGAGGCCACTCCGTACACCGTCGTTTTGATCTTCATAGTAATACAATCATTTCGTTCAGTTAGAGAATAAACACTACAATTAAAAACTGAACCTGTCTTTTCAATACAGTGTGAGTGAGCCGAACGAAAGTCAGCGGTGTCAGATTTCATTCATCACGAAGAGCTGAGCAGAGTTGAGGTAAATGTTAAACGCCAGTCTGGCACGTTTTCAGATCGCATATGGAAGCTAAACTATCACAGGAATTCATTGAAAAGTTGAAACACTCCCTTTACTCTGCACCACGCTCCGTTGTGATTGTCCGTGCGGCCGTCTGTGTCTTACATTCTGTGCGTGAGATCTCTTGCCTATGTTGATAACACACGGAACAGCTCCATCTACTGGCTGTAGTCTTTAGCCTCTGGCCAAAAAATCTTCCGATGACGCAAAAATGACGATATTTGTGTCATCTGAGGATTTTTTCCAGAAATAAAATGCATAATTATCTTGTCTCAGGTGGATAAGAGGGGGGGGGGGGGGGGAAGTACCATAATTTGATAATACTACCGGGTTTCTACTGATACAAAGCTTAATGCTAAATCACTGAAGTTACCCTTTAATAAGGGTTCATCTATATTTACACAGTGAAGACTATGAAGTGATATTTTACATTTGATTACCATTTCTGTGGCCGACCTGAAAATCTAGCATAGAACTACATGGAAAACCTGAAAAGAACTGCTTTTCATTTGTATGTTTGTTCTGTTGTATTTATGTACAATGTATATTATGTACATACTGTATTATATATACAGTTCCAGTCAAAAGTTTGGACACCAATGAGAAAGCGTGTCCAAACATTTGGCTGGCACTGTACTATAATTTGCACACAGAATATCGGCCGATATACCGGTATCAGAATTTTTACACTCCCTAATATCGATAGGGCTCTAAAAATGACTGACTTAAAATAAAAACCAATTAAAATATAAAAATGCAAGCAAATTCAAAGTATTACATACTATAATAGATATTATAATAGTAATAATACTGAAGTAACTCAGATCAGAGTCATTTATAAAAAAGAAAAATAACCATATCTGCCGTTTTTATAAAGAAATGGTGGCTCCTCCAGAAACTTTAAATTCAATAATTTATATATTTACATAAAAAAAAAAAAATATTAAGTGTTATAAATAAATATTGCATTTTAGGTTGGCTGGGGAAATGCGTGAGAAACAGCCAAATGCAGACTAGAGAAAGAGCTTGTAATGTCCTGGTAGTGTTTCTGGCATCATTCATCAGGCTGTTCCAGTAAGATCAGCTACATCACTGATAATAACACACACTTCCAGGATTTCAGATTCAACACAATCAATAGTAGCATATTGATGTTTATCCCAGGACTGACTCAAATGTAGGTGCATTGAAGACATTTGATATACAAGACATGTTCAGCTCGGAGCAACACTGACTGAAGCAACGGTTTTGGTTGCAGCATTTCCTCTCTCTCCCTCACTCACACTCACCTTGGTTGCGGACAGGGCTGACATAACTGAGTCCATTCACGTTTCTCCAGTCCCAGTGTTCTGGAAGACCGGCTGCCATCTTACTGTCTGCAGCAACGGTCACAGGCCTGACACGTCTGAGAAAGAGAGAGAGAGAGAAAAATCATAAATGGACCATTTATCTTCTACATAAAACATTTCTGCTCTTATCATTGTGCAACCAATATTAGTTTTAGCACAAGATGCTTCTAATTAGAGCTGGGCACTGACAAATTTCATGATTTGACTTCGATTCAGTTCTGTTTTGGTATATCTGGTACAGTCAGTCAAATTAGGAAAAGTTCTGTTGACGCATTAACTGAAAACAGCATAGACTAAGAGATTACGTCCTGGGATTCAAGAAACGACAGATTCGATTAAATCAAGAAATCAACATTTTTTTTTAGCCCAGCCCTACTTCTAAATAAGTTGCACCAGATATTTTGAGCTTGAAAGGCATCCGTTATTAATTTTAACACAAAAGCCTGACTGCGCCAATTAAAGCGTGTGTACCGTGGGATCCTGGAGGCATGTCCTCCTGATCTTCTCAGCATCTCCTTTATGGTGAGGGTCTCATGGAGACTGTACAATGTCGCTTTCCAGGACTTCTGAACGGAGTTTATCTGATCCACAAACTCCATGTTGTTGGTGTATGGCAGCTTCATGAGCCTAGAGATCACACAAGATGTTTGCTACCAATAAGCATCAATCATGAAGTGCAGGGAAGATGGAATCACATGAGATCTTATCAAGACATACAGCGAGATAAGAGAATCACTGCTGACACAATCAAACACTCACAGTTGGTGTTCGAATCCAAGCATGGGATTGTGGTCAATTCGGTGTGAGGTGGGCTGCACCTTCTTCCCAGTGAAACAGGCCCAGTTATTCCCCAAAACATCATGAACCCAACCGGGCAGCGTCTGATCGCAGTAACTGGTCACCACTGAACCCTGCTGCGAATACTAGACAAAGAGAGAGAAAAATAAATACTCACTGCAATAAAGTTACTTTTAAAGCACAGTATTTAATCCACTTCCAGACATTTATTATGACTTGACTGTTTTTAAATTCCCAAGCAACATCATGATGCAACACAACTAGTCTAGTCATACATTTGTCTGTGAAGTAGAGGTCCACCAATTGATCGGTTTTGCCGATTAATCTGCACCGATGATTATTCCAGCGTTCCAGGTTATCACAAAAATCCATCGTTTTTCCGGGTTGCACTGTATGAGCGCACTGAGAAGGATGCACTGTCATTATACAGTACGAGAGCAGCCTCTAGAGCAGAGGTTTTCTAGGGTCCTCCAGAAGGTTCTAAGGGGTCCCCAGAAAATTTCAGAGAATAAAAAGACAAAGCAAAAATGGATAAAGTCTACCGAACATTCTAACGGTTTAATTTCTTAATGTTATACATGCTTTCCAGAATAGTTTAGGTTTGCTTTGTATCTTTCTAGTGAGTTTCTCACTTTATCTCGCTCACTGGGGTTGTGAGGCGGTATTCTTAACGCAGTACGCAAGCTGCTTGCATACATTTATTGTGAAAGTTGCTTATACAAATCATTTTTAATTTAAAATTCTCTTCTTCGGGTTTATGCATCCACCATTAAAGGGTTAGTTCACCCAAAAATGAAAATTCTGTCATTAATGACTTCCCCTCATGTCGTTGGACAACCGTAAGACCTCCGTTCATCTTCGGAACACAAATGAAGATATTTTAGTTGAAATCCGATGGCTCAGAAAGGCCTCCATTGGCACAATGCACTTTACACTCTCAAGACCCATAAAAGGCACTAAAGACGTCGTTACAAAGTCCATCTCACTACAGTGGTTCTACAATAACTTTATGAAGCGACGAGAATAGTTTTTGTGTGCAAAAAAAACTAAATAATGACTTATATAGTGATGACCGATTTCAAAACACAGCATCATGAAGCGTTATGAATCAGAGTCGATTCATGATTTGGATCGCGTGTCAAACTGCTGAAATCACGTGACTTCGGCTGAATCGACTCACTGATTCATAACGCTTTGAAGCTTCATGATGCTGTGTTTTGATATCGGTCATCACTATACAAGTCGTTATTTAGGTTTTGCGCACAAACTATTCTCGTCGCTTCATAAAGTTATTGTAGAACCACTGTAGTGAGATGGACTTTGTAACGACGTCTTTAGTACCTTTCATGGGTCTTGAGAGTGTAAAGTGCATTGTGCCAATGGAGGCCTTTCTGAGCCATCGGATTTCAACTAAAATATCTTCATTTGTGTTCTGAAGATGAACGGAGGTCTTACGGGTGTCCAACGACATGAGGGGAAGCCATTAATGACCGAATTTTCATTTTTGGGTGAACTAACCCTTTAAGCATAGCCGATTTAAGTTTGGACACAGTATGTTGTATGTATAATGTCATGCTTACCATTTATCTAACAGTTTAAATGTTTATTCATACATAAAAATATAGAGATGGATTTTAGGAAGGGGGTCCCTCATAAAAGGTTCATCATATTTGGGGGTCCTTGGCATCATAAAGTTTGAAAACCCCTGCTCTAGAGGCTAAATAACTATCACTGACGCCTCACATGGTTTGTTTTGACGCGCGAGACTGCACAGAGCGGGATATACTACTCAGATACGGATTTAAAACGCACAACAAAATGGTATGCATACAGTAACACTACAGTTCATATTATAAAGCAGTTCATTTGTTGAATAGGTGCTGCATTAGTGGAGAACAGCAGTATGTTTGCCACTGAGGATGAGAGGGCACTAACATTAATACCATAGTAGTTTTTATGTGTTATGTTAGTTTTTATTCAGCATCCATTTTACAAACTATCAGCTGATTAATCAGTTATCGGCCAGCATGGTCCAACCTAGTCATGGTTATCGGTAAAGTTCACAATAGGTCGACAAAACAAGGGTGACCAGACGCCCCAAAAAATTTCAATAACGAAGTCTCATCTTTCAAATTCTGCCCATTTTATCATAAAATTCAAATAAATGCCATTTTGACACTCGTTGATGTGGCGTGACAGATCGCTGTATAAGAGTCTCAGTTCAAACGGAGAGTTACAGAATAAACATGAATGAACATCTAAAAGTATGTTGAAAGACACAGTACAACTTAGTTAAATGAAATAAGATGATGAAGTATGAAAAGTGAAATAGAAATAAAAGCTATCAAGATTTTAAAAACGGACTTAAAAAAAGACAAAATGACTAAACTAAAAATATAAAAATAAAAGCCCAAACTATTACCAAATACTATAATACTAACTATAAACATAATACTAAAACAACTGGAACTAGTCATTAAAGACTTGCATTTGTAAAATCATTCCACATTTATTGAGCTAAACGCACCAATGCAGAACACTGAAGCACAAGAGCTGATGTCAGAATTTCCCTTCTGTTGTGAAACCTCAGTCATCTGATCAGTCATGTGGTGTCATCTGAGACTAAAAGTGTCTCATCATGCTTACCTTGAAAAACCCAAACCATTTGTAGTCATTGATGACCACTTCAAACCCCTGGTTATAGATGAGAGTGAAGAACCCAGTGTGGCCGAGATCATCCACAGCTAGAAACAACTTCTGCAGGTCCACAGTCACCGTTTTCACCGGCTTCCCTGTTAAAAAGAAAAAAAGTCAACCAAGTTTGTGTTTGAAAATTAAGGAAGTAGCTTTCTGATTTGCTCCATGTATAGCCTACAGCATTCTGTGCCCCATTGAAAGTTCAGAGTCTAACAAATGCGGTCTACAGATGCAGTTCACCAAGTTAAAAAACACGATTAACTTTCAAAGTAAGAAAAAGAAAATATACACAGTGTTACAGAGCCTCTAAAGGGACATGGTGATCGAAAAAAAATAATAATAGGAGATGGGAGGAAACTAATTTTACAAATGCTAATTTACTCGCCCTCAAGTTGTTCCAATCCTGTATGAGTTTATTTCTTTCCTTTTGAACACAAAAGATGATATTTTGAAGAACGTTGGTAACCAGAAAGTTGAGGACACCCATAGTATTTTTCCTACTATGGAAGTCAATGGGTGCAGTCAACTTTCTGGTTACCAACATTCTTCAAAATATCATCTTTTGTGTTCAACAGAAGAAAATTACAGAATTTTCATTTTTGGGTGAACTGTCCCTTTAAATTAGTAAGATTATATTGTCAATTAGGTGGTCTACAATACTATACTACTACAACAACAAAAACTCACTACTACTTTTAATATGGCTATACTATGCTTTTATTTTTGACATATTCTAAGAATTAAATTAAATAGCATGGGAATATGAACAGGGTAATCATTCACAGTTCATATCAAATTGAAGGCATAATGTTATTACAATCTGATCCAATATCTCTACCATGGCATCAAAACAGTAGTTGTGTTGTTGTGTAGTGTATACAAAACAATAGGTCAATTATATGAAAAGATCTTGAGGGGAAACCCTCAACATGAAAACGAAAGTAAAATTGAACTTCCTTGTTGAAGACAAAAGCGCACTGATGGTTGCCTGATCTGACCTGTGCTGGAGCAGTCGATGGTCCGATCTTGCCCCACATCAGACACGCTGAAGATCCAGGTGCCCAGCAGGTCCTCATAGGTGCAGTTGGCAGGAGTATCGGCCGCAGACCCGCCGATAAACGCAAACAAAACAATGACGGAGAGCGCGAGCATCCTTATGACGGTCCGACTGCAGATCTAACGGAATAAGTGCACGGGGGGTTCAATGATTACCGGACGCAAGGAAACAGACGCGTGTCCTTCTCGTCCTTCCGCGCCTCTGCAGGACTGAAACTCTGTTGACCAGCCGCGTGCTATTGAACTTATACAGCACTGGTCATATGACACGAGTCATGTGACACGATAGCGCGCACACACACTCAAGTATCACTTCCACGAAAACACATTCATCACACAAATAGATAGCTGTGTTTCCCATATATTTCGCATATCCTTAAAGGGGCAGGAGCCTTTACTGCTGTCTGTTTAATGTCAAACAACAAAAGACAAGGACATCACTCACTGCTCTTGATTGAATAGCTTATGTAAGTTTAATAGGATTAATCTTTCATTTATACAGTCAAATATGTAATGTTATTTTACATTTGATCAATTTCTGTACCTGAAAACTAATGTTAGACATACCTGAAAAACCTGAAAAGCATAGTTTATTTTATTAGTATCTTTGCTCAATAGTATTTATTTGTGCTGCTGCTTGTATTTAAATGATTTGTTCTTATTATTTTCTTTATTTTTATTTGACAGTAGTCCTTTTTTCCCTGAACATAGCAAATACTGAACCGTACCGAAACGGCGAACCTAAAACCGTGACACAAACCGAACTGTGAGCAATCTGTACCGTTATACCCCTAGCGTAACGTGTGCGAGGGGGTGCCACAAAATGGAGAACATTTTCAAAGGGTGCCATGACTGAAAAAGGTTGGGAAACACTGGCTTAGGCTACTATTGAATAAGAAGAAGAAGAAGAAGAAGAAGAAGAAGAAGAAGAAGAAGACAGTTGCAGCAGCAGGCGGGAGGAAGAGGGAAAAAGTAACGGGAAGTGAACTTCAAGGAGAGTAGAGAGTAGATGAGTGTGATGTGCGATGATGGATCAGGATGCTGACGGCCAAAATCAAAATATCTTTAGACTGTTAATGATTAGTGCTTTTTTTTTTTTTTAAGTTTGTGGGTAAGAATTGTCAAAAAAAAAAAAATCCCTTATTTTGTGGATGGATTCCGGGAAATCTCCCTTATTTTCAATGTTCAATGTTGACAGCTAGACACATTTGATTATATCACACACACAATAATTAACTCTCATGACAAACACACATTAACTCAATCACATACACTCACAACACAGAAACAAATGTAAACCCATTCATCACTTGAACAGAGAGACACATTTAGCCTATTTGGTCATGCACATTTACATACACTGACTTAAGTACTCAATCACACTACAGAAGTAACGTTTATTGCAAATGTTGTTTCATGTCGAATTTAAATGTTTTCAACAAAGATCTCCAAAGTATCTGTGGACCTTTAGTGAAGAGAAAATTCATGACCTTTGGAACCCAGGTCCCATTTTATAACTGATTCATCCACAAAACAACCAGTGAGGAAGACAGGGCGGGACATTTCAAACATTCACTGACACTAACATGAAACCAGACTTCATTCGCCCCAATGGAAAGCATATTTAAACTGTCTGAATCTATCCATATCCCCTATATACAGGGAGTTTAGAATTATTAGGCACGTTGATTTTCTGATCATATTTTTTTTCCAGGCACATTTGACCAATTCCAAACCACAGTAATCCTAATAACTACTATTGATTTAGTATTTGATAATGTATAAGTGATATATAATTGTTCATGAAGGCTGGAAATGAAAAACACCTTATATTCAGGTGTGCAGAATTATTAGGCATGTTTTCTTTTACAGATAAATCGAGCCAAAAAAGAGATTTAACTCAGACTGAAAAGTCAAAAAGTATTAAATGCCCATGAGAAGGATGCAATACTAATGCAATACTAGACATTGCAGTTAAGGCGTGACCATTGGACAGTGAAATGCTCGTTGGGTCAGCAGGGTCAGACAAAAACATGTGGCGGAGAAAAGACACCTATTAACCGTAAAATAATTAAGAATTAAGGTGAAGAATTAAGGGTGAAACCATCAGGAACCCTTTAGTCTCCAGCGCCACCATTTTCCAGAGCTGCAACCTACCTGGAGTCTCCAGAAGTGCAAGGTGTCAGGATCTCAGAGACTTCAGTTAGGTAAAGAATCCTAAAAAATGACCCCCACTAGATAAGAATCACAAGCTGAAGTGTTGTAAAATACACAAAGAAGGTTTTTTTATAGGCTTTATGGACAGATAGGTTGAGAATGACTCTTGAAGGACCAGCACCACATCCTCTAGTACCACTGTTTGAAGAATTCATCTTCCAGAATCTGGCAGTACGTTTTGGGAGTTCATTTTAGTCCATCCTGAAGTCCGTTTTGCAGAGATGGACTAAAAATTAACTCCCAAAACGTACTGCCAGATCAATCCATATCCCCTATATAGTTCACTGTCTGAATCGTTCCATATCCCCTATATAGTGCACTGTCTGAATCGTTCCATATCCCCTATATAGTGCACTGTCTGAATCGATCCATATCCCCTATATAGTTCACTGTCTGAATCATTCCCTATCCCCTATATAGTTCACTGTCTGAATCGTTCCATATCCCCTATATAGTGCACTGTCTGAATCGATCCATATCTCCTATATAGTGCACTGTCTGAATCGATCCATATCCCCTATATAGTACACTGTCTGAATCGTTCCCTATCCCCTATATAGTTCACTGTCTGAATCATTCTCTATCCCCTATATAGTTCACTGTCTGAATCATTCCCTATCCCCTATATAGTTCACTGTCTGAATCGTTCCATATCCCCTATATAGTGCACTGTCTGAATCATTCCCTATACCTTATATAGTGCACTGTCTGAATCATTCCCTATCCCCTATATAGTTCACTGTCTGAATCATTCCCTATCCCCTATATAGTTCACTGTCTGAATTGTTCCATATCCCCTATATAGTGCACTGTCTGAATCATTCCCTATCCCCTATATAGTGCACTATCTGAATGGTTCCCTATCCCCTATATAGTGCACTGTCTGAATCATTCCCTATCCCCTATATAGTGCACTGTCTGAATCATTCCCTATCCCCTATATAGTTCACTGTCTGAATCGATGGATGCATCCAAACAGTTGCTCACCTGTCTAATAAAACACATCATATTTTAAACTGTCTTTGGTGTTTCCATGGTTTCTACAAAATAAAACCGAGGTTAACGCTGATAATGTCATTGACAGGCGATGCACGGATACAGTCCGTGTCCTGGGCTGAATCCGAAATTGCCCCCTAAATCCTCATTCACTATTCCCTACGTTAGTTCACTAATACAGTTCACTTGAAGGAGTGAATGAAAACGAGTGAGTGAAGTCGGACAACCATTGTTTGTAGGCTACATCGGCTGTAAACTCGCTATCGCGGTGCAATGTGGGATTGAATGAGTGCACAAAACAACGTCCACTATGGTTTCGCACACCACTAAATGGCTGTCCCCTAAAATAATGCCCTATTTGAGGGTATAGGGGGCGATTTTGGATTCACCCTTGGGAAAAATAGCTTATTTCTTTAAACATTCTTGGAAACATTTGGGATAAATTAAGTACACAAGTCAACAAAATATATTTATATTTTGGATATTTTAATCCAAAATCTTACTGTGCCTTTAAGATCAGTTTTAAACCATGTCACTATGTAGTCCTGTAAAAACAAACACTTTAGCATCATCAGCAGCATAAACTTCAGATCAGAGGTCGCGTTAACCGTAATTTTTTTAGCAGTGACAGGAAATCTGAAAACCGTCCGTCATTTTGACAGATTACACTGAGGGAATGGACCTTGTAACTGTAATTCTCACCCCGTCCACTTGGTGGCGAGTGCGCTCTTGCTGACTATCAAGTTAATGGTCAACGAATGGCCTTTTTGAGGGACATTGTTTACAAGCTGTTTTATTGACGTCTTTTGCGGTTGAAACGCAGATTTTCTGCGGTTGAGAGACATTATACGGATTTCGGTAAGTTGGAGTGTATCTTTCAACATATTTTCTGATGTTCATTCATGTTTTGTTCTGTGGTAAAGATCGTGTTCCTCCACTTTGCTTGAATTGAGGCGCTACAGTCATCTCTCGTGCCAAAACGGCATTTGTTTGAATTTTGTGATACAATGGACAGAATTTGAAAGCTGAGACTTTGTTTCATATCAAATGTAACAAAGCACAAAGCTTATTGCGATTTATTGGACAAACATTCACGATGAAGCCTGAAAAGTGTTCAACTTACTCATAAAGAAATAGTCTATGGTCATGTAAGTTCGTGAATAAAAATGAGAATGTAAACAAGTGTATTAAATGGCTAATTATCAATAAAATATGAAAATTAAGAACAATGAAAGTATCTAAAGTAATTTCAGGATGTTTCATTATACATGATCAGAATACATCTATGACAAAGGGTTCTAAAAATATGGCTTCTTACAAAAAAAAAAGGTGTTCCTGTGGCTCAATTTACCCCAGGTTAGGGGTAAGTTGATTGGAGTCAGTAGGTAAGTCGCACCATCTTGGTGTAAACAGACCATCTAATTGAACCTGAATCAAACCCATGTGAGATTGTAAAGATAATTAACCTCTTTTAAAAACACCTTCAATAATCAAATGTACTTTTACAAATACTCATATTTATTTACATGAAGCTAACAAACAACATAAAACCAACCAAATGAAGTTGGCATTTCAATATCTTTAATTGTTTGCATTTCTGAAACAATATGTTGAACACCAAAGTTGTAACCTTGCCAAAAACAGAATAAACAGAGTTTGTTGAGTAAAATAAAATAAAATGTATAATGAAGTTCGTTGTTATGTACATTGTTCCTATCAAATAAACTCAAACAAATTAGTTTTTAAGAAAATGATCAACTAAACTAGTTGTGTAACATTACATTGAAATTATACCAGTTTATACTTCAGAGATTTAACTTAACTACAGTGCCTTATGGTGGGGTAAGTTAAATACTGGCTCAATTTACCCCTCAACATTTGGCTCACTTTGCCCCTTCACTTTGGACAAAACTAGCTAGATGACCAATTCAGGCTAATATTTAACTAAAGGATTTGCATGGTTTTATACATTGCTAAATCACCAATATAGATCATAAATATTTTAGACAGCCATTACATCTGTTCAAATTTTAAACGTTTTTCTTTTTTAAGTAAATGTTAAAACTTCCACTCCTCCCATGTGTTTCTCCCTTTCACAGTCTGGCAGAAATGATGGGTGGTTCCGAAATATATGGTCACATGACTATAAAAGTATACAGTTGCCAAGATAAAGGGGGTGGGTCAACTTACCCACTGGCTCATCTTACCCCATTCTGCCCTAATAATAGATTATGACGGACTTTTTACGACCCTGTGGACAATGTGGAAGTTAACTCGACCTCTGCTTCTGATGATTCATTTTGAATTGAGATTGAGAACAGTTGTTAGACATTGTGTGAGGTTTTTTTCAGTAAATGGTTAGATTTTTTTTTAAATAGTTCTTTTTTTTTTGTGCCTTTATTTAGATAGTAGGAGGACAGACAGGAAATCACCGGAGAGGAGAGAGGGGGAATTAGACTGGGAAAGGAGGCACAACTCATACGTCGGAGCACTTGCCCACACGGGTATGACTCCAACAGAGCCATAATCACTATAGCGCAAATCACTTCCATCAGCGAGAGTCAGACTCTCATTTTCTCAATTCGATTTAAAATAAGTAATGTTGCAGGCACTTCTGAAGACAGTGACAGCCAAACATAAACTTGTCAGTGCTTGCCCCATTAAATATTCATATGCTTTGAACAATTGCAAGAATATTCAGATGCAAGTTTCAGCACCTGAGGGTTGAAAAACATCCAGAATTTCAGTGGGATGGGAAAAACCCCCAGATATAATTGCCAGGCTCCTTCCGTCAGATGCAGAATGTACACACACACACACACACACACACACACCAATTCATTAAGATTTTTAGCAGCACATCACACATTTTGACCTTTGGGAACAATAATGTGCCCCGCTGCTGTATGAACGAGAACTTCCTCGCCCCATTAGTGGTTTAAGCACGTAATGGTGCTGTAAGCAAACTAAATGTATGAAGCGTTATTTTTTCCTAAATGCTATTGGCTGATTAAATTTAGAGCTGTTTAAGACAGAAAAGGCCATCTGACGTCCCCCTCTGAGCTCAGCTGTCTCCTCTACTGAATGAACAAGCTGGTGCATTTAACGAGCCTCATTAACCAATCAGAGCGGAGCGGGGTGGGGGGAAGACAAAGAGGAGCAATTACCACAACGACTATGATTCACACACTCCATCCTAACAGCCCAGAATAGACAGCGCAGAATGCTCAAATGCACAGGAATTAGTCACTCGGGCTATTTAGATGTACAGCACGGCCAGTGTGTGTGTTAGGGAGACAGTGAGAACCAGAAGGAAGTGAGAGTTCCTGTGTGTCCACTTTAAAACAGCCGCTTTATTTGGAGTCCTGGTGCGGCACTAGGGTTTCGCCTGCCAGAATTGTTTTCAATCGTTGCCGTATCACTGACACTAATGAGAAGATGATTTCAGAGCGGTTTCCTGCTGCTGTTGCGCTTGGGAAATGAATAGCAGAGATCACAGAACTAGCGTAATGCACTGCATACTTACTATTTATTAAATGAGCATCAAACAGAAGGCAACATTTTTGTTATTTTGCCATTTTAAGGATCTTAACTTTTGGCGGTCGGATCAAATTATGAGGTGAAAGAGATACATTGGGGTGGGATTGCATCATGCTCTATTATTATTGTATCATAAAAGTATGTTATATGTTTGGCAACAGTTCTTCTAACTCTATGTGATGGAGTGTTTAGCTTTTCGTTTCTTAAAGAATCATGTAGGAAGACACATCATGGCCATATTCCAGCACGACAAAATACGCCCAATGGAAATGCGTCAATTTCGCAAAAACTCCCATATAATCGGCAAAAAGTTTTTACGCGCGCATGAGGTGGTTTTTCAGGCAATTCGAAAAAGGAAATTTTCGCAAAACTGCAATGGAAACAGTTTTTTCGCATTTACAGGTCACCTGGTACGGTCATGCATTGCTCTCACATATGGCCTACATATTACTTTTTTTCCACTCAAGTATGTCTAATAACGAGATCTTATGTCGTTAAAACAACATATATTTTCTTCTAATAAGGAAAGTGGTGTAACTTTATAATGACGGACCCCGGTGCAACCACAAATATCATAACTATCTATAGGCCTACTGTAATTAAGACATATATTCCAAACATGTATTAAAACAGAAAGATGCTATAGTTTCAGCCTTGCTCAAAGACTGAGGAAACAGGCCAGCACGTCAATCCATTTCCGACGATCTTGGTTTGCCTCTTATTTATTAAATATACAGCCAAATAGTTGATTAAACATTAATCAAAATTAAAATACAATTTATACAAAACGAAATTAATTTTAAAGAAAGACTTTCTAGAAAACACAATTCAATGAAATGCTCAAAATCCATGTCCCCAGACGTATGCGCATCTGATTATGAGCCTTACTCATGCTGCTCACTTTTCATAATCAACATATGAAATTAAAAGATTATAAGATTTAGACATAGCCTAACTATGAAACTAAATAGGCTATGTTTTCTAACCCTCTGTCTGACGAAGTCGTTGGCGCCTTCTGATTTTTTCTTTATTCCAGTGGAAACAACTCACAATACTAATTTTTAGCCATACAGATAAGTGCAAGACGTAATTATAAACAGTAAACTGTCTACTTATATTTGTGTACACTCAATAACAGCAAAGGGAACGGATTATTTTGCACTCCACTCCAAACGCCGTCTTCATTTCAAAAATATATTTTGTTTATTAAACGCAAAGTTTTTCATTTCAAAAGCATTTCTAAATTCTGTTTATATTTACAACAAACGAAATTCCAAGCCAAAATAACGAAGTGGTAAAAAAAAACCTTTGAGTTACCACTATGCGAATTCAAACTTTTCGCTCGTCTCTGTATGAGGCAATGCATCACAATAAACTGGCGTATGTAAAAGTCGATCATTCTTTACAGATGATGGTATTTTTGGACAGAAGACAAGTTCTTTATTAAACTCATAAAAAACAATAGAATATAAAATGCCACAATTTATCATAACACCTCATGTGCCGCTCAAGTATAAGGTGCTTTCCTTGCCATCAGTGTTTGAATAACATGCACGTCTCATTAAAAATAATGGCATGCGGTGGCTGGGATATACATAAACCTAACAACATACGTAGCATGATTTTTTGGAATGATTTATCACGAGAGGAAAAAATGGTTTTAGTCGCATAACATCAGTTAATGGAAACGCTGTCATTTCGCAATATTTTTTTATCGACTCAAAGTTTTGCGCAAATCTGTAATGGAAACGCGGCTAGTGTCAAGATTCATCAGCTCAGACTAGGGTTGGGCAATGTCCCCTAAATTGGCAGTTGACGATGTTTACAGTAAAACATCGTGATGGTCGACGATATCGTCGTTTGGGCTTTTACTATATCGCTTTTATTATATCTCTTTACATAAATACTATTTTCTACTTAAAACTATCATTTCGTTATTTTTACTAACCCAAATAATGACTCATCCGCTAGGTTGCACGTGAGGGGGAAAAAAAATCAACATTATCCGTCTGCAATACCGGAGGCTGCACTTTCAGGACCGCATTTCTAGGACCGCATTTCTAGGACCCTATTTTTTGTGACAGCGCCACCTACCGAATCGGAGAACCGCAATCCCAGGAATGCATTTCCAGGACCCTAGTTTTGGAGATCCGAAACAAGTGCCACCAAGGCAATATTTTAACCCTTCTTTTTTTTTTTTTTTTTTTGAGGTTTTTAAAGGTTTAATACACCCAAATACTGCTTTCTTTATTGCAATTAAATCTGGTTTCTAGGAATTTTGAGTAATTATTGGGTCCAAGTTGCATAATTTAATAACTCCTCAAGTAAAATAAACAAGGAATGGTTTAGCCTTTTCAGTCAATCACATTTTCAAGTACAGAGGGAATACACAAGGATGACTCTGGGGTTAGATTTAAGATTGTGTATATTTTATAAAATAATATATTGCAACAGTTGAATTTGAACACACACAAAAACAAATTTGTTCATGACGTGAACCACATAGGAAGAACTTCATGGACAACGTCTTCACTGACTCCTAAGAGAGAGAAAGATAGAGAAGTGAATGACATAAGGAACTCTAATTTTTAACTTAAAATCTCAAATCTTGGTCACCACAGAGCACACATTATATACAATACAAAATTATATCAATCTTCATACCAAATAATGTTCATATTACTGTTATTACATACTGTTCAAAGATTTGGGTGATCAGGTTCTTGAAACATTCATGTCAATAAAGCGCATCTGAACCGAGAAAAAAAAAATAATAGAGAAAAATGCAAGAAATCTGAATAGAAATAACATGTTATTTCTACAATAATATGACTTTTCCTGTCCTTTAAATATTTAAAGCACACATTGTGATGTATGCAGCAGCACTACCTACCAACTGGATGCTCTCCCCTATTTTCAACAAGTTAATTTTATATAAATAAATAGACATAAATTAGGGCTAAGTCTAGGACTTGACTAATTAATTCATCTTTTGTCATACTTCTGCCTGCCCTGAGCTGTGTCCTTGAAAGCACTTCATAAAGAGTACAGTACACAATACATGACACAATCTAACACGTGGTATTTTAACAGTCAATTATTATGATGGCCTCTGTTATGCCTGGCTATAAAAACGTCATATGTCTCAATCAACATTATAAAACCATGCCAAAATGAAGAGACGTACTCATAACATGTCATGTATTGTGTGGTAACGTTAAACAGGCTGACTGTGAGCATGTGACAGCTAAAACATTACGATTATTTTAACTTACTTAAAATGAAGAAAAAAAACAACAACAAGTAACTCAAGCTTTCACAACGAACGTAATACAGTTGTCTTAAGACACAATTGTGCTGTCACTAAGTCAACACAAGCTTTCATGCAAGTATAGTTAAACGAATGTGCTAACAATTCATTTACAGCACTATCTAATATACATATGAGAGCTATGCATTCAAGACTATTTAGCAAATCACGATCACTTCGGCTACGTTAACTTTCCAATGAAATGCATCATTTCTTAAAATAAAAACTGATTCACATGTGATACTCACACTCTGATCGTCATCCATCTTTGCTGGTCCTCTAATTCGCTAGTTGGCGTTGTCAATAAAAACCTAGGGTCCTAGAAATGCGGTCCTAGGACTGCGTTCCTGAAAATGTAGCCTCCGGTTGTGCAGGCAGATGCTACTCGAATAAATTGCTTCCTTCCACTTAAGAGTTGAGCTCTTTTTATTTTAATATATCTCTTTACATAAATACTATTTTCTACTTTTAAAAAAATAATTTCGTTATTTTACTAACCCAGTGTATTGTATGTGAATGCTGAGCTTGTTTAGCCTAGAAAGGGGTCAGATAGCACTTTTTTTTTATTCTGTTTTGCGATCTGGTCACTCGATTTTCCGAGAATTTTAACAAAAGTCCATTTTATCTCAGTGGACATGGACATCTCGTTTCTTTTCCCAAATCTTCACTCACGTCGCACTTATGTTCGCAGGGGATTATAAACGTTTCCTCCTTTCGTTTGTTTATAATTAAGTCTATTATAACTATTCACATCCTTTACTGTGGGAAAGTATAAAAAACACTGTAGGACAAATACCTTTTTATTTCAAATTTTATTTAACACCGTTTGTTCTTGTTATTAAACTTGGTAAGGCGCGTCAAGTTTGGTTTATTTGAATAGCTCATTTCACACACACACACACACACACACACACCGGTGATTTTAGTTTAGTTTTCTCTGGCAGTGAATAATCAAACATTGCCTAAATGTCTTGACCCTGTGGAAGATAAAATCCGCTCTTCAGAACTTTTACAACAAGTGTTGCTTCGCAACATCAGGAGAAAACATGAAGACGAAGATATTCGAGAAGGTGTCTATCCAGCTCGTGTCCCACATTCCTCTCAAAGCGCAGAGCGGTATATGACGCGTCTTTTCGGGGAAATAGTATGAATCAAATATTTTTCTAACTAATATTTAATTTTCTTATATTCTTTAGTTTACCATTATTTACTGAAAATGTTTTATAGGCTGTAGTGTGTTGTTTCACTGACGGAAGTGCTAAACATGCATGCTTATGCATGTTTCAGCCTCAAATTATTAAAAAATGTAGGCTATATATATATCTGGCATATACTACAGTATTTAAAATAGCATATATATATGCATTAGTTACATTCTCAATATAATTTACAGAGCAATCCCTGCTAAGTTTTTAGTTTAACTAATACTATAGAAGAGGATTAGTGTGTGTCGCACTCACAACAGACTCGCAACGGGGGCGTGGCATCACGATGGTGGCGCTCCATCGTGATGTCGGTCATCGCCCATCGGCACAACCCTAGCTCAGACTGTGAAAGAATGGTTGTGAGGGAGCATGAAGAATCATTTTCACCCCTGAGGCCAGACCTTAAACTCACTGAAAGTCTTTGGCATGTGCTGGAGGAGACTTTACAGAGTGCTGGACTCTTGCATTGACAATACAAGATCTGGACCAATGCACCTCTTAATGGAAATAAATGCTGTGATGTTATTTCTATGAGGTGGATCAATTTTTGGTCGAGCTCTTGTATCATCGGGCACTCAACTCCAGCACATCCCAAAGACTTTCAATGAATTTAAGGTATTTCATGACTATGGGCCAGATTTAATAAACAGGGAAAATTAGTGTGAGTGCAATTCCAAAAAAAAAAAAAAGCGTGATGGGAGAAGTGTTGTCAAAAGTACCAATTGTGATACCAAGTCGTGATACCAAGTTCCTAATACAGTCCCTTGCAAAGCATGCTGGGAACTACAGATCCACTGCCCAGTTTGTTCGTTTCACTCAGCAATGTTAAGTTGACCGAACAAACACTTATTAAATAAAGCTGACAATACTCATTTTTAGTGGAAACAACTGGTGGATGGGGAGTGCAACTCAACAACAGTGAAAGTTCATTTTTTTGAGTGCATGCATTAAGCAATCCACATATGTCGTGTTCCTTTAATTATAAAACACTCAATTGATAATTTTTGTAGTTTTAAACACGATGGTGTCAAACCCTATAAAAGGCAGCTGTGAGAAATGTTGGGTGCAATTATTTCCTTGGCCCCAACCTACATCCAGTTCCTTTACCGAAATCCTCAACAAGCCGAAATTAGGGCTGGGCGATAAAACGATAACGATATGTATCGGGATAGACACATCATCGATATCAATAAAAAATGCATTTGTTAAAACGTTCGATAATATTTTTTTTCTTCGTCGGAAGAAACCAGAGGTTGCGAAGCAAGTTTGGTTGCATGAACAAAGGCACTCGCTCTCTGGCAACCAAGCAATGTAGGGAGTAACAGGCTAACTCCACAAACTTGTTTTACCTTCGTATTTCGCGTGCCTCGTTCGTTTGGGGACGTGTTTATACTCGACGCGCTCGTCCTTGTGCTATTCTTGACTTTAGCTGAATCCGAATCGCCCCCTAAACCCTCAATCACTGTTCCTTACTTGAATCCACTAATACAGTTCACATGAAGGAGTGAATGAAAACAAGTGAGTGCTGTGTGTACATCAGCTGTACACTCGTTATTGCGGTGCAAAGTGGAATAGAATGAGTGCACTCAATAACATCCACTATAATCTCGGACACCACTGCAAATGGCTGTCCCCTCAAATAGCGCCCTATTTAAGGGTAGAGGCGGTTTCGGATTCAGCCTTTGAAACTACATGGAGAGGTAATGTTACTCTGCATCAGTGCCTTATGAAAAAGCATCTAAGCGGTAACAGTTACAAAGAAATAACGGAGGCATTGCACCTTAATGTTAAGAGATACATTTTAGACTTGTTTTTATATTTTTATTATTTGAGTGTTTTCCATGGTTGTGTTGCCATTTCTGCCTTTATAACTGAGGGGATTATAATCAGAGGAAGGATATGTTTAAAATAAAAATGTTTAAATGTAAACTATTTTTCTCCTGGTCGTTATTTTAAATGGGTCATAAAAATATCAATAATTATCGATGACAAATGCGTCATTAATTACTCACCCTCATGTCGTTCATCTTCGGAACACAAATGAAGATATTTTTGTTGAAAGCTGATGGCTGAGAAAGGCCTCCATTGACATTCAGTACATTTACACTCACAAGACCCATAAAAGGCACTAAAAACGTTGTTACAAAGTCCATCTCACTACAGTGGCTCTACAATAATTTTACGAAGCGATGACAATAGTTTTTGTGCAGAAAAAAAAAATCAAAATAACGACTTTATTCTACAAGTTCTTGTCTTCCTTGTTGGCCTCTGCCGTGAACTCACGAAGCACCACGACGCATGCGCGAGAATATGACGCAGAACCGGCGTTCGGACAAGTGACCCAGAAGCGAGGAGATTTGTTTACAATGAGCAGAGGAAGACGCGCCGTATCTAAGCTGTTGAATTCTACATTGATCGTGCTTTAGGTCTCGGCGTAGTGCTCAAAATGGGACTAAAGTGTGCATTTCATGGATTCCCGAACGCCGGTGCTACGTCATATTCTCGCGCATGCGTCTTGGTGCTTCGTGAGTTTCACGGCAGAGGCCAACAAGGAAGACAAGAACTTGTAGAATAAAGTCGTTATTTTGATTTTTTTTTTCACACAAAAACTATTGTCGTCGCTTTGTAAAATTATTGTAGAGCCACTGAGATGGACTTTGTAACAACGTTTTTAGTGCCTTTTATGGGTCTTGTGAGTGTAAATGTACTGAATGTCAATGGAGGCCTTTCTCAGCCATCAGCTTTCAACAAAAATATCTTCATTTGTGTTCCGAAGATGAACGAATGTCTTACGGGTGTCGAACGACATGAGGGTGAGTAATTAATTTCACTCGTAGGACAAAACATAGAAGCTCTTCTACGCCCTGTTGATAAATGAAGGCCCTGCATCCTACTGCAATCCAGAACTGCAGCACAGCTGAAAGGTTTATTATTTCAATTTTGGTGTGAAAGGGTCTTTACATTTGCCCAAAAATAGAATTTTTTTGTTATATAAAAACAAACAACCAATCAAGCCTAGCCCAGGTGAAAAAAAGTAATGCAAAGTAACGTAACGCATTACTTTTCTAACGCAATTTAAGGGAGTAACACAATATTGTAATGCATTACTTTTCAAAGTAACTTTCCCCAAAACTTTCCCCAGATTATTACTCACTAATGTTCTGCTGTTACAGATGAGCACATATAGTACAAGTAAAATTACACAGAAGAAACAGGAAGCGAGCAGGCTTTAAGACAAATGCAGCAGAATTACACAGTGGTGTGGAGGAGCTTCAAGTGAGGGGGCACTTCAAATTAACAGCTGTGTGTGTGTGTGTGTGTGTGTGTGTGTGTGTGTGTGTGTGTGTGTGTGTGTGTGTGTGTGTGTGCGTGCACGCGCTTCTGGAGTGGTCTTGCGCTTCTGGAGTGGTCTTATATGTGATTAGTGTGATCACCACACATTTTCATAGTGTGTGTGTGTGTGTGTGTGTGTGTGTGTGTGTGTGTGTGTGTGTGTGTGTGTGTGTGTGTGTGTGTGTGTGTGTGTGTGTGTGTGTGTTTGAATGACGTGATCTCGGGGTCTCAAACGTGTTGCTGTTCGTTGCTCTCGCCCACACGTAATTACATAAGCTTGCCATCTGCTGTCACTCCAGTACAGTGTTAAAACACACAGATGCATCTCACCCCAACACTTACTATTTCTATGCAGTATGCATTAATATGTAATTTTTCTGTGTGCATAGAGAAGGTGCATCTGTCAAATGTGCACCGAACAACCAGAGACTGTATCCCACAATGCAATGCATTTCTGGCGTGGTACTTGAACCAGAAAGTAATATTAACATCTCTGTCTAGATTGTTTGATCACACAGCCAAATGTAAATATATTTTTACACTAAATGCAATTAAAAATGCTATATTTATAACTTGCTCAGTGAGGTCATGTGACCTCAACACTACAAACTGCATATACACTGATCAGCCATAACATTACGACAGCATCCTAATATTGTGTTGGTCCCCCTTTTGCTGCCAAAACAGCCCTGACCCGTCGAGGCAGGGACTCCACTAGACCCCTGAAGGTGTGCTGTGGTATCTGGCACCAAGATGTTAGCAGCAGATCCTTTAAGTCCTGTAAGTTCATGGATCGGACTTGTTTGTTCAGCACATCCCACAGATTCTCGATTGGATTGAGATCTGGGGAATCTGGAGGCCAAGTCAACACCTCAAACTCATTGTTGTGCTCCTCAAACCATTCTTGAACCATTTTTGCTTTGTGTCAGGCACATTATCTGCTGAAAGAGCCACAGCCAACAGGAATACCGTTTCCATGAAAGGCTGTACATAATCTGCAGCAATGCTTAGGTAGGTGGTACGTGTCAAAGTCACATCCACAAGGATGGCAGGACCCAAGGTTTCCCAGCAGGACATTGCCCAAAGCATCACTGCCTCCACCGACTTGCCTTCTTCCCATAGTGCACCTGGTGCCATGTGTTCCCCAGGTGAGAAACGCACACACACCCGGCCATCCGCGGGATGTCAAAGAAAATGTGATCCATCAGACCAGGCCACCTTCTTCCATTGCTCCGTGGTCCAGTTCTGATGCTCTCGTGCCACTGTTGGTGCTTTCGGCGGTGGACAGGGGTCAGCATGGGCACCCTGACTGATCTGCGGCTGTGCCGCCCCATACACAACAAACTGTGATGCTCTGTGTATTCTGACATCTTTCTATCAGAACCAGCATTAACTTCTTGAGCAGTTTGAGCTCCAGTAGCTCGTCTGTTTGATCGGACCACACGGGCCAGCCTTCGCTCCCCTCGTGCATCAATGAGCCTTGGCCGCCCATGACCCTGTCGCCGGTTCTCCACTGTTCCTTCCTTGGAGCACTTTTGATAGAGACTGACCACTGCAGACCGGGAACACCCCACAAGAGCTGCAGTTTTGGAGATGCTCTGACCCAGTCGTCGAGCCTTCACAATTTGGCCCTTGTCAAACTCGCTCAAATCCTTACGCTTGCCCATTTTTCCTGCTTCTACCACATCAACTTTGAGGACAAAATGTTCACTTGCTGCCTAATATATCCCACACACTAACAGGAGTCGTGATGAAGAGATAATCAGTGTTATTCACTTCACCGGTCAGTGATCTTAATGTTATGCATGATCGGTGTATAGTATATACCATGCAGTAAGCCGGATGCTAGTACTATATGTTGAACATGCTTTGCATGTTCAGTCACATGCTCATTCACATGATTTTGCCATATGTGTGTGTGTGTGGTGCTGATAAATGAGCTTGGAAGTGAAACACACAGCTGAAATGATGGAGGGCACTGCTGGTCTGTCGGTTAATGATCTGGGCTGGTAAAATAAAGGTCTCATGCAGGGCTAGAGTTGCTGAGATACGACCCCCATCGTATCTGTGAGAGAGAAACAAAAGCTCCAGGGAAGCTGTTTTTGCAGCACAGCGCTTTTGAGCAAAAGGCCTTGACTACATGACAAATCCTCAAACAAATAATTGGTAGCTAATATGCTAATATATCTCTTGTTCTTCAGCTGATCTAGATCTGTTATAAAAATAATTATTTTTGCAATTGCATTCATTGATGCTAGTGGAACAGAAATTACAGCTTGGTTTCCATTTATATTTTCAATAAATTTTATCGCCCACAAGGCCAGACTCTTCTATCTAAAGGGCTGGGCAATAACACATGTGAATAATATCTGTGTTTATAAAGCTCAAATCCATTGACCGTGTTGAATCTTTTCGAATGGCTGCAGGCGACGTCCTTCACGTCAATACTCTTTCAATCCTCCACAGAATGAGTTTTTTAAAAATATTGTCCCCTGCTTGCTTTCTCTCTGCATGTTTCTTTATTTATATATTTCATGAATGCTTCAGATTTGTCACAAGGGCACAGAGTGGGGAAAAAACCTTAATGGTGTTGCACATGAGAGGAGAGGAGCCAGGGGTTTTTAAGATGCCAAGCGTGTCTTTAAAAGAGAATGAAAACTGGATAATGGAAACTACCGCCCACTTCAAGCCACGGCATGTGCATGTGTGGGGGTGAGAGCAAGACATTTGTTTGAGTGATGGAAAATTATACTGACGCACTTTCATTCATATGTTTATCAGTCTGTCTCTGCTTCAGAGTTTGAGTATTTTTCTGCAGAACTGAAACTATTCTTACGTAAACTGTCAAATTCAGTTCAATGCGACAATTTACGTAAGAATGGCTGCATGAACGGTTCGCACACAAACTCATTCTGCTCGAGTGTGATGATTGAGGCTCATTGTGGAGTCTGGTGGCTATTATGAGCTCTGATACGGGGAAATACAATAACAGTCTTTATTCAATAGCGGCGTATTTAACCAGTCAACCAATAATAACGGACTACAGCCAACTTATGCTGATTCATATAAGTGCAATATCTCAGACGTTCGTGTGTTAAGAAACAAAACGGTCTGTGATTAGATTAGTTTTTTTTCAGACGTTTGTTAAACGGGTTTGATTATCATACAAGATAGGAACTTTGACTTCTTGATGTTTTTATTTGTTTAAAAGTGACCAGCTTTCAGTAGAGTAGAGCATGCAATGTCAGGTTCATGTGTTAGATTTCGAATGCATGATAATATGTATGCTTTGAATGCACTGTGGCATTTGGATAAAAGCGGCTACCAAATGCATAAATAACTCGCCCTGTGTGTAACGCAGGCCAGCTCGTAAAGAGTTGTGCGGGTAAACCTCACTCCTCTGAACTGAAGAGGCACATTAGTGAATGACGGTAGAGGCTGAGGTTTTTAGCATCTTTGTTATCTGGAGCGTGTGCGAGTAAGACTTAAAATTGGTGCCGTGACCCGGATGGGAGTGAGGTTTAAGGGCAGGTGGCATATCGGCCGGGCACGCAGTGAATGGGGGCTGTGCATGTTGGGGGCAGGGAACCGAACTCTACAGAGGGAGAACACGATTTCTACTGAAGGGGAACCTCCACCCCGGGATGCAAATTCCACAGACTTGCTTTGGATTTGCACTACGCCACTGTTTGGGATGGTGAGTGTAGCGGAGGCTAGTAAAGAGCAATGCAGTTATCATTGTTAAAGCTGTAACTTTTGGCTCTAAATGTTAATATCGGTGTAATGATACACTCTAAATGTTAATATCGGCGTAATGTCACAATTCGATACAAATTGCGATACTGAGCTCACGATACGATATGTATCGCAATATTTTAAGCCAAAATAAAGAGTTTTTAAAGAGTTTTACTTTTTAATCATTAAAATATTATTATTATTATTGTATTATTATCAGGACCCACAAATATTCCCCCATTGCATTATTAAACATTATATTCAACATTATATATAGTCGTTTAATGTAGTAATCTAACTAAACTCACGATACGATATGTATCGCAATATTTTAAGCCAAAATAAAGAGTTTTTAAAGAGTTTTACCTTTTTATTATTAAAATAATAGTATTATTATTATATTATTATCAGGACCCACAAATATTCTCCCATTGCATTATTAAACATTATATTCAACATTATATATAGTTGTTTAATGTAGTAATGTCACTAAAACTCTGTAAACGTTATTTTTTCCTCACGCATTACTCGCGCTCTCAATACAGGCATCTTTAAGCCGCACGCGCACAGACTCTCCCAGTGCTTGCAGGGAGAATACACCATCTAAAATGCTTTGAATAATCATACTACTAGAACTAAATGATCTGGTGATTTAAATGACGTTTGCACTTTCACTTTAAGTAGTGGTGTTCTGGCAGCGCGTGCGCTTCAGATGATCGATGCAATCAATCACGGTTCTAATCGCAAGAAAGCGTGTCAAAATGACCATTCCCAAACTGGAGATGTTTAGCTCGTCCAAACATGTAAATTCTCATGTTGTTTTTGCTTGTCACGCAATCATTTGAACATCTGTGTTTACTACAGTTTGCGAGTCTTTGTGAATCTGGTAAACATATAAAGCCATCGTGTCTTTTCAGAAGACTTGGATTTGGATTAAACCACTCGACCCCTCGATTTATGACATTTTTGGGATCTTTTAAGTTTGAGAGGAATGGACTTTAAATGGAAGGACAGAAACATCTCTGGTTTCATAACGTTACAACCTGCTTGCACAGGGAGCGTGCCTTTTAACCATGGAGATATTTGTGAGCGACGATTCAGAAGATATTAACTTTGGTGCAGATCCTGAACCGTATCTATTTGAACTGGAATACACTGAAGATTAGGTTGTCACGTTGGTTATGTTGACGGAATTTAGCGCTCCGCGCCGCTGCACGGCAGCAAAGCTCCTTGATTTATTACCAGTGGTGTAAAGTAACGAATTACAAATACTCTCGTTACTGTAATTGAGTAGTTTTTCTCAGGAAGTGTACTTTATTAAGTAGTTTAAAAACGTGCACTTTTACTTGAGTACATTTTAAGTGCTGTATCTGTACTTTTACTGCGCTTTTTCCCTTAAACCTGCAGTTACATTATGTTTATTTTTGTCCTGTCAACGTGATTGGCCAAGGCGAATAATAAGTCCTGTCTCCATGCCTCACGCGTGTGACTCCCGTCATATCAACCATAGCAGGGAGTAAAGATTTGAAGTAGCCTACTACTTAGAAACAATATCTACCTCCAGCAATGTTAAAGCCTTAAAATCCATGACATTGTGTACATCATATAATATTCAGTATTTCCTATAATGTACATGTGCTCTGTGATATTTTGTCTGATTGCTAATAAGTGCCTCTTGAGACACCTCTATTTTATATAATGTAATTTATATTACCCCTGGCCCTCTATCCATTTTGTTTTGCATTGATATTTTTTATTTTGTTTTTTGATTTATGTTGATGTCAAAAGGGTTGTTTACATTTGTGATTATATCTGTGATAAATCCAAAAAATAATAATAATATTTTTTTTAAAAAACCCTATAGCGCAGGGAGTCGCGACCAGCCTAGAGTGAGAGGCATGCGCTCTGTAACGAATCCACAGAGTCATAGAGATCCATTTGCAGCTTTAATCAGTAACAAAGTCAGACAGACAGGGTATTGATAGGTAGACAGGAATGGTATGGGCAAGGCAAAGAATACTCAGGTAAGCTAGTGCTGATGAACGGGGCAGGCAGCAAGGTTTCAAACACGGGTAACAGTGCAAGGTCGAGGTAGCCAGAGAGTGGTCGAAGAGTTCCAAAAACAGTCCAGGATCTAAACCAGAATAAACAGAATCAGTAGACAATCGCTCAGTACGTGTGCCAGGGCAAGACAATACTTCGCACTGAATGGGTGTGAGAGAGGGATTCTTATACATGTGGAAATGAAGTGCAGGTGTGAGTGTAATCACTGAAGAGCAGGTGTGTGATCAGTCCAAGAGAGCAGCATTATGGGAAATGTAGTTTGTATGGCCATAGTCAATACTCTGGAGATGGATCCCTCTGTGAATGTGGAGGTGACACAGGAAACTCCTGTGTAACAGCACTTTATGAAAGGGGGTTGTTGCTGGTTACTTTATGATGACTTTAATCGTGAAATTGCTCCATGAGCCAACATACATCCTCATCTCAGCGTAGTTTATCAACTGAGCGAGGAGAGAACGCGTGTTTCTTGAGAGAAAAGTGTTTCTTAAAGGGGCGGTACACATTACAAATCATATATAAAACTCAAAAAGTATACATACCAGCATAATTAAATCAAAAGAGAATTCAATGAAAATCAAAAAAATATATTCAAAATAAGAGAATCTGAATTTTTAATAATAAAGAAAAGATTTTGAGTGAAAATTATAATGTTGATTTTACACTCATTACAAGTGCATATTTTAATGTAGGCTAATGTGTTCTCATGGCGATTTAAAATTGTAGTCCATGTATATAGAAAATAACTTTCATAAAACATCAGATTTATATTTAAATCAAGTTTATGTTTTTAATTACAAGCAAAAATAATCAGTGGTGAAAATTGTGAGCTACTCGATTCTGATTTCTGAAGTGTATTCTTTTAACAGAGAAAACATCCATTGAAATTAAAGCAGTACAATGAATGCGTCTTGAGAAGAAATAACTGCTTTTTTAACATAAAAATTGTCAATGTACAACGCTTTGCAACCTTTTTTAATTAACCACAAGAAAACCTCTACAGACTGGTTGTCATAAATGTTACCAGATTATTGGTTGCTTTCTCAAATATTACATGGCTGTATTTTTTGTGCTAACAGTCAAAAATAAAACTTGGAGAAATATTGAAATACTGTTGATCTCATGTTTTTTTGTTCTTACTGAGAATCATCCATAAAAGAGTAAGCTACATGTTTAATGTGCAGGGTATAAGGTGGAATAACATCCATAGCGTAATACTCACTACTCACTACTCTTTTACAAGGGCTACTTTTTTACTCCTACTTTGAGTAGTATTTAGGACAGGTACTTTTTCTCTACTTGCACTACATTTTTTGACAAGTAACAGTACTTTTACTTGAGTATGCTTTTTCAGTACTCTTTCCACCACTGATTATTACGCAGGAATGAGAGTATAGTTCCTAGACATATCGGCCTATATTTTCTGTTGGTCTTAGTACACGATGTAACTACAGAAGAGTCAAGTTTTAAAGAGGAAAAATATTGAAAGTCTTTGGTAATTTTTGAGCGGGATGCTAACGGTCTAATCAGATTCAATGATCTATGCTAAGCTATGCTAAAAGTGCTACTGCCAGACCGGAGATTGACTCAATGGATTCGAAAACTGTAAAACTCAACTTTTAACTCTAGGGGAGTCGGAAAATGAGCCTATTTTCAAAAATAGTGGCATGTTCAATTTTGAGTAAATAAAATAAAATATAGAAAACTTAAACGTATTTTATTTGGGCTTGTTGCTAAACATTTTTGTTTAGTTTAACTTTTATCTAACAATTCTGACTTTTGATTCTCAGAATCGCAGTTGTGAGTTATAGTAACAATTGTGAGATATATTAACTCGCAATTAACTTTCGAAAAAAAGTCCGAAATGCAAGATAAAAAGTCGCAATTATCATTTAAATTGTTTTATTCCATGGTGGAAAGAAGCTTCCATAAAAAATAATTACAATAAAAACTATTAACGTACGTCCGGTTTTACAGACACAGGGCTTAGATTTAGCCAGGAATAGGCCAATTAAGACATTTAAGTAGCTTTTATAAACCTTTTATTAAGCCCTTTTTAAAGGGCTTAATAAAGATTGGGTTGTTTTATGCAAACATTTAACCCAGCGGCTGGCTTAAATGTTTGCATAAAACAACCCAATCTTTGAGTTAAAACAACTTTGAGTGTATAGAGTGTATAAGTTCCGCTTTTCCAAGTAGGAAAAGTTGACGCAGCAGAGCCATTCATTCTCTGAGATATTTATTCCACGTTTTTAATAAGGCTTGGAAAGATGTCATACCACACCACAACAGTTTCCTTGTCAAGAAAAAGAGGAAAAAAAGGTTTTTGTACAACTGTAAGCATTTTCTCACATTTTTTTATTTTCCCCACAAAACTGCAAGAATATCAACAAATGTCAACAAAAGTCATCTGCAGTACCACGTCAATGATGATCAACATTCTACAGAATCTCCACATCAGAGAATCAGCAAACACAAGTCCCAATATATAGATATAGATATAAGAAAAATATAACCACTCACTTGAGAGTAAAGAATTATGCACAAAAAGATGTTAGCACTTGAGATGGAGTCACAGAGTTGGTTTCGTCCTTCAGTTATGAACCTGTGCGAACGCTAAACGATTGTGTTTCACACAGTACCACTAATAAAAGATCTCATGTACTCCAGCAATCATCACGAAGTAGCAAAATGTAAACATCAATGTGAGTCTACGATAGGCAGCAACATTGACATTCAACCCAGAGCTCCTACAAATGTAGCTGTCATGTTCATAAACCCACTTAATGAAGAGAAACCGGGAAAAAAGGAGAAATCGCCTTCCAGGGCTAGATTTATTAATATTTCACAGGGTCTTTCAAGCATCATGTTTTTGATCTCAACGAATGAAATCTAAGCCTTTCCTGACAAACCGCAGCTGCTTCCTAATGTACCGCAATACATCTGAATAATCTCTCCGCCTGTGTACCTGTAGCGAAAACACCAAAGCCTATTACCAAAATAACACGCATGTTATATATCATCTGGAATATTACACAGATTTATGATTTAATATACGACCCCTGATTTATGTTATAGCAGTAAACAAAGAGAAAGGATGAATTACGCTGACCACAGTATTTTCTCTGAGCCTTTTAGCGAGATGACGATGTTTTAAAACCTTACAAGATTAGGTAACACTTTATTTGAAGGTGTCATTGTTACAGTGCAATCATATATTTAAGTACTGAGTAATATTTAGTAATTACATGTACTTACTATAGGGTTAGGGTAGGATTAGGGTTAGTTGCATGTAATTATGCATAATTTACTGTTATTACTATGTGTAACCCTTCCTGTTCGAACCGCCCGCTCTAAGCGGGACTCGAACTCGGGTCTGCCGGCATGAGAGTTGGACGCTCTAACAAGGAGGCTAAAGGCTACAACCTCTAGCGTCAGTCGCGTCTCTTGAGATCAGAGGAGTGAAGTTTACTCGCACAGCAACTACTAGCTGGCCTCCGTTACACTCACCCCCCTAAACCTCACTCCCATCCGGGTCACGGCACCAATGTAACCCCTCCTGTTCAAACCACCCGCTCCAAGCAGGACTCGAACCCGGGTCCGCCGGCATAAGAGTTGGACACGCTAACAAGGAGGCTAAAGGCTGCAACCTCTAGCGTCAGTCTCTTGAGATCAGAGGAGTGAGGTTTACTCGCACAGCAACTACTAGCTGGCCTCTGTTACATAAGGTAAGTACATGTAAAATAATGTAACAAGAACACTGTAAAATAGTGTGTTACCCAAGATTTTAAAACCTTATTCTGTCGATCGTTACATATAAAACACAATTGCGCGTTCTCTGTTGTTGCGTCATCAGTCCGTTCGTCTTACACACACTATCCTAATCAGGCACGATGTGACATGTTTCAAACGACAAACAATTTGTCTGCTCACACTGACCTGATAAGGACATTTGGTACCTAATATGCAGTTATACGTAGCAGCATATTTGGACCAATGAGATGTCGCAACACTGCAGAAATAGACTTACCGGAAGTGATCGCTTTATCGTGTCGCGCCTGGTTAGGAGACTGTTTACTGACGGTCATGGATTTATCATCATATACTCATTATTATAATGTTAAGTATTGCTACAACATATAGTTAGCTGGTCAGTACTTAATTAAATATATAACAAAAATAAATTCATAAAACAGCAAATAATTCAAATGCATGATAGTTTCAAATAAAATAAAATAATAAAGTGGCTGATGTAGGCTAGATATGCAGATTATGGATGCTTGTTTCTTCCACGGAATATTAAAAAAATATATAATTGCGAGTTTTTATCTCAATTTCCTTTCTCGCAATTGCAAGTTTATATCTCACAGTCACAATCTTCTGACCTTTTTTCTCAGAATTGCAAGTTTTTTTGCGAATAATTGCACGAAAGAAATACCGTCAGAATTGCGAGATGTAAACTCGCAATAACAAGAGAAAGAAAGTCTTACAGAGGACCTATCATGCCCCTTTTCACAAGATGTAATACAACTCTCTGGTGTCTCCAGAGTGTGTATGTGAAGTTTTAGCTCGAAATACCCCACAGATCATTTATTATAGTTTCAGTTTTTCTGAAAACTCCGTTTTTGTGTGTGTCCCTTTAAATGCAAATGAGCTGCTGCTCCCCGCCCTTGAGCCTTTACAGCTTATGCTTCAGATACTCCAGCAACAACAAAACTGGAGAATGTCACGCAGCCAAAATGTCAGAAAGTGTCAGTGGCGCTTTCAGCATTACATGTTTGAACCGGAGTCGGACACTGAAGTTGTCTAGCATGTTAATCTAAAAGTCTTTCAGAAACCACTTTTGTGTACTTTGTGAACTGAAGCAGTCTGGCGTAAAATGATTTGCACAAATATATAACACTTTAACGACTTTCTTTGCCACATTTCCTTCATAAATGAAATTCAACCACAGTGTGTCCTCAGATGCTGGGAGTCTATGGAGAAAACTCAGTTTTTGTAACTCATTATGTTCGTTGGTACATCCAAAATGTGGTGCAGACATTGTATATCTCCAGCTGCTACAGTGAGGAAACAGAAATGGCCGACACTCAGGGTGGGATCTATGCTAATAGGGCAGATCATCACCAGTCGTGGGCGGGGCTTATTCTTAATAAGAGAATTTGGAGAGACTGTTTATGATTTATGGGGATTATAAAAAAGGAGTGAGTGGATTATTTTACCATCATAAAAATCTGGTTGTTTACACACACTGTGTTCAAACACCTTATAAAATTGAACCTTTTAAGAAAGATTGAATTTTTCACAATTTTGCATTTTTACCTCGCAATTCTTTTTGTGAGGTTGTGAGATAAAAAGTCGCAATTACCTTTTTTGTTTTTTATTCCGTGGCAGAAACAAGCTTCCGTGGTTTTTAGTGTGGACTGAAGCATTGATTTGAATGCGAGTGATCTAGTTTTGAAACGGTGTGACGTGTCCGGTCTGTAGACGTGGCCTGAATCCCCGAAATATGACGTCAGAGACGGAGGAAGATTTCTCATTTACAGAAACAAATGATTAGAAAACCTCATGTAGCACAAATATTGTCTAAAGCCGATGTGCTTTGTATATGCGTATGGTTTGTATTGCTTTGAGTCCCAAAGTCTGGTATATTTATAATATATATTTATAATATATAAAAAGAATACTCATCACCATAAAAACGATTCATGTCATTGTTACGAAAAACACATTTCAGCACACCTCCCTCCCCTCCCCCCTTTGGCACTAAAAGCTCTATTAAGATAAATATTACTTGTAAATTTCTCTTTTTGTTTTTCATATAATTGCTAGACACTTGAGTAGCCTCACATTCATCTAAGCACGTTCTGTACACAAGGGAATGGTAAGAAAAGACATCTTTAGACTCGTAAAATCTTCTGTTATTTCATCCTTGTGTAATCGGTGTAAAATGACTGCTATTGTTCAGATTTAACAATGAGCCACTGTTAAAACTTTACTAGACTTGTTGCTGTCCGCATGCCCTTGATATTTACACAATCAATAGGAATGATCAACCAAAATTATTAGAATGGCTTCATGGTGAACACATAACTCATATTTTTTATGATTCAAAACCTGATGATAGATAGATAGATAGATAGATAGATAGATAGATAGATAGATAGATAGATAGATAGATAGATAGATAGATAGATAGATAGATAGATAGATAGATAGATAGATAGATAGATAGATAGATAGATAGATAGAGGATGGATTACATAAAAAGCCCTTCTGCTAGAGAAAAGTGTGCTTTAAAGTCAACATGAAATGGCATTGCAGCCCATTATAGTCCTACTTCTGTAATGTGACATAATTTGTACATTGTTCAGAGGCAGAGCAAGTTTTTTTTCTTTGGACTGACGTGCACAGATACATTTGTTCAAAATAACACCAGGAACATGTTTTAAGAAAGTAAACAGGGTGCATGTTCGTTCCATGTTGACTTTGACTGGACCCAAATGTTGTTGACGGAGTGATCTGATTTGCTTCAGCTCAATGATGAACCACAGTGAACTCGCTTGTTAGGGCTGATGTCATGTGACTTCACACAAAGAGGAATTTTGTGTGTGTTGTTCATGTGAAAAAAGTACTACAATAACACGGTACCACAATGTTTTGGCAAGGTGTGTTACTGGATCTGGCCCACAATTAAATCAAAATTAAAAAATAATCTGCAGGTAAATGTTATGAAAACATGCCTAGGTCACAGTTCACCCCAAAATTAAATCAAATAAATAAATAAATAGATATGATTGACCGAATAAATAAATGAATGCATTTTATATAAATACATTGAATAAATAAATCTTTGTTTATTTAATATAAATAAATAAATAATGAAAGATGTGTTACTTTAAGAGAGCAAACATACATCTGTGTTGTTTTATTTTCTTTGTTTTTTAAGGTTTAATTTTATAATCATTAGTCATTTATGTAGTTGTCATTTGATTTATCCTTTAAGCACTTATTCATAATATTATTTGATTTATAGAATTTTTTTAAATATATTTATTCATCATTATTATTATTAATATAATTTTATATTTGTATATACTTATTTCCTTGCTCTTGTGATGCTTGCTATTGTTGTTTAATCCTATGATTGTGTGTTATCAAGGGATGTGTAAAGGCCCTTTCACACCGGACGCGTAACGGAAAAGCGAATATTTTGTGTGCGAAGAGTTTGTGACGTTTCAGAACTCCAACATTTCAAAACATTCGCAGCGACAGCTGAGAAAACACGGACACTTCATCATCCAGTGAAGACGAGGAAAGAAGGATTTGGGTGCACCCAGTCTTAAAGAACAGAGAGTCTGAAGGGGAGTGTGCTAATCTTGTACAGGAGCTAAAACCTTACCATGGTCGGTTCCGCACTTACTTACGAATGTCCGTGGGACACTTCAGGAACCAATTGGTCCGGAGCTGCTGTGTTTCCAGTTGAGTCACACTGTAAACATTTAAGTGCCACAGTCGTACTGACGGAAACGCATTCAATTTCTATAGTCGCGGACACAATTAGGTTTAGAAAAAAATCAAGTTTTAACTCAAAAGGTGATGTTATCGTTGTCTGCAGCCTACAACGATTTGCATGTACTCCACAGGAGCTGTAATCTTGTGAGAAATGCGATACCTGGCAAAGGTTAATGTTGATTGGATAGCTAATGACATATACTGGACATTTCGTCACCTTGTATGTGATTGGTTGAAGCCTTTTCTGTCTCTGCGGGAGTTTAAAAAAAACAAAGCGACATTGAAGCGGAAAAAATAAACATAGTTTTTTCGCCGCAGCACATTCGCGTTCGGTGTGGAAGCACTCATTACACCAACATCTGATCAAAAAATAAAACCATTATTCGTGCGTCAAGATTGCGACCAGTGTGAAAGGACCTTAAGAGATAAGAGAATGTCTCTATTTCAAGGTTTTTGACGTCACAGGACGATGTTGACAATGTTTTTACTGTGGTATAATAACACTTGTTGGGCAAAGTACTGGTCAGACGGAGTCTGAGCACTGAAACATACACAGCTAAGATTTTCTTCATTTTTATTGAAAATAAATAACTTTCCGATCTGATATTGTGATGGGAGAAGGGAGTAGAGCGGATTCAAACTTGGGTCGATTTACCTCTACACTATTGCTACTGTTAACCCTACAACGTCTTCCGTAATTTTGTCTGGCCCAACCAGCTGTCAGTGGGCGGAGTTATGTGCACTTAGGCCGTGTGTTTTTCTCTGCTGAAAACGCCTCGCTGTGGGCGCTTGAGAGCGGTTTGGCAGCGCCGTGTTTTTTTCAGTTGAGACTCTTTGCTTGTTAGGATACGGAATATCCGCGGAAGTGTTACTAGTATATCATTTCACAGATAGTTTGTTTCTGTATTCTATATAAAAATGCGATACATAGTAAAGTATTATTTTAAAATTATTTTGTTCTGTTATTTTATGCTGCTTGTTGTTTTCATTTGTTGACATTGTACAAGCAGAATGTGGCCGTTTGTCGGTGTTGTATTTGTCCCGCCCCTCCTCCACTGTGATTGGACGGCTGGATGCGATTTTAGTCAAAGTTGAACATTATTCAACTCCTCGTTAGGCTCATGCCGTTCTAAAAACACACCTCTCCCATTGAAAACCATTGGATACGCTAGCCATCCGCGTGAAAAAACACTTTATTGGACACACGGCCTTATGTAAATTTGAGCCTATTAATCATTGCGCCTAAAATCATTGCATTTCAAATAATTAGATTAGATTAGATTAGATTCAACTTGAATCAAATAATGACCCCCCTATGATCCTAAAATAGGTTTCATTTTCTATTAACATAACTTTGGGGTGAAATATAATCGTGACAGGTTTCATGAGATTCACCCATGTATGTTGTGTTCCTGAAAAAGGCAGGTAGAAAGATAGGAAAGAAAAACTGGAAGAATTAAGAGAAAAGGGAGAGAAGAAGGAGAAGAGAAAATCATGGACATTTACTGAAGTGTCTGAATATGGGTCCGTTTGCTCTCTCACACCGTCCTGTGGTACATCAAACTAAGCACTTTGTTCAAAGATTGCGTTTGAATCTCGGAAAGCATCGGGGACGTCACCTCGGACTCTTTAATTATTACAGTGTACCAGCAGTCATGTGCGAGACGAGTCAACGATTATGCAACATGTAATTATACAGGCTTTTCCCTTTGCTGCCGTGTCTTTTTCCAGCCCTTAATAATCTCATTGTTTGATGATGAAAGTAGCAAAAAAGGCTTGTAATGTCCGTGTATGGGAACATCCCTGTGACGCGGGTGGATCTCCCTGTGTGTTCGACCGTCCACCCCCATCCTTTCGGGGGCACACCAACATATTGTAGTCATAGAAACAGCACTAATTAGATGAAAGCCATGTTTGTTTAAGGCCACTACCAAAATAGACCAACGGAACGCCAAACTAGACGAACGATTGAGATACTACTGCAGGTCTGATGTTGGAGATATTTCTCTGCAGGGGCGGCAGAGCCCTGTTTTGCATTGGTCCGAAGGTGAGAACATGTAAACACACACACTCAAGCCGTGTCCGTCACCGCCAGCATTATTTACGCCGTTCGGCGCTCCATTCTTCAATTGTGTTGTCCGCCGTGCTGGTCCTCATAACGAAGACGAACTCTGGCTGTAGTGTCGGAGCACCAGGCACTCGTATTTTGGGACGGGTGGAAGTGCGGACGTCTCGGTATCCGAAGCGGGAGAACTTGGCGAGGCGCTACCCGACCCGACGGAGTCCCTGAAGGGGGAGGGCGGAGTCAGCGCTAGCAGTTCCTCAAGCTCCGGCTGATTGGACGGCGACTCCAGAGCCGAGGACACGGCCACCTTTAGCTCCTTCCCACTGGTCGTGGGTGACGTTTTGAGCCGCGATGAACCGGGAAGATGGCAGGTTGGGGCAGGGCGACCCACGTTAGGCTCCACCGGTGGGAGGGGCTGGATCTCTGCGTAGGTCGTCATGGTGGTCGGCATGGAAATCTCTCGGGACAGGCGGTAGGGCGGAGGGCAGCAGGGTTCCTGTGCGTGAGCAGAAGCGCTGGTGGACAAACCCACAGAACTTCCTGGAGGAGAACTGGTAAGCATCATGCTGTTGAGCTCGCTGATGTTGGCGGTGAAGCGGTTCACCACGCAGCTAATCTGCTCCATCAGAGAGCCCTGCGACGCACTTCCGCCGCACGATGTGTTACCGCGATGCGGAGGCTGACACATATACGTGGAGACGCTCATGACCTGGGAGTCATTGCTTTGCGCTAAAGAAAAACTCGCTCTTTGGGTCACAGTGCTGATTGGCGAGGGTGTTTGGGGTCGGTATGTGACGGGGTAGCGCTCCTCCGCTTCAGTGACCTCGTAGAGCATCTTGTTGTTACTGTTGTCGGTGTTGATGTCGCTGCCTCCGCAGTAGCGTCCCTCAGACGTTTTGGAGAAAGGTTTGATCACGGCCGTCTGATTGCTTTCGCGCTTCTTGATATGGAAGGAGAGACGCTGCCAAAGGTGGCTGCCTTTGGAACTGCACTCATTCTGGGCCCAAGTCACCGACTTCCCATTAGAGCTGAAACAGCAATTCAAATAATATTTACAGTTAAATATGGTTGAAAAAACTATCTATCTATCTATCTATCTATCTATCTATCTATCTATCTATCTATCTATCTATCTATCTATCTATCTATCTATCTATCTATCTATCTATCTATCTATCTATCTATCTATCTATCTATCTATCTATCTATCTATCTATCTATCTATCTATCTATCTATCTATCTATCTGGTATGATCTGAACACAGAGATTATGTGGTAAACAGTCAGGCAGTGTAATCAGACACACTTAAAGGTGCAGTAAGCAATTTTTGAAAAACAGTGTCGAAAAGTGGATACCAAACCAAAACACACTTGTAACCAATCAGCAGTAAGGGGCGTGTCCACTCACGATGGGGGAGGAGAGAGAGCTCAGTGCACAAGATAGACATTAGCAGAACGACTATAGAAAGAGAGAGATGGCAGAGAAAATACAAAAGAGGGAAAGGCCTGGGGAATCAGTAACTGAACCCGGCAAGAGGCTGAACCCGCGTTAATATATCAGAGAAGCTGTCTAGCGCTGGAGAGACATTAAGGAGCAGGATGGCCTGAAAACGGATGAAGCGGTTGCTTTATTTCTTCTGGTAATGTGAGTACCATTAGTTTTACTGTGTTTCACAGAACTAAGATATGCTGTATTTTGCCTGAATATACTCATGTGTCATCGTCATTTGTTTGTTAATTTACACTATTATTATTATTATTATAAGCCTGGAACTTCTAAATCTCCTCCACCGCCTGTTTGTGTGTCCGAAAAGTGACACGCCTAATATGTTTTTTTTCCCCTTTTAATGATCCCTATAACCATTTAATCTTGTCACATTCATAATATATTAGTTACTTGGACTATTGTGCTATGTAGTGAGCTGTTCATGAAAACATCATGAAAAAAAGTTTGTTTTTTTGGGATGGAGCTAAATAACAATTAGACATTTAACCTGAATTATCATAGTAAAAAGATTCCGCCTGTGTTGCATGGCGTGTACGCAGGGCTTGACATGAACTGTTTTGCTCATCAGTCACTGTGGCTAGAGGTTTTCTAAAGTTACTAGCCATTCAGCATTTTCACTGGTCACAATTTTGACATCGATACCATGGGGAAAATCTTCCATATGGATATTTTTAATATCATCTCATATTTTGGCAGCAGGTTTATTAGGCTGCTGTCACTTTAAGACCTGACGCATTGATCCATTATACTGTTACACATGAGTTTTCTTTCTCAACTGTTTACGTTCACTTAAAACTCTGACTGTGTTTACGTGAATACTTGTCAAGACCGGCATTTTGACATTATTTTGTGTGTATTTGATTTAGGGCTGACGCTTTTTATTCGATATTCGAATATGCATTCGAACATGACATGAAATATCCGTAAGCGAACTATAAATAAACTATCGGGTTTTTAAAGTGCCATGTAGCGAATTTTTTACAGTCTATGATTAGACCGTTTGTTTTTTATTGTTTGCCATCTCATGCAATATAGGGCGCTCTAAACGTATTGTAGCGTAGGCCCATGACCAAATCAAGCAAATAATAGCAAGTCTGTTTTGAAAATGGAGCGGACAATTACAACCCTAACCCATCTTAAAAGTAGTGTCTGGAAACATTTTGGGTTCTTCACCGTACATGGTAAAGTAACCGTTAAAGATAAGGTAGTTTGCCGAATTTGCAATACCTGTGTGTGCCAGGCACGTCTGTGCGCTCCGAACGAGTGTTCTCCACCGCGGGTCAAACATCGTCAATAAAAAGAGAGCCGCACTTGATCCAGGTCAAGTTGATAGATTAGTGTTTCTAGCAAACAATGTACAGAAATGAATTAGGCTAGGCTATAGGCCGTACTCCTGCTGCGGTCTAAGTTGTCACGTTATTGTTTGTGCCTGTTCTGATACTGTTTTTTTCCATGTAGCCTTACGTTGTGATTGGCTATGCATAGTGGCACTTCATATCGATTAAGTTGATAACCTGCTGTTTCAAACATTAAGTTAACAATCGTTTTTTCCAGACAGGCTATGGCCTGAGTCCTGTTTATGACTGTCAGACTGTTAATACATTTGTGATTGAATCTCCGTTACGGTGTTGTTGTCGTTTTTTTTCTTTTCTTTTTTTTCGGTTGGGGGCGGCGCTCGTAGATATTCGAATATATTCGAATATATTCGAATACATTGCTTGATATTTGATATCCGTTCGAATTAGATTTCTCTCAAAAATGACAGCTCTAATTTGACTGTTTAAGCTTGTAAAATAGCTAAATTTAGTGCTTAGAGACGCTTTATGTGCCACACCTTGGGTGTGAGAAAACCTGAGGGAATGAGTAAAATTATGCGCAATACGCTCAATCCCACACTGAAATTCAAGCCCTGTAACAGCAACAATATTCATCTGGAGCAAATGAAACGAGTGAGTGCAGTGTTTCCTCTAGAAAATTTTCAAGCAGCGGTGCTGTTACGTGCCGGAGGTTGTTACCAAGCCGCGCGTGGGGGGGTCTGGGGGCATGCACCTCCGGAATATAAATTTTTTTAAATTACCCCTTAAACCATGACTTCTGGTAAGTTTTGTGGATAGAAATGGACATTTTGAACATTAAAATCCAAATGAAACTTTTCATTAGTTTAAAAGGTGACTAGCTTACATAGCCTATTTTACTTCACTAACCTCCAAGAACGTGCAGAAAGTATGGATACTATTTTATGTTTTTGCAAAAAGTCTCTTATGCTTATCAAGCCTGCATTTATTTAATCAAAAATACAGAAAAAAAACAGTAGCCTAATATTGTGAAATATTATTACATGATGTTCTTAACTACTATTATTTTTAATTTTTAAAGAGCATCACATATCACACAGGAGCTGCAAGTAATTTTCTCTTTGCCTTGTGTTGTTTGATTCACATTAATGGCTCAATCATCAGCAGGTTTATTAGATGCTGCCCCTTTAAGACAGAATGCAGATCTAATAATATCATTCTCCCATTGATTTATCCCAACTATTTACACCCATGTAAGGCCTAGTCCACACGTACACGGGTATTTTTATAACCAGAGTTTTTCCTCCTCCGTTTTAAAAAACAATCACGTCCACACAAGCACGGTTAAAGAAAATCTGTCCACATGAAAACGCAAAACCACGCTATGATTGGCTGCCTGATTTCCACATGGGACCCATCCATGGCACCGATGCACTGAGGGATGCCATGGGCTCAGTGAAACCCTTCTGCAAGTTTCCTTGGGACTCAGTGACAGGTAACTGTGTATATACACAGGGGCAGCGCCCAAGTGGACTGAAGCTTCACACACTTGCCTTACTATGTTGTATTATTGCATTCTGGCGCCTCTGTTCTGCAATACAATGAGACAACTGTGCATGCATCTGTATACATGTGATAAGCGCTGTTTGCAGAGTTATTAAAAGCTACGTCCGCCATTGCATAGACTCCACTCATGTAAACAAAAACGATAACGGTGCACAATCTGACGTCAAACAAAGGAGAGAACGGCGCACACTTCGACTTAACAAGCCGAAATCTCCGGTTTCACTGTCCACACGACAACGCTGTAACCGGAGTTTCTAAAAATCTTCACCCAGGCCGGAGTTTTAAAAAAAAGTAACCGGATACTGCATTTGCATGTGGACGAACAGCCAAACCATGTAGAAAAAGCTGCGGTTTTGAAAATACCCGTGTTCGTGTGGACAGGGCCTAAGATAAACTGTGTGAATACTCTTCAAGCCGGTCATTTTGAGATATAGGCTATTTCGTAGATTCGCAGCGTGCGCGCACACACACACACCCGCCCTGAACTTGGAAACAGCATCTATTGAGCGGATTATTGTGCTTTTAATTTGATCAAACACGTCCTGCAATTTAGCCAAAGTTGAGAGTGCATTCGACAACAATCACAGATTGTGCTGAATCTGACGTTAAATGCATGTTTGGGGAGAAATGACAGCGCGCGCTGTGAAGGGATTTTTTTAAGTTTATAATAGTTTATAATAGTTTTACCTCATATCTTCTTTTTATAATCCTTGGGGATTATAAAGCGAATATAAAATAAGATTAATGTCATACCCTAAAGTGTAAGCAGACAATTTTTGTTTAGTTCTCTGGCCATCGTCTCTCTCTCTCTCTCTCTCTCTCTCTCTCTCTCTCTCTCTCTCTCTCTCTCTCTCTCTCTCTCTCTCTCTCTCTCAGTCAAGACTTTCAGAAAACAATTTCAAGATGACGTTGGCTGTTGTGCTTTTACACAAGTGAATGTCGTGATACTACTGATCATGTGAAGATTTTGCAGAATACATGAATACATTGTAGGGGAAACACTGGAGTGAGGGGAGGCGGGATTGTGTCACTCACTGTCGGAGAAATGGGAGAGAGAGAAAGCACAGCTGGTATTGTGTGTCTATTCTGTGGAAAAATAGTATTGGAAGCATGTACGTGCACCAGTATATGGAGATGGTGGTCCAGTGGGTTCAGTGATACGCAGAAGGTTGCTGGTTCAATCCCAGCGGTCACCACCAGTGTGTCCTTGAGAAACATGGAGTAATGTACTCCATGCTGCTCCAGGGGGATTGTCCCTGTAATAAGGGCACTGTAAGTCGCTTTGGATAAAGCGTCTGCCAAATGCATAAATAAATGTACGTAGATGTGGGAGTGGAGGCATCAAGATAGGGGTGTGATCCTTTTGGGTAGGGGCGTGTTTGTTTAGGTGATTTCAAATACCAACAGCATTTACCAGAAATCGCTTACTGCACCTTTAATACGTTCATTTCTATAATCACAGGTCGTCTAAGGAAAACACTCTCTTTTATGGATGTCAATAACTTAACAGCGCCATCATTACCACACAAACGAGACATGCACTGAGTGTCGTTACAACAGCAGGGCAACTCGTTTCATTTTCACAGAAGCATATAACCTCAAATGTTAAGACATTATTCTTTTCTTGCTATGAACATAAAGGCAAATCTAGTAAAGACACACCTGAGCGTCTCCCCTGACGAGCCTCGTCTCTTCCATAGGTTGACCAGGCTGCTCGAACGGCTGGCGGCGGATGATGATTTTCCATCTCCCACGTGCATGCGCACCACCGTCGACGTAGTGAACGCGCTGCGGACGTTCCTCTCCGGTTTAGCGAGGATAATGTAAACCTTCGGCACAAACATGCAACACAGAGCCACGGTGGCGCTCAGACTGACGGAGAAGCACATGGTGATGGTCTTGTAGTTCGAGCCGAAGTAAATGGGCACGAACGCCAGCCAGATGATGCAGGTGGTGTACATGGTAAAGGCGATGTACTTCGCCTCGTTAAAATTGGCCGGAACGTTGCGCGTCTTGAAGGCGTAGAAGGTGCAGCTCATGATGAGGAGGCCGTTGTAGCCCAGCGGCGCCACCACGCCCAAGTTGGTGGTATTGCAGATGAGGTTGACCTCGCGGATGGACGGGTAGGCGTGGACGACGTCGGGAGGCTCCATCACGAAGAGCGCCACGATGATGCCCAACTGCAGGAGGATAAGAAGGAAGGCGATCACCAGCTGGGCGCAGGCGCTCATGAAACGAGGTTTCTTGGTGCAGATTTTCTTTTTGCTGCCGGCCAGAATCCGAGCGATGCGATTGGTCTTGGTGACGAGGGCCGAGTAGCTCATGGCGGGCGATAGGCCGATGCCCAGCCTCTGCAGGTAGCAGTAGATCACGTGAGGTTTGGCGATAAGACAGAAGGTGCAGAGGTACCCCAGACAGATTCCCGCCAGAATGATGTAACACAGCTCGCGACTGGACGACTTCACCACGGGAGTGTCGCGATAGATGATGAAGATGGAGGTGACGAAGAACGTGGCCATCAGGCCCAAGCAGGAGAAGACCACCGCTGCGATGGGCTCAGGGTCGCCCCACCTCAAAAACTCCACTGGGATGGGGTCGCATCCTAAAACAAAGCAAGAGAAAGAGAATTAGTGACGCTTTTCCAAATGCTTTTGATTATTGGATAAGGATTTGTAAAAAATCATTCTATAGAAGTTGCACTTAAATTGATAGTTCACCTAAAAATGAAAATTCTGTCATTTACGCACCCTAAAGTTGTTCCAAACATGTTTCTTGAAGAAATGGGTAACCAAACAGTTGATGATTTTTCCATACTTTGGAAGTCAACAGGGTTTATTGACTGTTTCCCAAATCTTCAAACTATCTTACTTTGTGTTCAGCAGAACAAAGACATTCATACAGGTTTGAAACAACTTGAGGATGAGTAAAGGATGACAGAACTATCCCTTTAAAGGTGCAGTGTGTAAATTTTAGCGCCATCTAGCAGTGAGTTTGCGAAATGCAACCGTCCACTGCTCATCCCTCCCTTTCGAAGCACATAGAGAAGCTACGGTGGCCTACACAGGACAAAGATGTCGTCTGAGACAGCAGAGAGTGACTAGCACTGTAGAGCAGTTTGTCTGTTTAGGGCTACTGTAGAAACATGGCGGCACAAAATGGCGACTTCACTATAAGGGGATCGGCGGTGTATGGAGATAGAAATGACTCATTCTAAGGTACGTAGCGGTTCATTATGTAAGGTCTTTATACACCACTGAAAACATAGTTATGTATATTATATTGCATTTCTGTCAATAGATCCTCCTAAATATTACATACTGCACCTTTAAGTCCAATTTCTATATTTAAAAATACTTAAAGGGTTAGTTCACCCAAAAATGAAAATGATGTCATTAATTACTCACCCTCATGTCGTTCGACACCCGTAAGACATTCATTCATCTTCGGAACACAAATGAAGATATTTTTGTTGAAAGCTGATGGCTGAGAAAGGCCTCCATTGACATTCAGTACATTTACACTCACAAGACCCATAAAAGGCACTAAAAACGTCATTACAAAGTCCATCTCACTACAGTGGCTCTACAATCATTTTATGAAGCGATGACAATAGTTTTTGTGCAAAAAAAAAAATCAAAATAACGACTTTATTCTACAAGTTCTTGTCTTCCTTGTTGTTCTCGGCGTGAACTCACGAAGCACCACGACGCATGCGTGAAAATATGACGTAGCACCGGCATTCGGGAATCCATGAAATGCACACTTTAGTCCAATTTTGAGCCCTGCGCCGAGACCTAAAGCACGATCAATGTAGAATTCAACAGCTTAGATACGGCGCGTCTTCCTCTGCTCGTTGTAAACAAATCTCCTCGCTTCTGGGTCACGTGTCCGAACGCCGGTTCTGCGTCATATTCTCGCGCATGCGTCGTGGTGCTTCGTGAGTTCACGGCCGAGGCAGACAAGGAAGACAAGAACTTGTGGAATAAAGTCGTTATTTTGATTTTTTTTTCGCACAAAAACTATTATCGTCGCTTCGTAAAATTATTGTAGAGCCACTGTAGTGAGATGGACTTTGTAATGACGTTTTTAATGCCTTTTATGGGTCTTGTGAGTGTAAATGTACTGAACGTCAATGGAGGCCTTTCTCAGCATCAGCTTTCAACAAAAATATCTTCATTTGTGTTCCGAAGATGAACGAATGTCTTACGGGTGTCGAACGACATGAGGGTGTGTAATTAATGACATCATTTTCATTTTTGGGTGAACTAACCCTTTAACCAATAATCATGAGCATTTGGAAAACTCTTTTTGGGTGAACTATCCCTTCAACATTTTGTGGTTGATGAAATATTTTATAGTAAATAATAAACACTATAAATTGAAACATGCAATAACATATATATGTGTATTTCAATGTAAATATATAACAAATATTTACTATAAAAAAATTTAAAATCTCTGATCTTTTGATTTAAATACTGTATAATATAAAATATAATATTTTTATATTATAGGCTTTGGCTTGCTCAGTTGGGGACACTAAATATTCAACTATATTACTGATCAGCTCATTTCAATTATCATAAAGTCATAATTAAGAGATAAAAAGTCAAAAATATGATTTTAAAAGACATAATAGTGAGATAAAAAGTCAAAAAACGACATGCTAAGCCATAATTATAAGATAAAATGTTGAAAATATGATTTTAAGTCCTCATTATTATATAAAAAGTAAAAAATATGACATGCTAAATCAACAGTTGAAAGGATGTTAAAAATTCAAACTTTAAAATTATGACTTAAAAGTCTAAATTATGATTAAAAGTCCTAATTATGAGATAAAAAGCTGAAATTAGATTTTAAAAAGTCTAAATAATGACCAAAACACACAGACATTTAAGAGATGAAACAATGCCTGTTCTTTTTTTTTCATTAAAAATAAAAAATAAAATTTAAATGCGCTTTTAATTTTTTGATTCACACTTATAATAATAATAATATTTACATTATTGTTTTCATTTTGTGTAATATTTTTTTACATGTGTTTTTACATTTTGAAATCAGTTTTTACAACAGAAATTAATCAATAAAAAACTTGCGTTAGCTTTTCATCTAAAACAAAATTAATTTCCTATCATCACTGTAAAGCTGCTCTGAAGCATCTGTGTGTGAAAAGCGCTTTAGAAATAAAGGTGACTTGACTAATTATTTTTGTTTTTATTGTTATTATTTTTATTTTTTTGAGTGCACCTAAAATTAGCATTTTTAAAAGTAGGTAAGCATACTATACAAGTAAATCAAATATTGATATAAACATTTACAATACAAATAAAATATTAGTATTTTCTAAAATACACGTTTAATATCATGCATTATATTACATTAAATATTATAAGCAAATATTGTTTTTAAGATTTGTTATATAAATATTTTATACCTTTTAAGAATTGCACTTTTCAATTTGCGGGAAATCACAACTGTATAGTAAATATTGATGTACTATAATCATCTGGTGGATAATAACATGCCAAAACTACTATACATAGTAATGCACTGAAACCACTCAGAACCCACCTTACCCACAATGCCCTGATATCACGGAGGAGGGTGTTGCACTGGCACACATTCATTAAACAGTACGTGGTGATTCATCTCGTTCTGTCTGATGGTATAAATAGGTGGTCATAAAGTGTGTGGGCTGAACACAGAGAGACGGATTTGATAAGTTCAACTCAGACGGTTTTGAGGCTGTTAACCTTTTAGCTCAATGACTGTGTGTATTCGTTTTCTCCTGAAATGATTTATTGAAATGCATTTGCTTTCTACGGCACAAACGTTTCTCTTTCTATTATGGGCGATGTGAGAGAGACGCAAACACGCATTTGGCGAATAACTCGTTTTGGTCGTGATTTGGGATCCCAAACGTCACTCCGTGAAATGTTAGATTTGCTGAGGCTCGAGCACTTTGCAGAATTAGATTTAGTAAACTGAATAGAGGCGGATAAAACGTGTTACTGAACCCTCAACACACACACAGGCACGAGCAGTGAGTTCATGAGAATTGGGGTCAGGCGGATCTGTGTCATCAACCTGATCTTTACAGACGCAGAGTGGTTTGATCGCCGCGGTCGGTGGCTTTGTGTGTTCGTCGACTCACCGGTGAGGTCATTGGTGGGCCAAGATCCCAGCTCACACGCACGACATGTATACTCGTCAAAAACAAACTCGTTATCTTTACAGGGAGTGCATGTCCAACAGCAGCTGACCTCTCCTTTACGGATCACCTGCAGATGAGAGAGAAAATCACATGTGACATGACATAATCCCATCAGTTTGTAAACAGCGCTTCTCAGCCGGCGGGTCGTGACCCTGAAAGGACCCAGTCCAGAAGAAAGCTAACTGTGCTAAATGCATATAGTCACATTTAGGATAGCAAAACAAATCAACTTTTAAGTTTTGCCATTTCATGATCCACCAGATGATAATAGTGTCGTTTTATGCTTTCAGTTGTGATATTTCAGGCCATGAAAAATGAATAAATTTGTATAAAATATTTTATATATAATAATAATAATAAATATATTATTTATTTTATTAATAAACATATATTAAATAAATATACATTAAATATAAATTGTGTTTAAAATTGTTTATATATAATAATACAAATAAATATGTATATATCATATTTTATTAATAAACATATATTAAATAAATATAAATTGTGTTTAAAATGTTTTATATATAATAATAAAAAATAAATATGTACATATAATATTTTATTAATAAACATATATTAAATATACATATTTTAATTAATATATTACATACAGAATTTATAATATTATACAGATAATATTTAAGACCATTAAATATTTACATAGTAAATATAAATATATTGACTTTTATAGTATGTAAATATTATTTTCTAAAATATTTACATATATTTAAAATGTATCGTATAATATTAAATATTTATTCATTCATTATTTTAATTAATATTACTATTAACATATATTAAATATACATATTCAATTAATTTATTAAATACAAAATGTATATTTTTATAGTTATATAATTATAAATATTAGATTTATATAGTTTATCTACTAAAAATATATGTATACATTTTAAATGTATTGGATAATATTAAAATATTAAATTAATATTCATTCATTGTTTTAGTTCATATTAATTTGAAACATTTGAATATATATATATATATATATATATAATATGAACAAATATTAAATATGCATATTTTAATTCATATATTAAATACATAATTTATAATATTATACTAATGCTTTTTTTGAAAATTAAATATTTATGTAGTAAATATAAATATTATATTTACTTTTATAGTATATTTATTTACTACAAAATATTTGCATATATTTGAAATATATTGTATACTACTAATTCAAAGATTAAATTAATATTAATTAATTTATTCATTATTTTAATTCATATTAATTTAAAACATTTTTATAATAAATATTTATATAGTAAATGTAAATATTACATGTATTTTTATAGCATGTTTTATAGTGTTTTAACGTCTTTTTATTTACATCAGAAAACAACAAAAGTCATTCTGAGCTGTTTTTTTGTTTTTACTTCAGGACTCTAATTTTACTCTCTTGGCATTAAGTGGTGACAATACAAAACCAAAAACGCTCTTATTCTTAAAACTATGAGTACAACTTCACACGGTAAATCAAATATGCCATATCCAGACATTAAATCCAGGTTCACATGCAACTATAAATGTGGTTTGAGCCTTGATGTGAATTATCGGACACAGAAAGCATCAAAATTCATTTAGAAATCAGCCTGTCCAGTTAAGTGTAATATTAACTGCTCAATTTCTATTTTTTACATTTTATTTTGGTCACAACTGGTTTTTGGTTGTGACTTCTTACTCCAATACATTCATCCATACATGCATAATTCAACACACGATTATCGAGTATGAAACATGCAGCATTACACTGTTTCCTGACCTTGATTTGACCTTTGTCGCAGGGTTCACTGCACACTGATTTGATGATGTCCTCCTTGTTGGGCCAGATCTCGTCGTCATTGATCTGCAGACCGCTGATGTCCCAGCTGCCCACGTTTGTGTAGTCGTAATAATCCTTCCCCATCTTCTTGAAGTTCATGATCACGTAACTATGAGCCGTCAAACACACAGACTCCAGTCAGATCAAAGTACTATTGATTTAGTGCACTGGAATGAAGATGAAGGGTGAATTCATCAAAATGACGGATGAATTGATCCATTCATTGACTAACTGTCTGTTTGACAGATTGATTATCTTATTTATTGCTTGACTAATGGGTGGATTGGCTGATTGGTTTGGTCGTGGCTGAATGAGCGGATGCTCCTACCTCCCTGGCGAATCTCCATTCTCGTCGAAGTAAATGTTTTCCCCGGTCACGCCGGTGAAGTTGGTCTTCATGAGGAACTCCAGGAGCTTGGCACCGTCGATGGGCCTCATGGCATCGCACAGTCCCACCATGCCAGGACACAGAGCTTTCTGCATGTTATGGAGGCCGTGGGCCATACTGTAGATGGCGTTTATCACGAAGCCCATCTTGGTGTCCTGAGCGTACTGCTGCCGCAGAGAATCGCGCTCTGAGAGGGGAAGAGATCGGGGTTAATGACAGATAACTCGTCTTTTCCTGCTCGTGCCCTGTAGGCCGGTCAAATGATGAACTGTGCTAATTTGCTTATGTTCTGTGAACTGATTTCGTGCAGCGGAGAGACCCATATTTCCATCTCAGAGGGTGTCTTAAGCTACTCAGAGGCAAAGGAGACAGCGTCTCCTCAAAAAAAACTATTTGGAAATTGGAAAAAAATATTGATATTACAAAAATAAACAAAGCAAAGATTATACTAGGGGTGTAACGGTACACGAATTCGTACCATAGACTGTAAAAAATATGGACGTAGTGTCCGTTTTGAAGCGTAGAGTAGGGTTGAGCTTGGCAGAGCTTCATCGCGCATCACTCCCGGATAATAGAAAATGGGCAAAGAGGCGGGACGTGAGCGGAGCTGAGGTGACGTGATGACTAACAGACAGCAGACAAACGGCAATCCACCTGTCACTCAAAGTGGCCACGCCCTTAATTATGACTTTAAAGCTTTATATAATGCAAACGAATGAGTTATAAAGAAATTCACCCCCCTCACAGTCGTCATGAAGGGCAAAATTAGCCGTATAGACCAAAACCACAGTTTGTCCCAGACTGTAAACATGTTTATTTTTGCTGTAAAGTTGGCCATTTTAACATGAGGCTCAATGAGATTCTGCTTCCTTGTGGCCAGTCGATGAACTGCAGTTTAAGTCACTTCTGTATTGGCTTCAAGAGAAACTGCAGGAGGTTGCCGCTTGATTCGTACCGAACCGTTTCAGTACAGGGCTTGCACGTGTGTACCAAATGGTACCGAATGCCATCTTTAACAGTTAACAGTCAGCTTGTTTTAAGTGCGGAACACACTTCAATCTGAGTTCACACATGAACATAAAGTATTCAGTCCATTTTATCATGAAATTCAAACGATAAATGCCGTTTTGACGCTCTTTAATGTGACGTGACTGATCACTATATAGGCGCGTCAGTTCGAGTGGCGGCGCGAGTGAACGCGATCATCTCTTCCTAAAGAATAAACATGAATTAATATCTGAAGGTATGTTGAGGATACATTACAACTTACTGAAATGTATCATATGTGGTGTAATCGCTCAATCAGAGTTTCAACCGCAGAAAGACGTCAATAAAACAGCTTGTAAACAATGTCACGGAGCATCACATTTACCTCAGAAGTCATTCAGTGCCCACAGCTTTTAGAGTTCATCTATCTAGTGAGCTTACTCTAAATACAGTATTAGCCTATATATTCATTATATTCTACTGAACCTGTCTTGCCCAGGACGAGCTACAGGACTGTGAAGCTTTTAGGGTGTTGATGGACTCGATCTACTCCATCTGTGTTTGGTCAGTGTTTGGTCAAAACATGATTTTCTCAGCTTTTTGCACAAAATGTTGCTTTTTTTATGAAACTTTCCCACATTCTAGTGTTGATAAAAAAAAGAAATGCATGAAGCTAGAATAAAAGCAGAGGGTCTGTTCTTTCTTTTGATATATTGCATATTCAGATATAAACCTTTGTGCAAAGGATCAAACTGACACTGAACTTCATTACAAAAATTTAAAAAACAGTTCAGTACTTTACTCCAGCAATCGGTTATCAGTGCTGATTCAACTGCAAAAATGAATCAATCGATCGACCTCTTGCACATACTGTATGTACTACTATTTACGCTCAGCTTGTGTATGCACTTTATTGCATTAAAAACTGTTTCGCAAAATAAAAGAAATTGAACTACTATCAATATCAAGCCTGCTTTGCTCCATATACTAGACTTGCTGCGGTAGTCGGTGTTCAGGCGAAACACCGATTACATCACTTGCCCACTGAGGCACCACCCTCACCGTCGTTTTGATTTTTATAGTAATAAAATAATTTAGTTCAGTTAGAGAACAGACACTACAATTAAAAACTGAACATGTCTGCTCAATACAGTGTGAGCCGAGCGAGAGTTGGCGCTAATTCTAAAGCGAAAGTAAAATGCACACGGCCGCACGGGCATTCATTCACGGCCTCACAGTCATTCACGGTGCGTGTCCAGCAGTCTGGCGCGTTTACAGTTCATGCCTATGGAAGCTTAACGTTCATTGGAATTCATTGAAAACACTCGCTTTGCTTTGCTCCGACCGCTCCGTTATGAATGCCCGAGCGGCCGTGCTCATTTTACTTTCAGTTTAAAATGAGCGATTTGAAAAGCCCACGCCGGTGTTGTCACACGTCGATTAACCGGTGGGAAGATTTCCTCACCGTCACATCCCTACTCCATTCAACAAAAATGCATGTTCAATATCCATCAACTACTTTACAAAGAGTTTAAAAGAGTACAAAGACATTTTTATCTTGTTACACCGGAAAAAGATGTAACAGTCTGCTGTCAAACGAAGTACACTGTACTTTGAAAGGCTAAACGCTTTAGACTGTTTGTGAATTACGTACTGCAGGTGAAAGTCTTGTTTTCACACCAAATTGCATTTCATTCAAAACTGTTTGATCCCTCGGCACGCTCTGATTGGAAACATTAGGCTTTGAACCGACATTAGAAACATCATCTCTCTCTCCTGACTGCTGCTCTGTCCGCTCCTGCTGGTTCACATGCGAGCCGTTTTGATTCAGGTTTCAGAGGGAAGTTGTGGTCGTTCTTTTAGAGTTTCTTTGAACTCGAGCAGGAGCCCAGATAAATGGAGCCAGTGAAAGACAGCGAGACTAATGGAAGATGTGATATCTGAAGAGGAAGTCTGGATGAAAGAACACAATCATTCGCTCCTGTCTGTCTCAGACTACTGTTACTCATAAAGGTTATGCTTTACTCAGTCCTCCTTCTCTAACCGCTAGACTTCATCATGGGAGCACATGAGGACACACACACACACACAACGCTGTGGTCACTTACTGCCGCAGGTTCGGTTGTATCTGTTGTTCTCCTGCAGGTGTCCTTTGAGCCGGCAGTGGAACCGGTGCTGCCAGAACTCGGGGAACCAGGGATCTCGTGGGTTATTGTCGGGACGTAGTTTCAGGTAATAATCATCAAACCACTTCACGTCTGCGGACTGCAGCTTTATCGTGATCCCACCGGCGGCCTCGCGCACGTACCCGTCAGTGACGTCGTAGCGGTCCGCCCATCCATCACTGGAGAGAACAAAAAAAATCAGTGTGAAAAATCATCTTCTGTCCAGTGGGGAAATCCAGACAAGATGACAGATAAAGTGAAAAATGTTGATTATCAACAATGCACTTATAATTTATTCACTGAAACTAAACTGAAATGCATTTTCTTGACTTCAAAATAAAATTCAAATAAAGTTAAAATGATTACAAATCAAATAAATAAACAATATAAATTAATAATAATAATTTCAGCATTGCATGGATCCTTCGCAGCAAATCCCAGAATGCACTGCAACAATTTCAGTTCGAAACATCCATCCAGACTCCAAAACAAATTAAAATGAAAAAGATTACATTACATAATAATCATATTAAAATAAATGCATAAATAAAATAAACAAAATATAACTGAATAATAATATGGAATATATAATAACATTTAATAATAATAAAATTGACTTGAATCCAAAACTAATTAAAATAAAAATGATTACAAATTAAATAAATAATATATTAAAATAAAAACAAAATATAATGTAATAATAATAATATATATAGTATGCAATATATAATATGTAATAAAACATTTTAATAATATTATCTTGACTCCAGACTTAATTAAAATAAAAATTATTACAAATTAAATAAATTATAATAAAATAAATGCATAAACAAAATATAATTTAATAACAATGATAATATGCAATAGGCTATATAAAAATAGGTAATAGTGATATTTAATAATAAAATTATCTTGACTCTAAAACTAATTAAAATAAAAAAATAAGGATTACAAATTAAATAAATAATCAGAAAATAACAAATAAAATATAGTAATTTTGTTTTGTTTATTTACATGATAACAGCTAACTATTAAAAAAACAGATCAACTGATGTTCCCTATAAAAAGGCAGCAGACAGCAAATGTTATGCCTGTGCGTGTGTGTGTTTGTTTTTGTTATTTATGAGGGCAGAAATTTGTATAATGACATGGGTATTACTGGTATTATGACGTGAACATGAAATATGAGGACATTTCAGAATGTTTCCTGTGATGGTTAGGTTTAAGGGTAGGGGTTGTGTGTGTGTGTGTGTGTGTGTGTGTGTGTGATGGTATAGGGGTAGGGTTGTGTGTGTGTGCGCATGATGGTATAAGGGTTGTGTGTGTGTGTGTGTGTATGTGTGTGCGTGATGATGGGTATAGGGGTAGGGGTTGTGTGTGTGATGGGTGTAGGGGTTGTGTGTGTGCGTGAGTGATGGGTATAGGGGTAGGGGTTGTGTGTGTGATGGGTGTAGGGGTTGTGTGTGTGTGTGTGTGTGTGTGTGTGATGGGTATAGGGGTAGGGTTGTGTGTGTGTGCGCATGATGGGTATAGGGGTGGGGTTGTGTGTGTGATGGGTGTAAGGGTTGTGTGTGTGATGGGTATAGGGGTAGGGTTGTGTGTGTGTGCGCATGATGGTATAGGGGTTGTGTGTGTGTGTGTGTGTGTGCGTGTGAGTGATGGGTATAGGGGTAGGGGTTGTGTGTGTGATGGGTGTAGGGGTTGTGTGTGTGCGCATGAAGGGTATATGGGTAGGGGTTGTGTGTGTGTGTGTGTGTGCGTGTGAGTGATGGGTATAGGGGTAGGGGTTGTGTGTGTGTGCGTGATAGTTATAGGGGTAGGGGTTGTGTGTGTGATGGGTATAGGGGTAGGGGTTGTGAGTGTGTGATGGGTATAGGGGTTGTGCGTAATGGGTATAGGGGTAGGGGTTGTGCGTGTGTGTGTGTGTGATGGGTATAGGGGTAGGGGTTGTGCGTGTGTGCGTGATGGGTATAGGGGTAGGGGTTGGGTGTGTGTGTGTGTGTGTGATGGGTATAGGGGTAGGGGTTGTGTGTGTGTGTGATGGGTATAGGGGTAGGGGTTGGGTGTGTGATGGTATAGGGGTAGGGGTTGTGTGTGTGTGTGATGGGTATAGGGGTAGGGGTTGGGTGTGTGTGTGTGTGATGGGTATAGGGGTAGGGGTTGTGCGTGATGGGTATAGGGGTAGGGGTTGTGTGTGTGTGTGTGTGTGTGTGATGGGTATAGGGGTAGGGGTTGTGTGTGTGCGCGCGTGCGTGCATGTGTGTAATGGGTATAGGGGTAGGGGTTGTGCGTGTGTGTGATGGGTATAGGGGTAGGGGTTGTGTGTGTGTGTGTGTGTGTGATGGGTATAGGGGTAGGGGTTGGGTGAGTGTGTGTGATGGGTATAGGGGTAGGGGTTGTGTGTGTGTGTGTGTGTGTGATGGTGTAGGGGTTGTGTTTGTGTGTGTGTGTGTGTGTGTGTGTGTGTGTGTGTGTGTGTGATGGGTATAGGGGTAGGGGTTGTGTGTGTGTGTGTGTGTGTGTGTGTGATGGGTATAGGGGTTGTGTGTGTGTGCGCACATGATGGGTATAGGGGTAGGGGTTGTGTGTGATGGGTATAGGGGTAGGGGTTGTGTGTGTGTGTGTGTGTGTGATGGTGTAGGGGTTGTGTTTGTGTGTGTGTGTGTGATGGTGTAGGGGTTGTGTTTGTGTGTGTGTGTGTGTGTGTGTGTGTGTGTGTGATGGGTATAGGGGTTGTGTGTGTGTGTGTGTGTGTGTGTGTGTGTGTGATGGGTATAGGGGTAGGGGTTGTGTGTGTGTGTGTGTGATGGGTATAGGGGTAGGGGTTGTGTGTGTGTGTGTGTGTGTGTGTGTGAGATGGGTATAAGGGTAGGGGTTGTGTGTGTGTGTGTGTGTGTGATGGGTATAGGTGTGTGTGTGATGGGTAGGTTTAGGGGTTGTGTGTGTGTGTGTGTGATGGGTTTAGGGGTAGGGTGTGTGTGTGTGTGTGTGTGTGTGTGTGTGATGGTATAGGGGTTGTGCGTAATGGGTATAGGGGTAGGGGTTGTGCGTGTGTGTGTGTGATGGGTATAGGGGTAGGGGTTGTGCGTGTGTGCGTGATGGGTATAGGGGTAGGGATTGGGTGATGGGTATAGGGGTAGGGGTTGGGTGTGTGTGTGTGATGGGTATAGGGGTAGGGGTTGTGTGTGTGATGGGTATAGGGGTAGGGGTTGGGTGTGTGTGTGTGTGATGGGTATAGGGGTTGTGTGTGTGTGTGATGGGTATAGGGGTAGGGGTTGTGCGTGATGGGTATAGGGGTAGGGGTTGTGTGTGTGTGTGTGTGTGTGTGATGGGTATAGGGGTAGGGGTTGTGTGTTTGTGTGCGCGCGTGCGTGCATGTGTGTAATGGGTATAGGGGTAGGGGTTGTGCGTGTGTGTGATGGGTATAGGGGTAGGGGTTGTGTGTGTGTGTGTGTGTGTGATGGGTATAGGGGTAGGGGTTGGGTGAGTGTGTGTGATGGGTATAGGGGTAGGGGTTGTGTGTGTGTGTGTGATGGTGTAGGGGTTGTGTTTGTGTGTGTGTGTGTGTGATGGGTATAGGGGTTGTGTGTGTGTGCGCACATGATGGGTATAGGGGTAGGGGTTGTGTGTGATGGGTATAGGGGTAGGGGTTGTGTGTGTGTGTGTGTGTGTGTGTGTGTGTGTGATGGTGTAGGGGTTGTGTTTGTGTGTGTGTGTGTGTGATGGGTATAGGGGTAGGGGTTGTGTGTGTGTGTGTGTGTGTGTGTGTGTGTGATGGGTATAGGGGTAGGGGTTGTGTGTGTGTGTGTGTGATGGGTATAGGGGTAGGGGTTGTGTGTGTGTGTGTGTGTGATGGGTAGGTTTAGGGGTTGTGTGTGTGTGTGTGTGTGTGATGGGTATAGGGGTAGGGGTTGTGTGTGTGTGTGTGTGTGTGTGTGTGTGTGTGTGTGTGTGTGTGTGTGTGTGTGTGTGTGTGTGTGTGTGTGTGTGATGGGTATAGGGGTAGGGGTTGTGTGTGTGTGTGCGCACATGATAGGTATAGGGGTTGGGGTTGTGTGTGTGTGTGTGTGTGTGTGTGTGTGTGTGTGTGTGTGTGTCGAATGGGTATAGGGGTTGTGTGTGTGTGTGTGCGTGTGAGTGATGGGTATAGGGGTAGGGGTTGTGTGTGTGATGGGTGTAGGGGTTGTGTGTGTGTGTGTGTGTGTGTGTGAGATGGGTATAGGGGTTGTGCGTGTGTGTGTGCGCATGAAGGGTATAGGGGTAGGGGTTGTGTGTGTGTGTGTGTGTGTGTGTGAGTGATGGGTATAGGGGTAGGGGTTGTGCGTGTGTGCGTGCGTGATGGGTATAGGGGTAGGGGTTGTGTGTGTGTGATGGGTATAGGGGTTGGGGTTGTGAGTACGTGATGGGTATAGGGGTTGTGCGTAATGGGTATAGGGGTAGGGGTTGTGCGTGTGTGTGATGGGTATAGGGGTAGGGGTTGTGCGTGTGTGCGTGATGGGTATAGGGGTAGGGATTGGGTGATGGGTATAGTGGTAGGGGTTGGGTGTGTGTGTGATGGGTATAGGGGTAGGGGTTGGGTGTGTGATGGTATAGGGGTAGGGGTTGTGTGTGTGTGTGTGTGTGTGTGTGTGATGGGTATAGGGGTAGGGGTTGTGTGTGTGTGTGTGTGTGATGGGTAGGTTTAGGGGTTGTGTGTGTGTGTGTGTGTGATGGGTATAGGGGTAGGGGTTGTGTGTGTGTGTGTGTGTGTGTGTGTGTGTGTGTGTGTGTGTGTGTGATGGGTATAGGGGTAGGGGTTGTGTGTGTGTGTGCGCACATGATAGGTATAGGGGTTGGGGTTGTGTGTGTGTGTGTGTGTGTGTGTGTGTGTGTGTGTGTGTGTCGAATGGGTATAGGGGTTGTGTGTGTGTGTGTGTGTGCGTGTGAGTGATGGGTATAGGGGTAGGGGTTGTGTGTGTGATGGGTGTAGGGGTTGTGTGTGTGTGTGTGTGTGTGAGATGGGTATAGGGGTTGTGCGTGTGTGTGTGCGCATGAAGGGTATAGGGGTAGGGGTTGTGTGTGTGTGTGTGTGTGTGTGTGTGTGTGTGTGTGTGAGTGATGGGTATAGGGGTAGGGGTTGTGCGTGTGTGCGTGCGTGATGGGTATAGGGGTAGGGGTTGTGTGTGTGTGATGGGTATAGGGGTAGGGGTTGTGTGTGTGTGATGGGTATAGGGGTAGGGGTTGTGCGTGTGTGCGTGCGTAATGGGTATAGGGGTAGGGGTTGTGCGTGTGTGTGATGGGTATAGGGGTAGGGGTTGTGCGTGTGTGCGTGATGGGTATAGGGGTAGGGATTGGGTGATGGGTATAGTGGTAGGGGTTGGGTGTGTGTGTGATGGGTATAGGGGTAGGGGTTGGGTGTGTGATGGTATAGGGGTAGGGGTTGTGTGTGTGTGTGTGTGTGATGGGTATAGGGGTAGGGGTTGGGTGTGTGTGTGTGTGATGGGTATAGGGGTAGGGGATGTGCGTGATGGGTATAGGGGTAGGGGTTGTGTGTGTGTGTGTGTGTGTGTGATGGGTATAGGGGTAGGGGTTGTGTGTGTGTGCGCGTGCGTGCGTGCGTGCATGTGTGTAATGGGTATAGGGGTAGGGGTTGTGCGTGTGTGTGATGGTATAGGGGTAGGGGTTGTGTGTGTGTGTGTGTGTGATGGGTATAGGGGTAGGGGTTGGGTGTGTGTGTGTGTGATGGGTATAGGGGTAGGGGATGTGCGTGATGGGTATAGGGGTAGGGGTTGTGTGTGTGTGTGTGTGTGTGTGATGGGTATAGGGGTAGGGGTTGTGTGTGTGTGCGCGTGCGTGCGTGCGTGCATGTGTGTAATGGGTATAGGGGTAGGGGTTGTGCGTGTGTGTGATGGGTATAGGGGTAGGGGTTGTGCGTGTGTGTGTGCGTGATGGGTATAGGGGTAGGGGTTGTGTGTGTGTGTGTGTGTGTGTGTGTGTGATGGGTATAGGGGTAGGGGTTGGGTGATGGGTATAGTGGTAGGGGTTGGGTGTGTGTGTGTGATGGGTATAGGGGTAGGGGTTGTGCGTGTGATGGGTATAGGGGTGTGTGTGTGTGTGTGTGTGTGTGTGTGATGGGTATAGGGGTAGGGGTAGGGGTTGTGTGTGTGTGTGTGTGTGTTGGGTATAGGGGTTGTGTGTGTGTGCGCACATGATGGGTATAGGGGTAGGGGTTGTGTGTGATGGGTATAGGGGTAGGGGTTGTGTGTGTGTGTGTGTGTGTGTGATGGGTATAGGGGTAGGGGTTGTGTGTGTGTGTGTGATGGGTATAGGGGTAGGGGTTGTGTGTGTGTGTGTGTGATGGGTATAGGGGTAGGGGTTGTGTGTGTGTGTGTGTGTGTGTGTGTGTGTGTGTGTGTGAGATGGGTATAGGGGTAGGGGTTGTGTGTGTGTGTGTGTGCTTGTGTGTGTGATGGGTAAAGGGGTAGGGGTTGTGTGTGTGTGTGTGTGATGGGTATAGGTGTGTGTGCGTGATGGGTAGGTTTAGGGGTTGTGTGTGTGTGTGTGTGATGGGGTAGGGGTTGTGTGTGTGTGTGTGTGTGTGTGATGGGTAGGTTTAGGGGTTGTGTGATGGGTATAGGGGTAGGGGTAGGGGTTGTGTGTGTGTGTGTGTGTGTGTGTTTGTGTGTGTGATGGTATAGGGGTAGGGGTTGTGTTTGTGTGTGTGTGTGTGTGTGTGTGTGTCTGTGTGTGTGTGTGTGTGTGTCGAATGGGTATAGGGGTAGGGGTTGTGTGTGTGTGTGTGTGTGTGTGTGTGTGATGGGTATAGGGGTAGGGGTTGTGTGTGTGTGTGTGTGTGATGGGTATAGGGGTAGGGGTTGTGTGTGTGTGTGATGGGTATAGGGGTAGGGGTTATGTGTGTGTGTGTGATGGGTATAGGGGTAGGGGTTGTGTGTGTGTGATGGGTATAGGGGTAGGGGTTGTGTGTGTGTGTGTGTGTGTGTGTGTGTGTGTGTGTGTGTGTGTGTGTGTGTGTGTGTTGGGTATAGGGGTAGGGGTTGTGTGTGTGTGTGTGTGATGGGTATAGGGGTAGGGGTTATGTGTGTGTGTGTGATGGGTATAGGGGTAGGGGTTGTGTGTGTGTGATGGGTATAGGGGTAGGGGTTATGTGTGTGTGTGTGTGTGTGTGATGGGTATAGGGGTAGGGGTTGTGTGTGTGTGTGTGTGTGATGGGTATAGGGGTAGGGGTTATGTGTGTGTGTGTGTGTGTGTGTGTGTGTGTGTGTGTGTGTGTGTGTGTGTGTGTGTGTGTGTGTGTGTGTGTGTGATGGGTATAGGGGTAGGGGTAGGGGTTGTGTGTGTGTGTGTGTGTGTGTGATGGGTAAAGGGGTAGGGTGTGTGTGTGTGTGTGTGATGGGTAAAGGGGTAGGGTGTGTGTGTGTGTGTGTGATGGGTAAAGGGGTAGGGTGTGTGTGTGTGTGTGTGTGATGGGTAAAGGGGTAGGGTGTGTGTGTGTGTGTGTGTTGGGTATAGGGGTAGGGGGATAGAATGTACAGTTTGTACAGTATAAAAACCATTACGCCTATGGTATGTCCTCACTTAGATAGCAAAACAAACACGTGTGCGTGTGTGTTTTGGCAGCGTCATGTTGAAACATTTGGATCAGCTATGCGAAGCCTTCCCGAAACATCCACTGACTGATACATTTGGACAAATTAAATAGTTTCGATACAAAGTAGATACAAATTGCCAATTAAATGAACACCCGCACACAATGACTCATTATTTTTCTCTGTCTGCGCTGCCAGTTTCCCCAGTAACCATGACAACTAGAGGCATATTTTTAAAAGACTGATAATTGTTCATGTGGAAATCTCACATGCATCTGTACAAGTGTGTGAGAGAGAAACCGATAGATCATAAGGCACTGATTATGGATGCACTAAACCACACATTAAGATATAATACAGGTGATTTATGAGTTCAGAAGTGTCAAAGCGTGTATGATTATGTAGTCAAATCCTAATGAGCATCAGAACTATTTGTAGTGCTCTTAATAGGCAGCATCTCAAGCACTAAACAAATAGCACTCCTCAAATGAAGTGTGCACATATGAAGCCTTAAAATGCTGTCTAGGTAGGCAGCTCACTGGGTTTTGTAACAGAGCTTGTGTGTGTGATTGTGTGCATGTGTGCGTTTGTTAACGCAATTACATCCCTGCCGACAGGTCAGCTGCAGAAATCAACCCTGGGTTAAACTTAATACACAACACAGACATAAAATCACACACTCTCTTCAGCCGGGACGCATAAGGACAGTCACCTTAATAATGAAACTAGTGCAAACAGCTCACACACACACACACACACACACACACACACACACACACACAGGGTGCAGATGGCATCATTGTGGGCAAACTCATTTGACACCCTGTGTGGTTGTGTGGAGGGACTGATGACCTCACAGCTGGCTGCGACGTGATTGGCCGAGACTGTAGCCATGGCGACAGCATTGGAGTGGGTGCTTATGGGGGATTCCGAGGAACTCCACTGAAAATGACACATTGTTTGTGTTGTAGGCTCTTATGCTCTTGTTATGTATGCTATTATGCATCTATTATTGTTTTTGTTAGTGGGCTCTTCTAGAGGTTTTCATGCTTGAATGTTCAAAAACACATTATTTTCTCCATTATTGCTGCTCTCTTCTCAGTCTGTCAGTAACGCTTTGTTTAGTTCCTGTCTCTATGAAGCCCCTCCTTCTGAAAAACACAATGTGCTCTGATTGGTCAGCTGGATTAATGTGTTGTGATTGGTCAAGCGCTTTGAGCATGTTTGAGACATGCCCTGCCCCTTACCATAACTGTGTGTTTCAACCAAGCGGCACCTCCCGCAGTTTCTCTTGAAGCCAATAAGGAAGTGACTTAAACTGTAATTAATCGACTGGCCACTAGAGACAGACTCCAGAAGGAGCAGAATCTCATTGAGCCTCATGTTAAAATGCCCAACTTTACAACAGAAATAAACATGTTTACAGTCTGGGACACACTGTAGTTTTGGTCTATACGGCTAATTTTGCCCTTCATGACAACTGTGAGGGGGGGGGGGATTTCTTTATAACTCATTCGTTTACATTATATAAAGTATTAAAGTTCTGCATAATTAAGGGCGTGGCCACTTTGAGAGTGACAGGTGGATAGCCATTTGTCTACTGTCTGTTAGTCATCACGTCACCTCAGCTCCGCCCACGTCCCGCCTCTTTGCTCATTTTCTATTATCCAGGAGGGGCGCGCGATGACGCTCTGCCAAGATGGCGACGGCCAGCTCGACCCTACTTTACGCTTCAAAACGGCTCTTCAGAATCCTATGGGTGACGTCACGGACACTACATCCATATGTTTTTAGAGTCTATGGTTGAAACACACCACTAACTAACTCAACCAGGCTCCGCCCCTTTATTCTGCGTATTAATTATTCAAATGAGGAATATTGTGATGTGTTCGTTCCCGGAAGAAAACTCAAGACTACTATGGAGGTGTTTCAGGGAGTTCAGATGCAGTGACACTGATAAAGAGAAGAACTCCCAAATGCTGGGTTAAAAACATCCCAAGTTGGGTTGAAAATGGACTAACCCAGCGACTGGGTTGTTTTAAGCAAACATTTAACCCAACCGCTGGGTTAAAACGACCCATTCACTGTGTTAAATCAACCCAATTGCTAGGTTAGTCCATTTTCAACCCCACTTGGGTTGTTTTTAACCCAGCATTACTTTTTCCTGCTCAGACAGCAACATTACACACTAAAGAAAGATGAACATGGGAAAAAAAACATAAAACAAACACAAATGGAATGCAAATAATTGTGAGATCTCTGACTTTTGATTGCAAATTCTGGCACGTCTGAGATATTGGTGAAATCTTGTCTGAAACTCTAGAGACGTGTGAGATTATTGGCTGTGATTGTCATTAAAGAATGAAAATTAAAATACATTATTTTGCCAACTTAAATATAAATAAAAATAACTCTGAAAAACTAAAATACATTTTCTTGACTGCAAAACGAACTCAAATTAAAATCATTATTACTATTATTTATTTTAACAATACCATTTATGTTAAATTATATTATTTATTAAATAAAATATTTGTTAGTTTTTAAAACATGGAATAGTAAAAGACTTGAAACCTTTACAACCCGCCTGCATTAAAACTTAATGCATGAACTTAATTAGCAGCCCTAAATCTCAAACAGCAAAAACAAACACTACACCAATAGAGCTGCAAGCAGCCATTAAAGCGGCCAAGCACAAAAACGCACAATAACTCCTGAACATCAGACCCACTGCAACAATGAGCAGTGAACCCTAACCCAAAAAGTTGTTACTCAAGGATGGATCAATACCAACTGTTGGTGATCCGGCTTACAGTCTCCAGAGCGCCACTGGTCACGGCAGTCATGAAAGGGAGAGCGCACACTTTATTATCACAGTTCAGCGGAGTTGTGTTACGGATATAAAGTTTACCAGTTTATCAAGCAAAGGCATAAGGTCTGTATCTGTTTACTGTTAGTTGTAACGAGTGTTTTGTGTAATTTGCTGTGTATGCTGATGATAATGCAAGGGGGAGAGAGAGAGAGAGAGAGAGAGAGTTTATTGCACACGTTAGCAGAGCATAAACAGCGCATATTTTTCTGGCGTCCATGCGTTCACACCGCCGCCGGCGAGAGCGTCAAACTTCGCTCTGGCCGCCCTGCCATCGATGCTGTAGAAAGATTTGTGAACGCACTGCCGCTCTGACGTAGATCGAATGCTTGGTCTTTTTTTAAATTGTAAAGGGGCTGCAAAGCAAACACTCATGTTGATCGGCATTTGTGCAAACTGAGCACAGGTAGGGTATAACCCATAGACCGTAAAAAGATATGGACGACGTGACTTCATTGACTTCCACTGACCAGAGTTTAAGCTTTCGGTGGCCGTACACGGTGCTGACATCTTGGGACCGAGTCTGCGCAGTAGAGAGCAGGAAGTAGAGGCGCGATTATCATAGACATCTCGCTGGAGCTCGCCACCGGCTCCCATTGAAAATTAATGTCTTCTGGCCACTTTGACGGTCTCGCCGGTGGTGGTGTGAACGCACAGTTACTGAAATCAGGTCAACTTTATGGTAATGAGCTATGACGCGGTTCTGAGGCAACCAATGGGAATGTAGAAGTGCTCCACTTGAGATGATTCTAGAGAGCGCAGTCCTGTAAACTTTGGTTCCGACCACATTAGTTCCCAAGCAAAATAGAGGAGAGGTTGATCACTGCTGGCGCGGCGGGTTTGATAAGAAGACGCGCAACATTATTTACACACCACACAAATGGCTTTTAATTGGTTTATTTCGTTAGCAAACATGTAACTATAATTGTTAAAGGTGAACTATGTAAGATTGTTGCAGTAAAATATCCAAAAACCACTAGGCCAGTGTTATATATTTTGTTCAGTTGAGTTATTAGAATATCCCAAATTTTTCCAACTATTTGTAAATCGTGAGAAATTGCTATTTTAACCAAGGAACCGGGACGTGTGAGCTATGCGTTTGAGGGAGTCGCCTGTCTTTTGCGTCATATCTGCGTTTCTGGTTATATTTAGCAGAAACGCTGTACTCTCACTGCAGTGTGAACAAGTGTCATTGCAGCCGCTGAGCGAACGTCATAACTTCCTTTTCAACACACTCATATGTATCTAATATGATAAACAGAGTTGCGTTACCTCATACTCATGACTGGAAAAGAGGAAGTGGCGCCGGCGACAGTGTCATAATAAAAGTCCCGCCGGCGACTATGCCATAATAACAGTCCCGCTCTTCAATCGCTCCTGCGGCCTTGCTCAGTTCCACAACACTCGGTCCTGCTCTGCTTCACACTACAGTAACGTTAATAATCACATGAACATGATTTCTGACACGAGTCTTATCCCGATTCTTTACCACCGGAGTTGGAGACCACATGTCCCAAGATTCTGCGCTCAAACGTGGCGTCATCAAACTACGCCTTTGTTTTGAACAGGCGACCTCTAGCAGACGGAAAAGTTACATAGTGTAGCTTTAAGTTCTTTCCATCGATCTGCTTTTTTTTTACTTTCACATTTAAATGATTTCATGAGGTTATATTATACGGTTATACCCTACCTGTGGTCAGTCTGCACAAATGCCGATCAACATGAGTGTTTGCTTTGCAGCCCCTTTAAAACAGTTTAAAAAAAGACCAAGCATTCGATCTACGTCAGAGCGGCAGCTCGTCCACAAATCTTTCTACAGCATCGATGGCAGGGCGGCCAGAGCGAAGTTTGAAGCTCTCGCAGGCGGCGGTGTGAACGCACATTCACACCACACGCTGAATTAAAGCCACAGTGCATTGTTCTTGATCAAAATCAACCTGATTAACATGAAAAATAACACATTTCACCATGAAATAATGTAGTGTAGTGTTCGGTGTTTCACAATAAAACACCTAAACAATTAATAAAACACACAAAAACAGATCACCTGAAGTTTTTGCCCAAACATCCTGGCCTGTTTAAATGATTAAAACTAGAGACATATCTTAACTTTAAGGATACTTTTATCATGTAATCTACCTACATACTGTCGTATCAGCTGCTTTGACGCGATTATCAAGTTAACTGACTCGTACCGTGTGCAATATCTCACGACCTCCCGGGTGTCCGTGCCGAGTGTACGCCCGCCTTAAACAGGGCAAATTAGCATCAGAGCGCAATACTAAAAAAAAGTGGGAGTGTGACAGTTCTGTGTGTGATCTACCGATGACGCTCACATTAAAGAACACGGACCCAGCCGGATCATTTCCATAATGACCAACACAATCTACCAAGAGCAGCACAAGTTAGCGTCTGGTTTAAGACAGGCTTTTTTTGGGCGGTAAATAATGGCACAAAAACCAGTAAATTGACGAGTGCCAACCCTTAGTAAATCACCTCACATGATTCATTTCAATACTCTCCTCCCATAAATGTTGCGCTGGAAGGGAAACTCCTACAAATGCATATGAATAAGGTCAAGCCTCACCCTGTCCGCGCCTTTTCAGCGCTAATTCTTCACTGCGTGTCTTTAGTAAATCCTGACAGTAGCTTTTAATGCCAAGAGAGGGTTTGTGCTGGCGCAAGCTGTTAGTAAATCTGGCCCTTGGTGTGGAATGAGAGAGAGAGAGAGAGAGAGAGAGAGAGAGAGAGAGAGAGAGAGAGAGAGCACTGTCACATCCCAAGATGAAGGATTAAACTAGAGGTGACCAACAACACGGTTCGTCATGCAAACACACTCTGGCCTGGAACAAGCGCTGCATAGCGGAGATAACTTGAACCGTGTCGACACACAAACACGGGCAGATTGTGTTTGGCCATCATCAGAGGCACAAATGCCATTCCAGCGCCAAGTTCCCCTCTCCGTCGTACCCTTTTTGTCCCCAGAGCTATCACGGCTTCCCACAATGCACTCTGACAAAACCGCATTCGGAAGAATTGTTATTTGCAGGGGATTATTGACTCCTGAGGAATATGAGCTAATGAATCGAGCGCAATAACGCCACGAGAATGTAAAAAGGGTCAGCCCTGATTTCATGTTGAATGCAGAATGCACTCGGATCTTCTGGTTCTCTCGGAGGACGGATCATTAATCACATCTCTGGCAGGTTTTCCCGAAGGGAGGAAGCTTTGATCTCCTCGTTTCCAATTTCTCCATTCAGGTCTGAATCTGAACTTTCTAGTAGCTGAATACAGTCTCTCTCTCTCTCTCTCTCTCTCTCTCTCTCTCTCTCTCTGTCTGTTGCATCTTCCTGCAGACATCGCTGTCTCATCGTCTCCATCAGAAAATGCCTGTCTCCGTGGAGACGAGACGATAAATCGCCATGGCAATAGAACCTTGTTTGATAAATCTGACAGCAACTTTTGGAAGAGATGTGGTCAGTTGTAGAGAGTGATACAGAGAGAGACGTGTGTGTGTGTCTGTGTCTGCAAGAAGAAAACAAACATTTGCTGTTTGTCTACTTCAGCTCTCGTGGAAGGCCTCATACCGGTCACACCTGCAGTTTCTCTAGGAGAGAGATTGTGTGTGTGTGTAAGAGTCTTTATTAATGTGTTGGGCAGGTTTGAGCAGGTGTTTAAAAATGAGATGCACCTCATCAATCAAACTCACATCACTGCAGAAACATTAATATAACACTAATGTAGCACTAATACAACGCTGATTCATGTCATATGAGCCTGACACACACACACACACACACTCACACACAAACTCTCTCACACACACTCACACTCACACACACACACACACACACACACACACACACACACACTCACTCAAACACACACTCAATCACATACTCTCAAACACACGCTCAAAACACACACGCACATGCACGCACACACACACACACACACACACACATGCACTCACTCGCACTCGCACACACACACACACACACACACACTTTTCACACTTACACACAAACTCACACACATACACACTCACTCACACACACTCAACCAATCACACTCAAACACACATGCTCAAAAAACACGCACATGCACGCACACACACACTCTAACACATGCACTCACTCGCACACACACACTCACTCACACACACACACTCAAACACACATACATGCACTCAAAACACACATTCACTCGCACACACGCATTCACTCGTACTTGCACGCACACACACACACTCACACACAAACATTCACACTCACACATGCACTCGCACACAAACACTCACTCACAAACACACACTCACTCATGCCCTCGCACACACACACACACACGCACACTCACTCACTCATGCACTTGCACACACACACTCACATACACACACTCACTCATGCACTCTCACAAACACGCGCATTCGCACACACACTCACGCACTCTCACAAACACACACACACACTCACACACACACTCACACACACACTCACACACACACACACACTCATGCACTCTCACAAACACGCACATTCGCACACACACTCACACATGCACTCTCACAAACACGCACAGTCGCACACACACTCACACATGCACTCACAAACTCGCGCACTCGCACACACACTCACACACACACACACACACACACACTCACTCATGCACTCACAAACACGCACATTCGCACACACACTCACACATGCACTCACAAACTCGCGCACTCGCACACACACTCACTCATGCATTCTCACAAACACGCGCATTCGCACACACACTCACGCACTCTCACAAACACACACACTCACACACACACACACACACTCACTCATGCACTCTCACAAACACGCACAGTCGCACACACACTCACACATGCACTCACAAACTCGCGCACTCGCACACACACTCACTCATGCATTCTCACAAACACACGCACTCACACACACACACACATGCACTCTCACAAACACAAACACTCACATACACACACTCACTCATGCACTCTCACAAACACACACACTCACACACACACACACACACACACTCATGCACTCTCACAAACACGCGCATTCGCACACACACACACACATGCACTCTCACAAACTCGCGCACTCGCACACACACTCACTCATGCATTCTCACAAACACGCGCACTCGCACACACACTCACTCATGCATTCTCACAAACACACACACTCGCACACACACTCACTCATGCATTCTCACAAACACGCGCACTCGCACACACACTCACTCATGCACTCTCACAAACACACACACTCGCACACACACTCACTCATGCACTCTCACAAACACACACACTCGCACACACACTCACTCATGCATTCTCACAAACACGCGCACTTGCACACACACTCACTCATGCACTCTCACAAACACACACACTCACACATGCACTCTCACAAACTCGCGCACTCGAACACACACTCACTCATGCATTCTCACAAACACGCGCACTCGCACACACACTCACTCATGCACTCTCATAAACACACACTCGCTCACACACTCACTCATGCACTCTCACAAACACACACACTCGCACACACACTCACTCATGCATTCTCACAAACACGCGCACTCGCACACACACTCACTCATGCACTCTCATAAACACACACTCGCACACACACTCACTCATGCACTCTCACAAACACACACACTCGCACACACACTCACTCATGCATTCTCACAAACACGCGCACTTGCACACACACTCACTCATGCACTCTCACAAACACACACACTCACACATGCACTCACACAAATTCGCGCACTCAAACACACACTCACTCATGCATTCTCAAAAACACGCGCACTCGAACACACACTCACTCATGCACTCTCATAAACACACACTCGCACACACACTCACTCATGCACTCTCACAAACACACACACTCACACACACACACACACACTCACACTCAAACATGCACTCTCAAAAACACAAACACTCGCACACACACTCACACACACACACTCACTCATGCACTCTCACAAACATGCGCACTCACACAAACACGTGCACTCGCACACACTCACACATGCACTCTCACAAACACGCGCACTCGCACACACACTCACAGACAACAGACCTCTCACATTTCATACAAGCGTCACACACGTGGGCGTCTGCTCTTCAACATGCAGACCTCAGAAAGCCTCTGTGTGTGTGTGTGTGGGCGTATATAAAAAGCTTCCGGGTCGCCACGGTGGAATTAAAGTTCTCACATTTATTAATAAATGCAGATAAGCATCATCCACCTGTGAACATTATTGACTCATTTACCCGCCTGTTTAGATTCCGTCTGTATGTATTGGGTTTGTGATTTTCCTCTATCTGTTTATTTCCATCAGTCCCGTCAGAAAGGGAAATGAACAGGCAGATGGATACGGCCTGGACTCGTTTATTTGTGAAGGATCATATCTAGCCTTGCTTTCACACAGCTGCACGTCAAAATCTCATCTGCCCCGCCACCAGAAAACCATTACAGAAAACATTCACTCGCTGCTTCTCTCTCAAAAGGGAAGAACAAAAATCACAAATGAGATTGTTAATATCTCGATTGTTTATCGAGTACTGAGATTAAACGGAGAGCAAATGAAGAATTTCCCCCGAGGCTCTTGCTTCTCAGATGTTTCTTAGAAAAAGACCCCAGTTATCTCACATGTGCCGAAAGCTTGTTTCCAGCACACAATAAAAAAGTAAAGAGGTAATTGTGTCTTTTTATCTCACAATTCGGAGGGGGAAAAAAGTAAATTGCAAGATTGCGAGTTATAAAGTCAGAGTTGAGAGTTATACCCCCGGTTTCACAGATAAAGTTTAAGATAGTCCCAGACTAAAATGCATGTTTTAACTGAAAGCAACTGAAAGCACTGATATATCTTGATATGTTTTAAAATCAAAACCATTGTTTTTTTCTAAGGGGGCACACCACCAGTAATGTTTTTTTCTAAGACATGTTTATAAAAGCTATTTAAATGTCCTATTTGAATAATAGGACTTCCTAATCCTGGCTTAATCTAAGCCCTGTCTGTGAAACCGGGCCATAAACTTTGAGACAAACTTAAAATTGAGATATAAACATAGAATTGCCAGATTCAGAATTGCAAAATATAAACTGGGAAGTGTGAGATATAAACTCAGAATTTGGAGAAAAAAGTCAGAATTGTGAATTATAAAATTAGAAGTGTAGATATAAATTGTGAGAAACTTAGAATTGCGAGATCTAAACTCTAAACACAAGAGTTGTGAGGAAAAAAGTTAGAATTGTGAGATATAAAGTCAGAATTTTGAGTTATAAACTCCAAATTTTGAGGCATAAACATAGAATTGTGATATATAAACTTAGAATTGTAAGGAAAATTTCAGAATCCTAAATATAAACTTAAAATTCTGACTTTTTTCTTGCAATTCTCTTCTTTTGTAATTCTGAGTTATAAACTTAGAATTGCAAGATCAGAATTTTGAGTCATACACATAGAATTGTGAGATATAAACAAAAACAGGTCACAATTGTGAAAAACGTTAGAATAGCGAGATATAAACTCAGATTTGCAAAAGATATAAAACGCGGAATTCCGAGAGAAAAGTCGGAATTCTGAGTTATAAACTCCAAACTTTGAGGCATAAACATAGAATTGTTAGATATAAACTTGGAATTGTAAGAAAAAAAAGTCCTAAATATAAACTTAGAATTGCGAGATCTAAATTGGAATTGTGAGATAAACTTGGAACTGCAAGAAAAAAAAAACAATTGTGGAAAAAGTTAGAATTGCGAGATAAAAACTGGGAATTCTGAAAGAAAAGTCAGAAATACGTGATATAAAGTCGAAAAGTGGAAGATATAAACTTGGAATTCCAAGAGAAAAGTCAGAATGTTGAGGCATAAACATAGAATTGTGAGATATAAACTCAGAATTGCGAGAAAAAAGTCACAATTGTGAAAAAAGTTAGAATTGCGAGGTATAAACTCAGAATTTTGAGGCATAAACATAGAATTGTGAGATATGAACTTGGAATTGTGAATTATAAACTCAGAATTTTAAGAAAAGTGGAAGATATACACTTGGAATTCCGAGAGAAAAGTCAGAATTTTGAGGCATAAAAATAGAATTGCAAAAAAAGAGAACTGTGAGAAAAAAGTTACACTTAGAATTGCGAGAAAAGTCACAATTGTGAAAAAAGTTAGAATTGCGAGGTATAAAGTCTGAATTGCGAGATATAAACGTGAAATTCTGAGAAAAAAGTCAGAATTCTGAGTTATAAACTTAGAATTTTAAGGCATGAACTCAGAATTTTGAGGCATAAACATAGAATTGGAAAAAAAAACAGAATTGCGAGAAAAAGTTTGAATTGTGAGTTATAAACGTGAAATTCTGAGAGAAAAGTCAGAATTCCGAGAGAAAAGTCAGAATTCTGAGTTATAAACTTAGAATTTTGAGGCATGAACTCAGAATTTTGAGGCATAAACATAGAATTGGAGAAAAAAAAACAGAACTGCGAGTAAAAGTTTGAATTGTGAGTCATAAAGAATTTTGAGGCATAAACTTAGAATTGCGAGAAATTTTTTTTTGTTTATATCTCACAATTCTATTACCTCTTTTATTTTATTTTATTCCATAGCAGAAACAAGCTTCCACAGCTTCCTCTTGAGTTTAAACTGTACTCAAACTGTCCTCAGGTTTGCCAAGAGACCAAAGTCGGCAAAAGTCAGACTCTCAACAAATTCTCCCAATATGCTCCCACATTTATTTGCATAGCTCTATACACTTACTAGATGACAATATTGACTCATTTGTGTCTGTTTCATTTCTCCTAAAGAACATCAGTATAATACATGAGCAGACAAACATTCTGCATCTCCATGTGTGCTTTGTGGAAGAAAGAAACTCGTTTGGGTTTGAAACAAAATAATGATAGAGGTGAATCCCCAATGAATATGAAGAGAAGTCAGGCTCAAGCAATGGAGTATCACTGTGTGACTTCAATCTCAGCAATACTGATCAATACTCAAAACCCTGATCAATGAACAACTGATCTTATCAAAAAAAAAAAAAAAAACGTATTGACCCTAAAATTATGAATGCTAGTGTACATTTGAAACAGACTCGCGATTGTAGAATCAAACCTGAGTGTTGCTGCCATGACAACATGGAAGACATGCCAAGGTTTTACAGCAAACATGTGCTGATCAGCATGAGGTGTCGGAACTCAGAGGACGTTAAAGAAATCACACACACACACACACACGCGGGTCACAGGAGGACGGTGTCAGCGTGTGCCAACATCCCTCCATCAGAATCAGATCCCTCTCTCCGCTCTGACAGTTACAACCTTCAAATGAATTGTGTTGTGACCGTACAGCCCAGATCAAACCAGATCTCCTCTCATCTCCTATTTGCTTTCCTGTCATGTGTAAAATGTCGTGTGACGTCTTCGGATCGGCTGCTAATTTGGTGCCAAACGAGAGGAAAGGAGAGAAAGCAAGCGGTTAAAACCAACATGAAACAACATTCATAACCCATTTCACTTCTACAGTGTTTCCTTCCCAATGCTAACGTCATGTTATGTGTCATCATATCGGTATCGGCCGATATATGTTCATTTTTAATGTTATCGGCCCGATATGAAAATGGGCACAGACATTTTGAGGGGCAGTGGCCCAAACCAAAAAAAGGGGCACTGGGGTGGGGTGGCATTGGGTGCTTGTCCATACAAATGATCCATCTTACTCTTACTATTCCTTTACTTACAGCCTGTAACTGTCTGATTTGGCTGATTCTCAGTGGGCTCTCCCTCACTCTCTGAGCCCTCATTTTTTCTCCTGACCATAGACGACAATCTCCTCTCAGCATTTTTGATGAATGAATATATTATTTTTAATTTTGTCATTTCATCTTAATATCAACATTTGTGAGATTTTGTCAGTCAAAACAGTTATCATCTAATTTTGTGTCTGTAGAAAATAGTGATATATGACATTGTATTATGTTGAATATCAAAGTTTTTGTGTCTTATTTGTTAATGAGGGATTTGTGGACACAATGTTTTTGGTTTTGTGGAGTAAATGTTATAGCTTTTATTTTGAAGTAAAATTAGACCCTTGGGTAAGATGACCCAGCCATATTTGGCACAGAAGGCCCCAAGTGGCATGTTGTTACTGGTGTTATTGTTTTTAAATGTAACAGTTATTGTAATTAACGGGGCTATTATTTAATATTTTCATGAATTAGATGTACATTTCAGGCATCTTCACTTTCGTTAAAACCTATAGATTAAATGAGTGAAATCTTTTATGCTTTTTTATTATTATTATGACATATCTTCTTCAATTAAAATATGGGCAATTAAATAAATAAATATTGATATGCTTGTACATAAGTAAAAATGTACCTTTCAGACGATTATCTTTTAATGGGATTCAGATTTTTCTGTTATCAGTTATTCAATTATTCTACTAAATTGTCAAAATGTAAAAAATTTAAGTAGTTATTTATTTAGTATTTTACATGAATGACACTTTAAAATATATATAAATAGTAATAAGAATTATATCAAAAGTAATTTATACATTCTTCTGTAACGGTTTATGGGTTATTATATGAAATTAGGCCTAATATACACTCACCTAGAGGATTATTAGGAACACCTATTCAATTTCTCATTAATGCAATTATCTAATCAACCAATCACATGGCAGTTGCTTCAATGTGTATGCAGCAAAGCATTTGTGAATCCACAACATGCACAACCTTGAGGCGGATGGGCTACAACAGCAGAAGACCCCACCGGGTACCACTCATCTCCACTACAAATAGGAAAAAGAGGCTACAATTTGCACGAGTTCACCAAAATTGGACAGTTGAAGACTGGAAAAATGTTGCCTGGTCTGATGAGTCTCGATTTCTGTTGAGACATTCAGATGGTAGAGTCAGAATTTGGCGTAAACAGAATGAGAACATGGATCCATCATGCCTTGTTACCACTGTGCAGGCTGGTGGTGGTGGTGTAATGGTGTGGGGGATGTTTTCTTGGCACACTTTAGGCCCCTTAGTGCCAATTGGGCATTGTTTAAATGCCACGGCCTACCTGAGCATTGTTTCTGACCATGTCCATCCCTTTATGAGCAACGTGTACCCATCCTCTGATGGCTACTTCCAGCAGGATAATGCACCATGTCACAAAGCTCGAATCATTTCAAATTGGTTTCTTGAACATGACAATGAGTTCACTGTACTAAAATGGCCCCCACAGTCACCAGATCTCAACCCAACAGAGCATCTTTGGGATGTGGTGGAACGGGAGCTTCGTGCCCTGGATGTGCATCCCACAAATCTCCATCAACTGCAAGATGCTATCCTATCAATATGGGCCAACATTTCTAAAGAATGCTTTCAGCACCTTGTTGAATCAATGCCACGTAGAATTAAGGCAGTTCTGAAGGCGAAAGGGGGTCAAACACAGTATTAGTATGGTGTTCCTAATAATCCTTTAGGTGAGTGTATTATCATCTGTATGCGTTTTAAAGTCGTATCACTCTCAACTTGAGCACACACACTCGACGCATGCGCACAGAGAGTTGAGCTGGATGTCGGCGCGTCTGTGAGTAGGCTATTAAACTAGACTAGTTCTATTTCATGTGTTATTGCGATTAAACTGTCAAATGCTCATACGGTTATGTCAGAAACACATTCACATGCAAACAGTTGGTTATGTCTGTGCACGTATGCAGCAAGTACAGAAATCCCATGTGTGTATTAGATCTGTGTACTAAAGTGACATCAGTGTAATATACAGTACCTTCTGCTATATCAGGTGTTAATATGAATCAAACAACAGAAGATAAACAGAAAATCACTCGCTGCTTTTGACTGAGTGAACTTTAGTAGCTTTATTAAGAACACATTTCTTACTTGAATGCTGCTGTTAATGCCCTGGCGAGGAGATAAACATGGCCGACTGTGTACAGCTTTCTGAGGGCGGGGTCTATGCTAATACAGCAGTGTCCATCAACACTCGTGGGCAGGACCTGTGAAATGTGACATCACATTCCCCAGAATCTGCAAACGGCTTGTTCTGAGACACTGCTTATGATTTATGGGGATTAAAAAAAATAGGAGAGGAATTTTTACTATTATAAGGTGGTTGTGTACACACACTGCCAACACACATTTATGTTCACACACCTTATAAGAGTGAATTTTGCATAATAGATGCCCTTTAACACAACAGACTCAAATTGAAAACATTTCCCCAAATTAGATATGACATTTTCCTACATCAAAATATTAACTAATTATTATCACTCCACAAAAACATAAAAATTACAAAATCAAAAATGAATAATTATTGCTATAGTAATATTTTACTAAATAGACTAAAATTGAAAAAAAAAATTCTCAAATAAGAAATTACCTTTTCCCAGACCCAAAATAAAAATGTTTTTTTATTGAAGAGACATGAACTGATTAACTCGTTTGACTTTAAAGACCCCCTGAAATCAAAATTGGAAGTGTTTTAGCTTTTAGTATGACTATGTTAGCCTAATGGTGCGTTCACACCGGACGCGAATGAAGCGTTTCGCGCGAGTGATTTACATGTTAAGTCAATGCAAAGACGCGAATAGATATTCTGCGGCGTGATTTGCGCGAATGACACGGTGCGAATTGAGCATTTGACGCGCCGCGTTAACCAATCAGGAGCTTGCTCTAGTAGTGACAACAATGAGGAGAAAATGGTAATCATATATTAATATCTGGTTCAGACAAGTGTGCATATGATTATCACTGTGATAACATTAAATGACATGAAACACAACCCAGTCTCTTTTTGTCAGAGGTGGACAGTAACTAAGTACATTTACTTGAGTACTGTACTTAAGTATACTTTTTGAGTATCTGTACTTTACTGAAGTATTATTTTTTAGGGATACTTTTACTTTAACTTCACTACATTTGAAAGACAAATATCATACTTTTTACTCCACTACATTTCTATCAAGGTCCTCAAAGTCGAAAGTCGTTTCTGTAGCAGCTTTGAAAGTCAGTGGATGATATGTTTCTTCTTTAAAAGTTTTTTTTTTTTTTTTTGCAGACAGCCTATCAGTAATCACTTGTATAGAGTCATGTGAAGTTTCCCAACATTTTTGGAACACTGATCAGTTTATAGCAAAATGGAAGACACAGTCGGCACAGTGTGTGCACCCATGGTCATACTTAGAAAGTGTGTTTCAGTTTTCTCAAAACAATAAAGATTAGTTTAGTTGGCATACACTTGAATGTTTCATAAAATGTAAATGTCTGGGTGAAAGAGAAGCGCAGACATATGGATGAATCTGAAAAAGCATGAGGAGCTCAGTTCACTCTGTTTTTTTGTGCCTCTCAGATGCCAGAGCACGAGTACTGAATATAGGTTTCTTTTGTGTGTTTTTTTGCACTTAAACAGACCAATACAATACAATACAGTCAAAATTTTGTCATTTTGGGAAGTAGTCACGTAAACAAAGTTGACTATGTCTTAAATTAACGTAAACAGTTTGGGGAATATCGGATGTGTATCAGTGTATACACTCTAAAAAATGCTGGGTTAAAAATAACCCAAGTTGGGTTGAAAATGGACTAACCCAGCAATTGGGTTGTTTTAACCCAGCGATTGGGTTAAACCCAATTGCTGGGTTAGTGCATTTTTTTGAGTGTAGGATTTGTGCATTCTGCATTAAAGTGGCAGCAGCTTTGTAAAGAGCTTTGTAACTTTCATACAAGTATTTAAATTAGTTCAAGGTAGTCGTACGCTAGCATGCATGATGGCATAGAGTACTTTTATACAGCAATAATAAAATAATGCATTGACATAAAAAAGGAAATTTACTTTTGATACTTAAGTACTTTTAAAACAAATACTTATGTACTTTTACTTAAGTAAAAATCTGTTTTTAGAACTTTCACTTGTAACGGAGTAATATTTGACAAGCAATACTTTTACTCGAGTAATGGAGTTGTGTACTTTGTCCACCTCTGCTTTTTGTTAAATGCAAGTTTATGTATGATCAATGAAAAAATCCCTTTCCAGAACATTTTCATTCAACGTTCCCAGCTGGTGGAACGATCTTCCCAACGCCATCCGAAACGCAGAATCATTGACATCATTCAAAAGTCAACTTAAAACTCAGCTCTTCCGTGAGCACTTCACTTAAAAAAAATGTCCTTTCCTCTTTCTTTTCCTTATTCCCTCTCTACTCTAGCCTGTGCTACACTGAGGAATGTACACGGTCTCAGTATTTCAGGCTCTTATTGCGCTTCTCGACTCTTCATGACCAATCGCTTCATGTACCCCCAAGTTGTAAGTCGCTTTGGATAAAAGCGTCTGCTAAATGCATAAATGTAAATGTAAATGTAAGAAGCTATACATGAAATAAAGCAAACAATTCAGTCAAACATTCAAAGTCAGTGTTAGTAGGCTACAACGGTAACGTAAAGTCATAGCCTAAAAATAAAAAAAGTAATGAAACTTCACTTTGCTCTCAGCCTAAACGATTTGCCAGGGAACAAATTATAGATCCATGAGACCAAAAGATCGCCAATTAGATCTACACAAGACGAATTATAGCTTGAGACACCACAGAGACATCAGAGCCGGTGGCAGACGTCAGAAGGACTAGCCGAGGAAAGGCTGCTTTCGCCGGGGTTAACGAGCGCGGAGCGCTGCTGATCCACTGGAGCTCACAACTCCGAAAACGGCAGATAAAATGTTCAAATAGGCACTCTCTTTATAAATAAACCACAGATTTGAGCTTTAAACAACTACATTATCGCCTGAAAAGTCTTAAAACTACGTTTTGTCACACATTAACAGTAGATTTTAGCAAAAAAGACATCAAGTGTGAACACAGCCCATGTCAGCCATTTCTCACCGAGACGAGCCGGCTGGCCGAAGCCCCTCCCATGACGTAAATTCACGTCTGTTGTGAAGTGAATGTCACGCGCGAATGAAGCGAGTAAACTCAAAATGTTCAAGCTTCCAACTACGCGCGGATAGCACGATTTATTCACGTCTTATGTGAACGCACCATTAAGGTTATGAATAAGCTGGTGTGTTGGCAAAAACAATGGCAAAATTGGCATTTAGGAGATATAAGCATTCAAAACTTACAGTCTCTCACTTATGCTAAAATGGATCACAGATTTTTATGACATCATCGCGGACTTCAGCTCCTCATCACATCGTCTGTCCAATCAAATGCTCTCTAGAATCTGAAGCCCCCCCTACACTATAAGCTGAAGCTGCGTCTGAAATCGGTCACTTGTTCACACATTTACTATTTTCTACATGGTGAATTACACAGAGCGCACTATACACGCGATAGGAAACGATTCAGACAGTGTCAATATGCTTTCAGTTGAGGCGAATGTTTCCACGCACTGCCACAGCGCACACACACACCAATGGCTCTGGTCTAGACTAGAGACACGAGAGCGCAGAGCGGATCATAGACACGAGTCGGCGCAGACAACAAAACATATCGGACCCATTTAAATTCTGCAAAGAATGCTGTATTATGATGATATGATGATAAACGGTTAGAGATTAGGAGGAAACTGTGGCTTTACCAAACAGAAAGGCTCTTGTCAAACTGTGGTATTAACGAAACGCTATTGGCTGTTTTACAAAAGGGGAGGAGCTGCTAACGTCAACTGCTATTACGTCAACACGTTGAATAATGCTGCGCCTTTCAAAGCACTTCAGTGGACCTTTAAAGGACAGGACAAGTGCATCGTGAAGGGTTTTGTGGTAAAATGGGTTTGGGAAGGTGTCAGAAGGGATGAAAAGTTAATAGAGAAAGAGAGAGATTGCTGTGGTCTTTCCATTCGTTTAAGTCGGGACATAATGGGCGATCGTCAAGCTTTCAGAGAGAGCTGAAAATAGAGAGCAATTACTACAGCCAGTCAAAACACTGGCCACAGCTGTCCTTCACACGCTGAAACAACACAGCGTGGGTAACCTCACAATCACAATCTGCACTGAACTCCAACAAATACAGGGCTCTCAGTCAAACCATTTCTGCTTCTTTGATCTTAGCAACTAAAGCTATCACCCAAAAATGAAAGTCTGTCACCGTCATGTCATTCCAAAACCATTTGTTGTTTTCCCACAAGTGTTGTTCATATGACGTGCGCACTGTATTCCAGGGCCGTAGACATTGAGGGGGGGACCCAATCATTAGAAATTATTTTTGATATTCTTGATGCTGCTGTGCGGCACTCCATTACACACCGCTCTGTGTGTTATTAGGATGACAAAACGATTTAAAAGTTTTATTTTTAGTTAAAGTGACATGTGAAGGCCAAGTATGGCAACCCACAGTGTTGAGGTAATGGCGTTACATAATTTACTTACAAAATAAATGCAACTGTAATCTGTCACAGTTACTATATATCGGTCATGATATCTGTATCATTTTTGATGTTATCGTTATCAGCCCAAAATTTTGTCGGATATATTAAAGCCGATAAATAATGTATCATTTCCTTCAGCTGAGACCCTTCAGATGCACACTGTTCAACATGATGGTTTTGAATTGCTTGAAATATGATTGGAATAAATTCAAAAAAAGGAAAATACAGTTCAGTGCTACATTTGCAGTGCAAGTCTGTCATATAAGCTACATAAAATTATCATTGTGTGCTTAAGACATGGCTTTTAAACAATTAGTTCACCCAAAAATGAAAATTAGCCCATGATTTACTCCCCCTCAAGTCATTCTAGGTGTATATGACTTTCTTCTTCCAGACGAATACAATCAGAGTTATATTCAAAATGTCCTGGCTCTTCACAGCATTATAATGGCAGTGACTGTTGCTTCGTTTTTGAAGTCCATAAAAGTGCATCTATCCATCATATAACTGCTCCACACGGCTCCGGGGGGTTAATAAAGACCTTCTGAAGCGAAGCGATGTGTAACCGGTGTGAAATATGTCGTCAGACGTAGCGTAAGCCTTTTGAACTGCGAGAGGCGCTACACTTTTTCCGTAAGTTGAATACGGAAGGCAATCGGCCGGAAGCTAGATCATTTACTTTATAAAGTTTTAAATATGGATATTTTTCTTAAACGCATCGCTTCGCTTCAGAAGGCCTTTATTAACCCCCTGGAGCCGTGTGGAGCAGTTATATGATGGATAGATGCACTTTTATGGATTTTTTTTTATATAACTCTGATTGTATTCGTCTGAAAGAAGAATGTCATATACACCTAGGATGACTTGAGGGGGAGTAAATCATGGGCTAATTTTTATTTTTGGGTGAGCTATCCCTTTAAATGGTGAGACTTTTGTTTTTGTAATCAAAGTTATATAAAAATTTGAAGTCAAAAAGTCTTTAAAAAGTCTTTTGCATTTATCTTCTTCGGCTGCCGTCTACCTACACCCCACGTTTGCTAAAACGTGACAATATTGGTTATCGGCTTTCAAATATAAAGAAATCGGCCAAAATTCTCTCTTTCTCTATTTACTGTTTTTTTAATGTGTAATTAAATTACAGTTACTTATGAGAATGTTAAACGATGACACAAAAATAAAAATTCAGTAAAAAGCTAGGATATGTTGAATAATATTCATTTGTTGCTTTGCCTGTTTTTGATGTGCACGACGCCTCCTGCCATTTAAAGGAACATGCCACTATTTTTAAAAACAGGCTCATTGGCAGATGTGGTGTGCTTCAAATTCAAAGGAGAGCCAATCAAAAGCATCAGAATGAATTGCCAAACACGCCACTATTTATGAAAATTCATTCAATTCATTTTCCGACTCCCCTAGAGTTGAACAGTTGAGTTTTACCGTTTTCGAATCCAGTCAGCCGATCTTCGGGTCTAGCACTTTTAGCATAGCTTAGCATAGATAATTGAATCTGATTAGACGTTAGCATCGCTCAAAAATGACCAAAGAGTTTGGATATTTTTCCTCTTTAAAACTCGACTCTTCGGTAGTTACATCGTGTACTAAGACCGATGGAAAATGAAAAGTTGTGATTCTCTAGGCTGATATGGCAGGAACTATCCTCTCATTCATGTGTACATTTTTTTATATATCAGTAAGAAGAAAAACATGTTTTTGTACTACAGTATAATTGTGTTTTCTCTTAAATATAACTAAATATAACTATAATTTTTGGAGCTTGACACAGCCGTAGTACCCATTCACTTTTATTGTATGAAAAAGCAGAGTGAACATTCTGCTAAACATCACAAAATAAGTCGTACAGGTTTAGAATGACAATAAATGACAGATTTTCATTTTTGGGTGAACTGTCCCTTTAAATATGGTTTTAGTTTTGTAGCATGTACGAGTTACAATCTCTCATGCTGTTCATAGTTTTATATTCAGTCTTCAAAACAAACGTCAGGCTAAGTGGTGTGTGTTTGTGTGTGTGTGTGTGTGTGTGTGTGTGTGTGTGTGTGTGTGTGTGTGTGTGTGTGTGTGTGTGTGTGTGTGTGTGTGTGTGTGTGTGTGTGTGTGTTTTAGGCTTGCTGCGGATCAGATTCATGAGGTCAAAAATTCACGCTGTGTCCATCTGCACACACACAGTAAAATCTGACAGGACATAAAAACAGACCCACTCACATGAGACTGACAGTGACGCGCACACACACACACACACACACACACAAGTTTGACAGACAGATTACTGGAGGGTGCTGGCTCATCAAACACCAAAACACTGAAAGTTGCACACACACTGGTGACCCACAGGGTTTCTCATACGCAAATGTTTCTGTCACTTTGATTGGCAGGACAGGAAACTTTGAGACTGTGGACACACACACATCACTCAACCTTCAGTATTCTTCTATTACAGCCTTCAACAAACAATTTCTGAAACATTTTCCTGTCTCATCGGAAGCATTAGGAAGTTGATTCATTTGGATAAAGTTACTACATCCACATTTTATGTGTGTGTGTGTGTGTATATATATATATATACACACACACATGTTAGTCAAATCTAAACTAAAATTAAGAAAACTGAAATTATAAAAATATATACTATAATAGTGTATAAATAATTCTAAAATAACACTGATACTGATATATATATATATAGTATATATGCACACACACACATACACCGATCAGGCATAACATTATGACCAACTTCCTAATATTGTGTTGGTCCCCCTTTTGCTGCCAAAACAGCCCTGACCCGTCGAGGCAGGGACTCCACTAGAGCCCTGAATGTGTCGTGTGGTATCTGACACCAAGATGTTAGCAGCAGATCCTTTAAGTCCTGTAAGTTGTGAGGTGGAGTGTCCATGGATCGGACTTGTTTGTTCAGCACATCCCACAGATGCTCGATTGGATTGAGATCTGGGGAATCTGGAGGCCAAGGCAACACCTCAAACTCGCTGTTGTGCTCCTCAAACCATTCCTGAACCATTTTTGCTTTGTGTCAGGCGCATTATCTGCTGAAAGAGCCACAGCCACCAGAGAATACCGTTTCCATGAAAGGGTGTACATGGTCTGCAGCAATGCTTAGGTTGGTGGTACGTGTCAAAGTAACATCCACATGGATGGCAGGACCCAAGGTTTCCCAGCAGACCATTGCTCAAAGCATCACTGCCTCCGCCCGGCTTGCCTTCTTCCCATAGTGCACCTGGTGCCATGTGTTCCCCAGGTGAGAAACGCACACACACCCGTCCATCCACGTGATGTCAAAGAAAACGTGATTAATCAGACCAGGCCACCTTCTTCCATTGCTCCGTGATCCAGTTCTGATGCTCTCGTGCCACTGTTGGTGCTTTCGGCAGTGGACAGGGGTCAGCATGGGCACCCTGACTGGTCTGCGGCTGTGCCGCCCCATACGCAACAAACTGTGATGCTCTGTGTATTCTGACATCTTTCTATCAGAACCAGCATTAACTTCTTGAGCAGTTTGAGCTCCAGTAACTCGTCTGTTTGATCGGTCCACACGGGCCAGCCTTCGCTCCCCTCGTGCATCAATGAGCCTTGGCTGCCCATGACCCTGTCGCCGGTTCTCCACTGTTCCTTCCTTGGAGCACTTTTGATAGAGACTGACCACTGCAGACCGGGAACACCCCACAAGAGCTGCAGTTTTGGAGATGCTCTGACCCAGTCGTCGAGCCTTCACAATTTGGCCCTTGTCAAACTCGCTCAAATCCTTACGCTTGCCCATTTTTCCTGCTTCTAACGCATCAACTTTGAGGACAAAATGTTCACTTGCTGCCTAATATATCCCACACACTAACAGGAGCCATGATGAAGAGATAATCAGTGTTATTCACTTGATCATACACCTGTCAGTGTATAAATGTCAGCTGATGAAATAATGTATTGTTAACTTATTAGAAAAACACACTAACTGCATTATAAAATATGATATACAAATTTATGATGTCATCCGATTTATTGTTAAACTGGCACAAAACCAATGTGGGCTTTCAAACTTGATCAGAGAGTTTCTCATTTTCTTTAAAAAAATATTTTAATAGAATCACCTGATAGTTACATAGTAGTTAACGTTCGATTACGAGGAGCTTGAGAAGCAGATTCACCAACACTGAACAACGCCAACCAGAAGTGAACAGAACATGTATCTCTCATTTTACCAGGTGCAGCGATTTGTGCGTTTACTCCAGAAACCCTGAAGCTCTGAGCAGCTGCATGTGTAATGTTTGAGCATCATCCGCACTGTGTTTGTGAAAGTTTGTGGTTGTTCGTCAGCGAGAATCCTGGAGGCAGAAGGAGGTATTCATGGTAATTCCAGAGGCCTCTCTTTAAAGTCTCACTCAGTCTGTTCACATCCCTCTCTGACTAAATCTGAGGCTGGCGGGCGGGCGGGGGGGGTGTTGGTATGGGTGACAATTCTGTTGCTATGGCAACTAGCCGTGCAGGGTCTTGGTTCCGATTTTGTACCGTCTCCAGCTCAGAGTGCAGACGGAACGAGAAAGGAAACTGTCGAAAGAATAGTTCTGTCGATTGTGCCTCACACACACACTCACTTGGACTGTCATTAATCAGTTAGCTCTCAGTGTGTGTCAGTGGGGTAAATGCTGCAGGCAGGACAGGGCTAATGCATGTCATGCGGGCCATAGAGATCACTGTCGGGAGAGTTCAGCGAGACGGGTCCATTAACGCTGACACGCGGGCGTCTCACGACGGGAGAGCCCGTTTCATCTCTGTAAACCCTACAGACTGCCCGTGGCGGAAATGAGGAGGGCAGATGTGTGAGCCGATGGGCTTGTGTGAGAGAGATCCTCCAGCAAGAGCGTAAGAGGATCTGGGATATTGCTACGGTCACACGTTTGTAATCCTACAAGCTCCGTCCACGAAACCTCACAGGTTGGCCATGCCAAACATAACAACATGCATAAAACTATTATAAATTAGCAATTAAAACAATTAAAAGTGTGCAATTGCAGCACCAAACAGAATAGTACAAATGAACCCAAAAAATGCAAATTCGCAATGCGAAGGTGTTCTGGCTGGTTGCTAGGGTGTTGTCAAGTCAAGTACATTTATTCATATAGCACTTTATACAATACGGTTTCAAAGCAGCTTCACAGTAAAGATGATGTTCTGGGCTGTGTTTCCCAAGAGCATCGTAAGCCTAAGTTGATCGTGGAGACCACTGGTGGCAATTTTTTTTACGATCAACTGAATGCTTTTGGGAAACGCAGCCCTGATTGTTTGCTAAGGCATTACTAAGGTGTTCTGGGAAGTTGCTAGGGCATTGCTAAGCTGTTCTGGGTAGTCTCTAGGGCGTTACTAAGGTATTCTGGGTGGTCGGTAAGGCATTTCTAAGGTGCTCTGAGTGGTTTTCAACTTAATTCTTAGTAAATCACCCTCATGTCTCTGTCATGTTCTGGTGTCTAGGCATTACTATGGTGTTCTAGGTGGTTGCTAGGGTGTTGCTAAGTCAAGTAAAGTCACATTCATTTATATGCCACTTTATACATACAGATTGTTTCAAAGCAGCTTCACCTTAAAGAAGGTGTTCTGGTCGGCTGCTAGGGCATTACTAAGGTGTGCTGGGAGGTTGCTAGGGTGTTGCTAAGGCATTCTGGGTGGTCGCTAAGGCATTTTTAAAGTGTTCTGGGTAGGTTTCAGCTTATTCACAGTAACAAAGGTGTTCTGGATGGTTGCTAGGGCATTACTAAGATGTTCTGGAAAGTTGCTATGGCATTGCTAAGCTGTTTTGGGTAGTCTCTAGGGCATTACTATGGGATTCTGGGTGGTCGCTAAGGCCTTTCTAAGGTGTTCTGGGTGGTTTTCAGCTTATTCCTTAGTAAATCACCCTCAAGTCTCTGTCATGTTCTGGCATTACTAAGGTGTTCTTGGTGGATGCTAGGGTGTTGCTAAGTTGTTCTCGGGGGTTGCTAGGGCATTACTAAGCTGTTCTGTATGGTTGCTAGGGCATTACTAAGGTGTTCTGGATGGTTGCTAGGTCGTTGCTAAAGTGTTCTGGGTGGTTACTAGGGTGTTGCTAAGTCAAGTAAAATCATATTTATTTATATAGCACATTATACAATACAGATTGTTTCAAAGCAGATTCACAGAAAAAAAAGGTGTTCTGGTTAGTTGATAAGGCATTACTAAGATGTTATGGGAGGTTTCTGGGGTGTTGCTAAGGTGTTCTGGGTGGTCACTAAGGCATTTCTAAGGTGTTCTGGGTGGTTCCTAGCTTATTGCTTACTAAATCACCCTTAAGTCTATGTAATGTCTGGGCATTACTAAGGTGTTCTTGGGGGATGCTAGTGTGTTGCTAAGGTGTTCTGGCTGGTTGCTAGGGTGTTGCTAAGGTGTTCTGAGTGGTTGCTCCTTATTCAACCACCCTCTTTATCCACCATCTTTGTCCACCAAAATGTGTGGTTATGTATATGTGTGGTGAGTGTGCATTCTTGAGCAGATGTTTTGTTCTGTCGTGTGTGTGTGTGTGTGTGTGTGCTCCAGAAATGACAGACCTTGAGCTTTGCGATGCTTTGATCCTCTGTGTTTCATCTCTGGCCTTAGATCAGTAGTCTAACAGAGGGGAATTTACACACATGCACACACACTTTTCATTTATAAGTCTGCCTTTAAGAATATACAACCGTATTAGAAGTAAAAGTGGGGATGCCAATTGAACATGTAAATTTTACTTATTTAAAAACACAATAACATTTTTAAAACACTATGCATGCATGTAGGATTCCATAATAAGGGATTTTCTTACCATTAAAGAAAAAAACATGAGACATGACAACTCTAAATGCATGAAAACATTGTCTACCAATTAAATATTGTTGCATGGACATTCTCACTACTCGTTGATTTCATCTACACACAAACGTCTTTGCAATTATCACAAATTGAATATTCGATAATGAATTATTGTAATGAAATGACAGGGCAAATTAAAAGCCAGTTGGTGAAAAATCATCCTGTTAATTTATCTAGCTAATTTGAACAAACACAATAATGCAAATAAATCTCTGCTGCCTGCTCTTTCAATCGCTTTCATACTGATTTCTCTGCTTTCCTTCTCTCTCAACTGTTAAATATTCCTCTCACACTTTCGGCACTGTCGGGAGGAAGAGGAGGATGACGAAGATTTGACAGCTCCTCCGCATGGAACACAGACCACCGCGCAAACATCCCATCCTGCCTGAGAGGGAGGCAGACAGGAAACGCATCATAAACACTGTAAGGGCCTTTAATGATCATGAAGTTTGCTCTATTAGCTTGCAGTTTCTAGACAGTATTGTGTCTGACCTGGACCGATGCCTACTGCACAAAAACATGGCAAGGGATTTTCAAGTGGCGAGCTCTAATCTGATTGTCTGGCTTCACGCAATTTCCAGGAGTCGGGAAGCACAGATTTATATCATTCCACCGGGAAATAAAGTCATGTTTATGAGTTCCCAATGCTAAAATGAACACTTCTGCGGGAGAACTGGGATTTTGCAAGATTTTACATAATCCTATGTTGACAAAATCAAAGTAGATGCCATGTTTAATTTGGTATTGCTAAGGTGTCCCGGGTGGTTGCTTGGGGTTACTAATGTGTTTTGGGAGGTTGCTAGGACATTGTTAAGGTGTTCTGGGTTGTTGCTAGGGCGTTGCTAAGGTTTTCTAGGTTGTTGCTAAGGTGTTCTGGATCGTTGCTAGGGCATTAATGAAATTAAAAAGCTAGGATGTTCTTGGAGGTTGCTAAGGCGTTACTAAGGTATTCTGGGTGGTTGCCAAGTCATTGCTAAGGTGTGCTGGGTGGTTGCTAAGGTGTTCTAGGTGGTTGTTATGGTGTTGCTAAGGTGTTCTGGGTGGTTGCTAGGGCTAAGACCTTTCTAGGGCTGGACTAGGGTGACCAAACGTCCTGTTTTCCCAGGACAAGTCCTGTCCTGGCCCTAATATAACAATTTTCTATCCATACAGAGGGGGCATACTTTAAATGTATTGAAATTAATAAGGCATCTTTGAGTAAACTTCGAGTATCATTTGAGTATCTCATTGCCAGGCTGAGTGTCCTGGTTTTCGGTAATCAAAATATGGTCACCCTAGCTAAAACAGTTTACCCAAAAATACAAATTTTGTCATAATTTATGATATGACAAACCTGTATGACTGTTATTTTATAGCCTGACGTGGTCATACTCAATTCTAGCCAGAATATGAGTCTGATACTGCTCCATTGGGCTGCGATTATGGGGCGTGTCTCAACCGAAATGCCTCTGCAATTGGATAGACATACAACCAATCAGAGCAACTTAGTAAGTGACGCATGTTGAGCGACGCATAGTAGTAGTGGGAAGTTGGGATCATTTTACGGACTCGGATCTTTGAAACTCATTTAGCAAAATGAACAAATCTTTTTTTCAAGTAATTTCGTTAATTTCAGCAGAATATCATTAAAATGTCACATGTTGAATTCCCCAACACATCTAGTACTTATGCAAATGTTGATCACATTTAGAATAAATGATAAGCGAATGCAACCAAGGCCAAACTTAAGAAAGAAAGGATTCATTAATTGCTTAGCTGGGTCTTCAGGCTATGCAGTCTGTTAGTTCACCTCAGCTCCGAATCAGAGTCGTTCTTTCTTCACATTTAATCACGTCTGTTCCCTGGAAAGATTAGTTCCTCTCTCGAGTCTTCAGGCTCGAGTCATTCGTTCACCAACTCACAGCCCAATAGGCTGAATGCAGAAGATCCTGAACAGAACCGATGGCATGCAGTGCATGTAGAACAGTAGAACAGACTAACCTCCGCCCACAAGAATACGCGAAAAAGGGGGCGTGGTCTTGTTGCTGTCCCACGTGGAGAAGAGGACGGTCGCGTGGAGAAAAGGAAGTGTTGCGTTTGAGTGTGTTTGTCGCCATGTCGTCGAGACGCTGTTATTTTCATCCCGGAGTCAAATCACCTTTGTTTGGCTTTCCCAGGGACGCTGTAGAGATCATTAAGCGCATACATCTCCCGTTAAGAGGCGTGACCTTTCCATGCAAGTTACGTGCGCTAAGCTGCTGTCGAATCACAACACAGGAACCGGGCCATGTGCGCTAAGCTACTGTCAAATCACAACACGGGAACCGCTGGCACAATCAGAACTCGTTACGTATTTCTGAAGGAGGGACTTCATAGAAGGAAGTCATCAGCCGTTTTTAGAACAGTGAAAACAGCGGTATACAGATAAGTAAACATGAACACATGTTATATTGCACACTGTAAACACAATCAAAGCTTCAAAAAAACACGAAGAACGGGACCTTTAAAGTTTAGTTCAAAAAGAATGAATGGTTCATGAACGACACGTGTCTAACGCATAGTTGTCGTTTACATGTCTATCTGTACTGCTAATATTGTGACTTTTTGTAATTTTTAATACAATTAAATAAAAAGACGCATAGTTGTCAACAGAACTCATCTGCACACATGCTGGAAGAAGTAGTAGAATAAGATGATGATGATGATGAGTGTAAACGATCTTTGCCGGTGTTGTAAAAGTAATTTAAGGATACACAGAGTACTTTAGCCTGACGTCGTCATACTCAGATTCAAACGAATTCAACCCAAGCGCTCATGACGCGGATGGTTACGTTACTGCTGATCATCTGTCCATCATCGTATAAAGCCCGCCCTGACAATTTGATTGGTCCGAACAGCTCAGGTTCGAGCATAGTTGCTCCACAACGGATCAAGTCCAGACCGAACATCCCGACCTCAAATGTTGTGGGCGGGGCTAAGTTCGGCTGGCATCCAGGCTAGTTATTTTATTTTGTTCTGAAAGATATTTTGATGAACAGTTTTTGTCTATGCAAGGAATGTATTTCATTATATATGCTTTCCTGTGGCTCAAATAGTAGAGCATGACTAGCAACACCAATGTCAAGGGTTTGATCCCCATGGATGCATGAACTTTAAAAAAATGTATGCCGTCAATGCAATGTTAGTTGCTTTGGATAAAAGCATCTGGCAAATGCATAATTGTCTGCCAAATAATTGAAAAGTCAATCTTGTCTAAAACAACATTGGACCCCATTAACTTCCATTGTATGGAAAAAAACACCATTTCCATTTTCAAAACACCATTTTCGGCATTTTTCAAAATATGTTCTTTTAGAACAAATAAAATCATTTAGGTTTGAAATGACAAAGGTCTGAAATGAGGGTGAATAAATGATGACAAGTTTCATTATTAAAATTAAATATGGCATTCATTTGAGGCATGAAAAAACAAACACGTGTATGCTATTTTATATTACTGTTTTGTGAATTACTGCATGTCAGATATCATATTTACTGGTCCAAACATCATATTAAAAATGCAAACTGTATTTGGTCACTTTACATGGTGGTCAGACAGTCTCTCCGTGTGTATAAATGAGCAGTGTTTAGCCTAGACAAAATATGATACAGTATGAGTCACACACACGAGATGCACACAGATAAAGGAATAGATCACCCAAAAAAGGATTTCCTGTGAATAATGACTTAAAGTTCAGTCTGTTCCTCACAGAAAGCTAATGCGCAAGTTCTGCGTACCACTTTCATTTCTTGTTGTTTTGTGGTCATCAGCCCTCCATCTGACCTTAGTCTGAAGCAGTAAACGCCATAATAACGGTGTGTGAGAGAGCAGGGCCGTGCACAGACATTTTGAGGGGCAGTGGCCCAAACCAAAAAAAGTGGCAGTGGGGTGGGGTGGCATTGGTGGCGAGGACTGGGTGCTTGTCCATACAAATGATCCATCTTACTCTTACTAGTCAGTCAAAACGGTTTTTAACAGTTGAAAATAGTGATATACAGGGAGTGCAGAATTATTAGGCAAATGAGTATTTTGACCACATCATCCTCGTTATGCATGTTGTCTTACTCCAAGCTGTATAGGCTGGAAAGCCTACTACCAATTAAGCATATTAGGTGATGTGCATCTCTGTAATGAGAAGGGGTGTGGTCTAATGACATCAACACCCTATATCAGGTGTGCATAATTATTAGGCAACTTCCTTTCCTTTGGCAAAATGGGTCAAAAGAAGGACTTGACAGGCTCAGAAAAGTCAAAAATAGTGAGATATATTGCAGAGGGATGCAGCAGTCTTAAAATAGCCAAGCTTCTGAAGCGTGATCATCGAACAATCAAGCGTTTCATTCAAAATAGTCAACAGGGTCGCAAGAAGCGTGTGGAAAAACCAAGGCGCAAAATAACTGCCCGTGAACTGAGAAAAGTCAAGCGTGCAGCTGCCAAGATGCCACTTGCCACCAGTTTGGCCATATTTCAGAGCTGCAACATCACTGGAGTGCCCAAAAGCACAAGGTGTGCAATACTCAGAGACATGGCCAAGGTAAGAAAGGCAGAAAGTCGACCACCACTGAACAAGACACACAAGCTGAAACGTCAAGACTGGGCCAAGAAATATCTCAAGACTGATTTTTCTAAGGTTTTATGGACTCATGAAATGAGAGTGAGTCTTGATGGGCCAGATGGATGGGCCCGTGGCTGGATTGGTAAAGGGCAGAGAGCTCCAGTCCGACTCAGATGCCAGCAAGGTGGAGGTGGAGTACTGGTTTGGGCTGGTATCATCAAAGATGAGCTTGTGGGGCCTTTTCGGGTTGAGGATGGAGTCAAGCTCAACTCCCAGTCCTACTGCCAGTTTCTGGAAGACACCATCTTCAAGCAGTGGTACAGGAAGAAGTCTGCATCCTTCAAGAAAAACATGATTTTCATGCAGGACAATGCTCCATCACACGCGTCCAAGTACTCCACAGCGTGGCTGGCAAGAAAGGGTATAAAAGAAGAAAATCTAATGATGTTGTCATCTTGTTCACCTGATCTGAACCCCATTGAGAACCTGTGGTCCATCATCAAATGTGCGATTTACAAGGAGGGAAAACAGTACACCTCTCTGAACAGTGTCTGGGAGGCTGTGGTTGCTGCTGCACGCAATGTTGATGGTGAACAGATCAAAACACTGACAGAATCCATGGATGGCAGGCTTTTGAGTGTCCTTGCAAAGAAAGGTGGCTATATTGGTCACTGATTTGTTTTTGTTTGGTTTTTGAATGTCAGAAATGTATATTTGTGAATGTTGAGATGTTATATTGGTTTCACTGGTAAAAATAAATAATTGAAATGGGTATAAATTTGTTTTTTGTTAAGTTGCCTAATAATTATGCACAGTAATAGTCACCTGCACACACAGATATCCCCCTAAAATAGCTAAAACTAAAAACCACTTCCAAAAATATTCAGCTTTGATATTAATGAGTTTTTTGTGTTCATTGACAACATGGTTGTTGTTTAATTATTAATGTTGTAAAATTAATCCTCAAAAATACAACTTGCCTAATAATTCTGCACTCCCTGTATGACATTGTATTATGTTGAATATCAAAGTTTTTGTGTCTATTTGTTAATGAGGGATTTGTGGACACAATGTTTTTGGTTTTGTGGAGTAAATGTTATAGCTTTTATTTTTAAGACTCTTGGGGTAAGATGACCTGAAGTGGCATGTTGCTACTGGTGTTATCGTTTTTAAATGTAATACTTATTGTAATTAACAGGGCTATTATTTAATATTTTAATGAATTAGATGTACATTTCAGGCATCTTCACTTTCATTAAAACATATAGGTTAACTGAGTGAATTCCATTATGACCAAATCTATTGTTTTTTTATTATGACATATCTTCAATTAAAACATGGGCAATTAAATAAGTAAATATTGATATGCTTGCACTTAAGTCATAAAAAAATATATTTTAATGGGATTCAGATTTTTCTATTATCAGTTATTCAATTATTCTACTAAATTGTCAAAATAAAAGTAAGCAGAATATGTTTAGTGTTTTACATTAATGACACTTTAAAGATATATAAATAGTAATAAGAATTATATAAAAAAATTTATTTATACATTCTGTAACAGTTTATGGGTTATTATACGAAATTAGGCCTATATATTCTACAAAGTGTGCCATCGCCAGCAAAGTTGGTGATATTAAATCAGATCGGGTACAAAAATTTGATTAGACAAGAATTATAATTCTCTTCCAAGAACGTGTATTTGGTACATGTTGTTAGCACTATTAGAAGATCAGGAGCAAAATAATACCGACAGAAATACAAAAACAAACTACCAAATTACTAATTCCGCGGATTGTAATGCATAATCTACTGTTAATACGACGACATTCTGGAACTGTTGTCTTCGCTTTCCAGATTTCCGCGCACAGACTCTGAGTGACGCTGGGGAGTGAGCTGGAAAACACGGGAGCGGAATCGGTGGATCTTTAGCGGAGGGAAAACAGAACACTTTTAGTGGGGATGGGTAGCGAGCGACCATAGACTGCGAGAGGGGCACCTCAGCTGATGAGGGCAGAGGGGCAGTGGCTCTAGCCACCGGGACACCCCCTGTGCACGGCCCTGTGTGAGAGGGTCTTACAGCGGCCAGACTCAAAGACAGCAGACTAGATTGTGAAACACATTTTACCTGTAATGATGCTGATGAATATAATGCAATGATGATGGTTATGAAGATGACAATGATGATGATTATGATGATGATTGTAACTTCCTGTAGTTTCTCATCTGGACTGAGCAGCTGATGCTGAAAAAGTCAAACACAGAGATACTCTCACACACGCAAAGGTTTGTTTCACTATTTTAACTGAACATTTGAATTGTTATACTCAATATAGAACACTGAAATACTTTTGGACACTGTTTGTGTGCAAATCAAACAAAAATAATAACAAAATCACTCTATGGCCCGGTTTACACCTGGTGTTAAGATGCGTTTCCGTCAATCCAATCACAAGTGGACGACTCTAAATACAGGTGTTAACAGGGTCTAACCACTTCCAGAGGTAGTCGAAAACGCATTCGACCGGATTGCTTTCGTAGCGTATACACACACCAGCGTCGGACTTGGAGCAAAAAAGCAGCCAAAATTAATAAAAATGCTCCAAAAAAACAAGATATGGTGCAAAAAAAATAAGCTCTATAAGTTCTTGTTTTTAATATTTCTTAGCAATATCACATGTGCAAAAGTGCTGTTTTTCTGAATATCAGCACTCTTGCAAATGTGATATTGATTTTATACAACAACTCATTAACCCATTAGGTGGCTTACATTTCAGACACTATATTGTCTATTTTTCCTTTATTTTGCCAACGAAAATAGTTTTAATCAGTAGGGCCATTGCCTGTCTCTGAGCAAAACTTTCAGTTTTGTTACTAAACAAATCTGCATTTTTGAACGAATCGTTCTAATGAGCGACTCGACAACTCAGTCACTTCTGCTTTGAATTAGCCATTTTGAATGAATCGTTTGACTGAATGATTCAATGAGTAACTCGTTATGGCAATGACCGTTACTGGCAGTTTTAGTTTCATTTTAGCTGAGGGGCGAAGATTGAATGCTGTTTTTATTTTTGGTTGTGATTGTAACAATAGTTTGATTTAAAGAGATTCAACTTTGTCGGCTGGAGACCCAAGTTTGGTTTGAAGATGAAAAAAATTACCAAGCACAATGTTCTCTCACCATTACTTTCAGAAATGTATCTTAAGCCGCGTTTCCACCGCAGGAACTTTCCCCAGGAACTAGGGACTTTGGGCTGGTACTCGGTGTGTTTCGACCGCAGGAACCAGGGTCTAAATGAAGTTCCGGGTAAATATTTCCCCCTCCAAACGGCCCTGCTCTCGAGGTGGTACTTTTTCAAAGTTCAGGAACTTTCGGGGGTGGGACTTGGGCGCTGAACATGCTGATTGGTTGAGCTCACGCAGCATTTTATTTCAACCGGTATTTTTAAAAGTCTTTTGCGAGGTTCGTTCTGCGTTCAGTAAATATCAGTCTTGCTCTTTCTGTCTGATGGCGCGCGTTCGTCTGAGCCATCTCACTGTCAATGTCTGTAATAGCTGATAACATACATTTTCTTATTTTAAATCTAGCTTTATGAGCTTTCAGAATACGCTTTAGTATCAGTGCTCGTCTATTTTTCAACGATTTGTTAATTACCTCTTTAGTAAACCAGCAAAAGAAGCACAGCTTGAATCTCCTCCATACTTGTTATTGTTGAAGACAATATTGCGCAAAAATGATTACTGTCTGTCGCTGACTGGGAGGAGCAGTCCCGCACAGTCCTACATCACCGCACTAATTTGGCTAATCTTCTCGGTACTTTAGACCGCAGTGGAAACGCAGACAGCAGCAGGTCTGGGGGGAAAAAGTTCCTGTAAAAAAAGTTCCTGGTACAAATTGTTCCAGGTAATTTCGGTGGAAACGGGGCTTTAGGCTATCTTGTAGCTGTCAGAGCAGAAACAAAAGCTGCTGCTCTATGCGTTTTCCTGTCATCTCTGGTTAGGTTCATATGTAAATTGTGCAAGCTTATTTCGTCCATTAGATAGAAAGATCTGAAAAGGCCCATACATTTCCCCGCCCATAGACCCTCCCCTCGAAGAAATCAGGACAGAAGTGGTTGAAAGTGGACAAAAGAGACGAATTCAAACACCAGGTGTAAACGGGAATGTGTCTCCCTCGTCTTAACTATTTCCCCGCCATTGACGGAATTTTCCGGCTTTCTGTGTTTTCACTGTTATATGGTAGGGAGGGCTATTAAGCAACTTCTGAAAAAATACTGAATTCCTGGATCAAAACACAAGAAAAAAAGAGCAGGAAAAAGCGATAAAAGCATTGCTTATGAACGTCTTTGTGGGGGAAACAAAAACACAATTTTCTGAGCTTTTTGTTCAAAATGTTGCTTCTTTTATGAGACTTACCAACATTCAAATCTCAATAAAAACGCATGAAGAATGAATGCATGCATTACACATTTCCAGTTGAAGTTACAATACAGTCACAATCTTCCAGTGAAGGCCGAGTAAAATCCCACTCATTTCTCCATGTTTCTCAGCATTCAGCATTCAATGTGGACTGACAATTTCCAATGTTTTCAGATGTGATACTTTGCAGTAAATGAATAGAACTCCTCGATAAATCAAATAAATTACTAAAAAATATAAATAAAATGAAATATGGACTGACAATTTCCAATGTTTTCAGTTGTGATACTTTACTGCAAATCAATAGGGCTCCTCTATAAAAAAAAATATATATAGACAATTTCGAATGTTTTCAGAAGTGAATCCACTGACCTGCCGACCAATAGGAACTCTCCGACGAGGTTCTGCCGCCTCATGGCCATGAGGATGTTTCGTACGGTCATGCCCTCACAGAAACACGCCACCACGCGAGCCTTGGGCAGGTACTTGCGCAGTTTCGCCAGCAGACGGTCGAAGTTCTGCTCGCCGGCATTACTCCAAATTTTATCAGAGTGAGCGATACAAATCCCTTCCTTTCCAGCCATCTCTTTAAACGCCTCCATCCCACTCTCGCCATAGTTACCTAGAGGGGGGGGGGGGGGGGGGGCAGAGGGATAGTTATGAATATTCCAGCAGCAAAATCAGTAATGAGTTATAATATTATACTGAACAAAATTATGAACGCAACACTTTTGTTTTTGCGCCCATTTTTCATGAGCTGTACACAAAAGGCCTATTTCTCTCAAATATTGTTCACAAATCTGTGTTAGTGAGCACTTCTCCTTTGCCGAGATAATCCATCCACCTATGTAATAATCACGCCGTCTAATCAGCATCTTGATATGCCACACCCGTGAGGTGTTAGTGAGCACTTCTCCTTTGCCGAGATAATCCAATCACCTCACGGGTGTGGCATATCAAGATGCTGATTAGACGGCATGACTATTGCACAGGTGGAGGGATTATCTCTGCAAAGGAGAAGTGCTCACTAACACAGATTTGCGAACAATATTTGAGAGAAATAGGCCTTTTGTGTACATAGAAAAAGTCTTAGATCTTTGAGTTCATGAAAGATGGGGGCAAAAACAAAAGTGTTGCGTTTATCATTTTGTTCAGTGTATATACTAAAGTTTGACACACTTATCTATCTATACATACACAATCCAATATATCTATCTATCTATCTATCTAGCAAATTTCTTTAAGTGTAGAGACTAACTCAAACCTTGAAATAATGTAGGAAAAAAGTCTTTTTTTTCAATCTTCTAGAGCATTTCATCTCCAAAGCATAGCTCAGCAAACAAACACACAGAACATTGTGTTACAGTGTGAAAGACTGAAACTGTGATGTCAGACTACAGCTGTATGGATTTACTGAAGTTTGCACAGACAATATTGACTGTCTCTTCCAGCGTTTTTCCTGCTTTCTCTGATGGAGAACTTGAGGATGGAGAGGTGTAAAAAAGGTGATTCGTCTCACACACGTAAAATACGCGAAAGCCAACCACACACACTGATATGTACACGTAAATGAAGCTGTGAAAGTGTCAGATGAGTGTGTGAGAGAGCTTCCTCGGACAGGTTTGGTCAGGTTCTGATGATGTGGTGGCTCTGGTTGTTGTGGATTTGTGTAAAGTATTGTAATTAGTCTCACAGTGAGAGTAGCAGACACTAACAGATGGCACACACACACACACACACACACACAGCTGACAAACACACAATCACAGTCTCCGTTCATGAAGGGGACACTAGCCTTCACTTCCTGTCAAAGTTCATTGAACAGATCATTTTCTCAGTCATTGAAATGAATCACAACTAAACATTCGATTAAACTAATGATCTCTATTTTTCAAGGCCCCATAATATCCTTTAGGAACATAACAGAGAGCTCAAAGCAGAAATACAATATATGTAACTGAAGTAATGACCCACAGGAAAACGCTTATGAAATACAATATAATATGGACTGACAATTTCCAATGTTTTCAGATACTTTGCAGTAAATTGATAGGACTCTTCGATGAAGAAAATAAAATTTAATTAATAAAATAAAATTTAAATAAATAAAATAAAATATGGACTGACAATTTCCAATGTGTTCAGATACTTTGCAGTAAATTAAAAGGACTCCTCAATGAAATAAACAAATACAAATAAATAAAACAAAACAAAATAAAATATGGACTGACAGTTTCCAGTGTTGTCAGTTGTGATACTTTACTTTTGTGATCATTTAAATAAATAAAAAATAATAAAATATAAAAATGGACCGACAATTTTCAATGTTTTTAGATATGATAATTTGCAGTAAATGAATAGGACTCCTCGATTAATGAAATAAAAAAATAAATCAATAAAAAAATTAAATTAAATAAATAAAATTAATTATGGACTGACAATTTCCAATGTTTTTAGTTGTGATACTTCACTTTTGTGATCATTTAAATAAATAATAAAAAAAATTATAATAATAAAATATGAAAATTGAGATTGATCTAGTTTTTAGATATGGTAATTTGCAGTAAATTAATTGGACTCCTTGATGAATAAAATAAATACATAAAATAAATCAAATAAAATATGGACAGATCATTTCCAATGTTTTCAGTTGTGATACTTTACTGCAAATCAATAGGGCTCCTTGATAAAATTAAAAAATTAATTAATAAATAAATAAAATAAAATTCCATATCGCCTGAAACGTTCCACCAATGTTTTACGGTTTAAAATCCCTTAAGAGAAAGTAAAAAAGATACAAAGTTAAAGCATAGAGTCCTAACATGAATATGATTAGCATAGCTCCGGTCTTTTAGTTGTGATGAGAAATGATCTGCATTTTGATTGCATACTTTGGTATCTTGACAAAACCAAGCAGTTTGAGACGCTGAGATCTCTAGAGACAGATGAGTCTTTTTCTCCAGAAAAATCAGCTGAGCAAAAGTCTCCATTTAATCTCACTGCTGTAGGAGAAATGATAGAGATCTCATTAGTGCTTTCCTAAGGGATGGCTAAATACACACACACGGCACAACCTCAAAGTGCTGCACTCGCTCGGCTGGAGTGTGAATAAATATCACAGCAGAAAATCGAACTTCTGAACGTGAAACGCTGCCCTTTCCAAACTGCAGGAATACATCAGATTTCAGAGAGAGTGTGTGTTGGTTTCCGCTGTGCTGGTAACAGTTGTGTTACCTGAGTGAGTGTTGACATGGATGTGCAGTAATTACCACAGACACACTGGAGCTGAAGAGAGATGCTATCGGGACTCTCTCTCTCCCTCCCTCCCTCTGGCTGCGCTTCAGCAATCTGGACTTAATTGCTGTGATAGGTGAAGGAATGTGTAGGCCTTCATTCATTCTTCTGGCTTCAAAGAGGACCTATTATGCTATTTTTTTCCCATGTTCGTGTTTTAGTGTGTAATGTTGCTGTCTGAGCGTGAAAAAGTCCCTCCAGCGGGAGTTCTTCTCTATATCAGTGTCACGGTTTCTGAACTCCCTGAAACGCCCCCATTGTAGTCTTGAGTTTTCTTCCAGGAACGAACACAAATTCCTCATTTGAATAATTCCTGCATTGTGTTTCCTCCTGTTGTCATGGTTGCGATGTATGTTTTTGTTTGTCATCATGGTTACTCATTGTTTCACTGATTTCACACACCTGATCCTTGTTTTGTTCATTGAGTTCATTACAATGGCTGTGTCCGAAATTGCCCCCTAAACCCTTAAATAGGGCACTATTTGAGGGGACAGCCATTTGTAGTGGTGTCAGTGGATGTTATCAAGTGCACTCATTCAATCCCACAATGCACCGCAATAACGAGTGTACAACCGATCAGGGCTTGACATTAATACTCCTACTAGCCACTTTGGCGGGTTAAATTTTATATACAATATTTAACATTTTCAACTGTAGTCTTTTAACCCCTAAACGCATACCTCGGGTCTTTATTGACCCGGGACGTCAATCATTACCTTCCACGGTTCCTCCTAATTAATTTCTGTATGCAATCAAATATTAGTGTACCTGTCACTTGATGGATTTTTAAGACATTAAAAATGATAGTTTTGAGAATATAGTTGAGATGGTGAATATGAGCCAGATGCTGAAGCTCTGATGGGGACGGTGATGATGGTATAAAACATCTGCTCAAATTAAACCCTTCAAGTTCCAAAAGGTAACGAAACATGCTTTATTTTATTATTTTGTAATTGTTATTAAAATATCAGAAAAGTTATATGGTAAAGAAGACTAAAGACCCGAATATGTAATAGTGATTGGCGAAACATTCATGCATTTAAGGGTTAAAGGCATCTGAAATAAAAAAAAATATGTGCAAGGTAGAGTTGTTTTTTTTACTCTGACAGCGAGTGACACACAAACCCGCCTCCACTCACTCGCTTCATTTGCTCCAGATGAATATTGTTGCTGTTACAGGGGCTTGATTTTCGCTGTGGGATTGTGAATCATTTTATTAATTCCCGCAGATTGAATAAAGCATGCGCTCATAAAGTGCCTCTCAGAACTAAATGTAGTTATTTTACATGCTTAAACAGTCAAATACACACAAAATAATGTCAAAATGCCGGTCTTGGCGAGTATTTATGTAAACACACAGTCAGAGTTTTAAGTGAACGTAAACAGTCGAGAAAGAAAACGCATGTGTAACAGTATAATGGATCCGTGCGTCAGGTCTTAAAGGGGTGGTAAACCACGATTTCACTTTTCTAACTTTAGCTAGTGTGTAATGTTGCTGTTTGAGCATAAACAACATCTGCAAAGTTACAACGTTCAAAGTTTAAAGCAAAGGGAGATATTTGCTTTTAAAGAAATCAATTTCTAAGGACTACAGCAAACGGCCAGTAGGGACTACAGACATTCCTCCAGGGTCTCTGACATCACCAGCCCCAATATTTACATAAATCCCTCCTCCGAGAATATGAAATAAGGGGGGACGAGGCCATTTTGTATCGCCGCAGGGAAGCGTTGTTGTGGTAGGCTAGTTATTAGGCTGGAGTGCTGTTGCCAATGCCGAAGAAACGCTGTTATTTTCATCCGGATTGCAGGTCCACTTTGTTCAGCCTACCTAGGGACGGGGGTGGGTTGCAGTGCGTTTAACATACAACATGTTATATGCATGTGTGTATGAGACAGAGGGGAACACGGTCGCATTTGCAGCAGATATATGCTGCCCGTCATAAATCAAAGCACGAGACAGACAGGGGTCGGAGGAGAAGACCGGAAAATGTGACATAATGGACGATATTCGTCTGCATTTGCAATACATGAGCCGCGGTTCAGCTGCGCGAGACAAAAACTGCCAGTGTGAGACGGGCACGCACGGCTCCCGCTGCACATTTCACGGAGGAAAGCTTCCACAATCTTCACGAGTTTAATGAAGGATTTGCACAACGGCTTGTCCTGAAAGATAGATTTAAAAACAGAAGCTGTTTACGGGCCACAACCTGTAAGTAGGATTTTTTCGTTGATGTGTTTTCCTGTAATAGTTCGTATTGTTAATTGTACGTTGTAGCAAGGAAGTAAACAGATGACAATGCTCATTTGGCTCTGCAAACCAGTTTGTTAAATGCTCATTCATACTTAACGTTATACGACAAACACCTAACGTTACAAACTTTTTTTAAATCTCAACAGCGAACTTGGCATTAGTGTAAATTATTCTTTGATTAGAGCTTTTATGTATTGTTTATCTACAGGCATGCTAAACATGGTTCTGTGTTTGATTTGGATACTATAGTAAAGCCAATGTTTAGTAGGGGTGGCACGGTACATGGAAAAAAACCGAACCGTTCGGTTCGCTTGTCTCGGTTCGGTGTGTGTGCGTCGCACGGTTCGCGCATGCGCAATGTATCCTTGTGTCCGTATGTTACCTCAGACAGTGGATGTGCTTTTCGCGCGAAATAAGAGGTGTGTGTGTGTGTGGACATACAGTAAAGTAAAAGTGGAGTGCTGCAGGTCACGTCACATGTAGAAATGAAAGTGGGAGAGATAAGGAAGGCTGCCCGGAGTTGGAGGATGCGCTAGCATCGTAGATGCAGTGCGAGAGCGGGTGCCGCGCCGCGCGTGCCCGTTGAGCAGACATACACTGGCAGGTTTGTCTCGCGAGTCGCGCACCTGAACTGCGGCTCGTGGATTGCAAATACAGGCAAATATAGTCCATTCTGTCACATTTTCTGGTGTTCTCCTCCGACCCCTGTGTGTCTCGTGCTTTGATTTATGATGGACAACATATATATATATCTGCTGCAAGACCGTGTTCCCCTCTGTCTCATACACACATTCATATGTTGTATATAAGTAATTCACATGATAAATGTAACATTTAAAAGTTAAGATATGCTTCTAGTTCTAATAATTTAAACATGCCTTTGAAGTTTGGGCAAAAACTTCTGGCAGTGTTGTGTTTTCGTGTATTTTATGTTATTTTTTCACAGTGCTGGATGTCATATGGTGATTGTGAAACACACGGGACACTTCATGGTGAAATGTGTTAATCAGGTCAGCTGAATTAAAGCCACAGTGCATTGTTCTGATCAAAATTGATATGATTAACATGAAAAATGTTATGCCAATGTGTCCGACTCGGTAGACAGCCAGTTAGGAAACAACTTGATATAACAATTTTTAATACTGAATCCTAATTAGATTAGATTAGATTAGATTAGATTAGATTAGATTAGATTCAACTTTATTGTCATTACACAAGTACAAGTACAAGTACAAGTACAAGGCAACGAAATGCAGTTTAGGTCTAACCAGAAGTGCAATAGCAGCAAGTGCAGGACATGGAAATGTACTGAATATATATATAAATATGTATAAATAGAGAGACGGTTATAACTATAAACAGAATTGTGGATGATTAAGCTATATATCATATGCTGAAGTAAATAAAAAAAAACAACAACAAGAACCGTACAGAACCGAAAACCGTGACCCTAAAACCGTGATACGAACCGAACCGTGGGTTTTGTGAACCGTGCCACCCCTAATGTTTAGTGTTCATTCTTGCGACAGATATTTGGCTATAATTGTTCTATAAATACAAAAGTAACGGTGCCATTCAGGAGCGATCACTATAGATCCGCAGTCTTTACTCTTGAGGACTGAACAGGTTCTGCTCGATCATCTTCACTAAAATTGTCTGGGTCTGATTCGGGCTCAAATTGGTATGGTTTTATTGACACCATTGTTTCTAATACTACCCAAAGCACAGTCTACCGGTAAAGGTAAGGGGCTGACGTTTCCGACAAACGTGCACCAAGTGGTTATCGAATCACAACACACTGGGCCAGCTAACCAATCTGAGCCCATTTCGTATTTTTGAGGGACTGGCTTCACAGAACCCGGAAACCATCAGACCGTTTTTACAAGAAGGGACAGAGCAGTGTAGAATAAAGGTAAAATATATGAAAAATAATGCAATTTTTTAAAAACGAAGCATGAACACGTTACAGTGCACCCCACAAACACAATCAAGCCTTCGAAAGAATGTGTTTTACCACCCCTTTAAAGTGACAGCAGCCTAATAAACCTGCTGCCAAATTATGAGATGATATTAAAAATATACATATGACATATTTTCCCCATGGTATCGATGTCAAAATTGTGGCCAGTGAAAATGCTGAGTGGCTAGTAACTATAGAAAACCGCTAGCCACAGTGACTGATGAGCAAAACAGTTATTGTCAAGTCCTGCAACTAATGTACGCCCAACGGCTAGAGAATACTCACAATGCACTGTGAGAGTTGGGCGTCGAATTAATTCCAAATCGCTGGTCCAATGTGGGTACAGCGTAATATCATACAGGTATACATTCCTTTTGAATTGATTATTAAATTGTTTAATTAAAGGTGCACTATGTAACTTTTCCGTCTGCTAGAGGTCCCCTGTTCAAAACAAAGGCGTAGTTTGATGATGCCACGTTTGAGCGCAGAATCTTGGGACATGTGGTCTCCACCTCACAGCCAGTGGGAAAGAATCGGGATAAGAGTCGTGTCAGAAATCATGTTCATGTGATTATTAACGTTACTGTAGTGTGAAGCAGAGCAGGAGTGTTGTGGAGCTGAGCAAGGCCGCAGGAGCGATTGTTAATAAGATGAACGCGACACATGCCTCGCGCGCAACGGGACTTTCATTATGACAGACGCAGGCGCCACTTCCGCTTCTCAGGTCATGAGTACGAGGTAACACAGCTCTGTTTATCATATTAGACACATCTGAGTGTGTTGAAAATTATGTTGTGACGTTACTCTGTGCGTTCACTCAGCGGCTGCTGTGACACTTGTTCACACTGCAGTGAGAGTAAAGCGTTTCTGCAGAATAAAACCAGAAACCGAGGGGAACGCAGATATGACGACATCGACAGGCGACTCCCTCACATGTCCGGGTTCCTTGGGTAAAAAATAAATTTCTCACGATTTACAAATAGTTGGAAACATTTGGGATATTTTAAGTACTCAACTGAACAAAATATATAACACTGGCCTAGTGGTTTTTGGATATTTTACTGCAAAAATCTTACATAGTGCACCTTTAAGGTTTATGCATACAGTTTCAATGACATAGTTCAATGTAAATATTTTAATTACTACTGGAGTTTACTACGTTTCAAATGATTATTAAACAGCACAAACTATGCAAAAGCAGCAGCCCTTCTGGCACAATCAGGGCCATATTTTAACGATCTGAGCGCATGGTCTGAAGCTCATGGCTCAGGTGCACTTAGTGTGTGTCCCAATCCATTTTTGCTAGTTTAACGATGGAAAAAATGGTCGGTGCGCCAGGCGCATGGTCTAAAAGTTTATCCCTATTTTCTCTTAATGAGTCATGGGAGTGGAACTTTTTCTAAATCGTTTACATAGGCCTATCGGGGTAAGCAAATATATCTGTGCAGCTTTTAGTGGGCAGGAATAATTGGAATGTTGGAGTCGCAACGCAAAACTATGCCATTATGTTAAATGTAGATATTATTTTGAGATATATATATATATATATATATATATATATATATATATATATATATATATATATATATATATATATATATATATATAAATAAAAATGTGTAATGCGTGCTACTGCTGCTGCACTTAGACAACAATTTTTGTTGCTGCCAACCTTTAGCCCTGCCCCATGCGCTCCCTGTGTTTTCACAGCGATCTTAAGGAATTATGAATGAACTGCTCAGTGTATTGAGCTAGCTTGTGTGTTGTTTGGATTAGAGTCACTTTCCAAAAGTTGTTAAAAGTTGCCAAATAAATTGCTAAATTGGCAACACTGGTTGAAGCCTTGTTTATACTTTCGAAATTGGCATGGTTCTATGCCGCGAACCTGCTTACTGCGCGCACTCCTCAGTAAAATAATGCTTGATGTGCTCTCCGTTGTATAACTCTATGAAACGACAGAGTGCGACTCTGAGTAATTGTTCTCCAAACCATCAAAAAGCAGTGATGAGAGGAAGTAGTTTGCCGAATAATTTGTCAAACTCTCGTCTCGTGAGAAGTTTGTGAAAAAATGGATTTCTTCACATATAACCTGATTAGGTGTGGGTCATTTTGAGGACACATGTGAAAGCTTTTTAGTACACTTCTTAAACCCCAACCAAATAATCAAGTTAAACCCAGTAGGCTACTGAGGTCTACGGAGCCCCTAAAGGGACGTGGTGGTGGAAAAAATTTAGAATGGGACGACATTTTTTTCCCCCAAATCTTTTGCGTTCGCTCGCAAAACTTTTGCGTTCCCCCGAGAAACTTTGCGTTCCCTCGCAAAAGTTTTGCATTCCCTCGCAAAGATATTTGCGTTCCCATGCAAAAGTTTTGCGTTCCCTCGCGAAGATATTTGCTAATAATGTCCCGCTGTCAGTGTTTCAAACAGCTCAGTACATTAACAATGAAGCGGTTAGAGTTGTATTTTGAACTTAGACTTAAATACAGTCAGTGCTTAGTTCAGAGTTCAGTAAAGTTGGCAATATATTCACAGATTTGAACTTCCCGGATCAATAACTCGTGAGCTAAAAACGTTGTTAAAAACAAATGACATCTCCTTAACGTAGACAACGAGCTACAACCTAATTTTCCTCAAAACGAGCCTTATAATATAAATTGGTCTATATGAGCAGGCGGCTGAGAGACAAGTCCGAAGGGACCGTCTACAAAGTGCAAAACCCGAGAAGAGTTAGCCTACTACAAGTCATTAACTACAATGTTACACACCGTGTCTCCAAATTCAGTTTACACATCAATGGTCTCCTACTAGTCATACTACCACACTTAGTTTGATAAAATTTGCTTTTGCATAATTGTTAGGATTTTTTTATTATGAAAAATATTCAGCTAACTTCACTGAAATGCACTGTAGCCTACTGTCACCAAATTCAGTTCACACATCATGCTCTCCTGCTGGTTATACTACAACGCTTAGTTTGGCAAGTAATAGCACATAAAAATAATAAAAGTAATTGCACATAGCCATAGGCCTATTCTTTACACAAATGATGTTGGTACCCAGCTAAAATGACAGTAGGCCTAACCATAGCTTTTGTATGATAATTGTTTACTGATTTTGATGGCATTACACTGTATACTGTATTAGCATATTGTAGTAGGAGAGCATTGATACATTGACACAATGTTTAACATTGTTATTGCCTATTTTTTAGAAACGCTTTTCGGGTTTTGCACTTTGCAGACGGTCCCTTTGTACTTGTTTCTCATATTATAAGGCTCGTTTTGAGGAAAATTAGGTTGTAGCTCGTTGTCTATGTTAAGGAGATGTCATGTGTGTTTTAACAACGTTTTTAGCTCACGAGTTATTGATCCGGGAAGTTCAAATCTGTGAATATATTGCCAACTTTACTGAACTCCGAACTAAGCACTGACTGTATTTATTTATACTTAAATCCCAAATTCTAACCGCTTCATTGTTAATGTACTGAGCTGTTTGAAACACTGACAGCGGGACATTAATAGCAAATATCTTCGCGGGGGAACGCAAAAGATTAGCGTGGGAACGCAAATATCTGTGCGAGGGAACGCAAAAGATTTTGGGGAAAACAATTCCTCCCATCCTAATTTTTTTCCACCACGTCCCTTTAGGGCAGGGGTCTCAAACTCATTTTACCTGGGGGCCGCTGGAGGTAGACTCTGGGTCAGGCTGGGCCGCATGAAGTATTCCACATAAAAAGTGTTTCAAGTATTCAAAGAAAAAGTAGTAAAACTGATCCAATCTTCTCAATGTTTACTATTAACAGTTCTTCAACATGAATGTTTCTTCTGAACATGAACTGTTCCTCTGAATTTGAACTGAATATAGCCTATAGAAATTAAATCATGTAATATGAAATAATGAATGATTTTTATTATATTTTAAATAATAGATTAATTCACTGCAAGGCCGTAACCAGGTCAAACAGAACAGTGAGCGAAATTCTAGGTCTAATTCTAGTTGGGAAATAATCTTTTTGGGACTATTTGTAAACAATATTTGCATTAATTTGCGTCAAATATATTATTAGTCCCGATATTCTTTGCATGAGTGAGAGAATAAATACATAGATCCGCGAAAGGCTTTTGTATTCTCCTGTGGTCTGGTGGAAGATGGTTTTGTCAACCGTGTCAAAGGTTCCGGGTTCTAATCCGCGCTCATGTAGTTTTTCTTCATTAAAATCAAAGATGTTCATCAATGATTGTATAATAAGACCATGGACACGTTTGCATTTTGTTTTGTGATTTCACCGGAAAGAATAGAGTCTCTCTCAGCAACGGCATTATGCGATAGATTGACGCGCTCGTCTGTGTGTGAAGACTGCAGTGTGCACGAGCCAAAAGAGAACGTAAACCCCGCCTACTTTGATTTGATTGGCCATCTCAATAATTTTGACATTGACGAGCGCTGTTAGACCACATTCGTTTCAACTGTGTGATCAGCTTCGTTCGTCTGTTCCTGTCAATCACGCGGTGTCAACCAATTATACTGCACGAGGGAGGGGCGAGCCAACTCTCTCTCTCTCTCACACACACACACACACACAAAGGAGGCAGCAAGCACAGCACACGCAACGACTCAGCAAAAAGGTGCTTTTCAGAGCAACACGCGGGCCACTAACACTAAACTTTGACGTCAAGAAGGGGGCCACAAAATACCGCAAGTGGACCGCGGGCCGCGAGTTTGAGACCCCTGCTTTAGGGGCTCCGTAGAGGTCGAAGTAATGATAAAACATAATAAAAGTTCAAAAAGATTTTTTTTTTGTGTTTTCTACAGGGCAGGGGAAGGGAAGAGGTATATCAAATGAAAATGAAAGTTTCTAAGTGGTTGCACACATCTAAATGCTTGTTCACAATAGGCCCATATATATAGGGATACCTGCACTGAATCGCCAATTTCACATGTATTTTCATATACTGTATTTCTGTATTTAAATAAATGTTTCCACACAGCATTTTGTATTTGTATTTTAAATACATTTCCATGTATTTATGCCCATCTCTGCATATTACTAACGCAACCTTTAAATAACACAAAAAATACTGCGCTATTGACTTTAGAGCAGGTTTTTGTTGGTCAATGGCGCAGCCGTTTTCAGTTCCTCAAAATAGAAACGCGCCAACAATGCGCCTGAACACACCTTGTTTTCAGACCAGCACACACATGGGTGAACAGATGGGCGCGAGTGCATTTGCTATTTAAGCAACGTGGCGCTGGACATGAAAATGAGAACTGCGTCAGGATGAAACTAGCAGACACTTGCGTCACATACACCAGGTGTATGAAAGGGCCAGGGCCGTTTTTAGGCATAGGCAAACTAGGCGGTCGCCTAGGGCGCCATCAGTAGGGGGGGCGCCAATAAGCACATATCTTGCACTAGATGTTTGTGTGTAAAGGGTGTCACGGCCACCCTACAATGTAATTGCCACCCCCACTAGTTCCCCCACACTATTGGATCAGAGAACTGTCAATCTGACGATTCCTATATGCCATCAGATCAGAGTACTGTCAAAAAAGTTTGCGTTTGGAGCGCTCAACAACACCATTAGATCAATGAACTCGGTCAATGCTTTGGCAAGGTAATACTTTTTTTAACCATAAAATAAAGCCTAATTCAAACTAACGGCTAATTAAAATAACAAATACAAATCTGTCTTTTAGGGCAGTATTTGTGGCAGTTGAGAAATCACGCTGTGAAATGGGCAGATAGCATTGCTCGGTGTGTATGTTAGAGGCAAAATATAACTACACAATTACTTCAGCATTTCATGATGAAGTGAGTGTGCGGTTATATTTTGACTCTATAAAGCTTTCTTCTCTTACTTGCACCTCCAAAAGGTTTTTGCGCCAATGCATTGTTAAAAGAATTAGTGTGTTTTGTAATTGTCCCATATAAAACTTGTGCAAATGTGCAAATTCACAACATGAATACATCCTTTATTAAATCACGTTGACGAATTTAACGTATCTTTACGGATGGTGTTGAATGCTGAATCGATTCATTCAGTTCTAATAGTGCTTAACGCAAGCAGTGTCGTACACACAGAGGGCAAAGTGTTGCGTTATTTAAAGTTCACGCATCAATGAGTAACAAAAACCACACTGAATCAGTATTTATTCTTATTACTTTCATGTGAAATGTACTAATAACACATAATAATTATGTAGTTATGTCTGAGAACAATTTCTTAGCAACTAGGGACTGCACAAATATAGGCTATATATTATAGGCATCTGGCTATTAATTTGAATCCTTATTAACAAATATATACAAATATGAATGAATGAATGAATGAATGAATGCCTTTTATTGTCACTATACACATATACAATGAATATAATTTGGTATGTATGAATTTGTTAATTAATACCAGTAATACCAATGTTGCAGTGGGGGCACCAATAAGGATTTCGCCTAGGGCGTCAGAATGGCTAGAAACGGCCCTGGATAGGGCCAAAATCACGCACTCGTTTGAATTCACTCCTTCAAGTGAACTATATTAGTGGACTAATGTAGGGAATAGTGAATGATTTCAGACACATCCTCTGGGTATATATTGCCCTCAGTTTATTGTCTGGTGTTGGCTGTGCTTTAGCACACTGTTGGATTACTCTCTTTCTTTAACTTAATAAAGTTCACACTGCTATTAGATCAGCTTTGCCTCTCGACGTCTTCCTGCCTGACTTGAAGGTACAACAACATCTCATAACAAACTCGTCCGTGACTCACTTCTTCATAAGAGACCGTTCTGTGACTGTAACTGAAAGCTGAAACCACAAACTGCAGGTAACTGTTCATCTAATTCCACGTGCAAAGAAATGAGCCAATCACAGCAGAGCTCATTTGCATATATAACGTACTACAGTAGCAAATCCAGTTCAATTCTAATGCTCAGAGAGAAAACGAGTGAGGAAAAGGGCAAGAAACCTCAACTGACATCACAGTGGACTTGAGGGTGAAGAAAAATAAAAAACGCAGCTGTGTAAAATATGGGCTCTTTAAAATATAAACCCCCTAAAAGCTGTCCTGTGTATAAGAGACAGATGCCGCTATCTGTGAAAGGTCTTTCTCAGCACATTTCATTACTGTGAAGTATTTGCACTAAATCAAGTAGAGTATCCAATGATAAAAATCCCCCGCCGAGCCACACTGTCTGAAAAATGTCCCGTGCTGATATCATCTGAAATCCATCCCTTAAAACGCATTTCCCCCTCAGCTTTACTGCTATCATTTTCATGATTTACATCAAAATCCTACAAGCATTTGTTGTTTGTGAGGAGCGAGTGCTGCATCCTCGACACAGACGCATGAGCAGATGGCACATACATGTCCGTCTCCGCAGGAAACACACACATGCACAGGTACAGTGATGGAGAAGCTCTCCTCGCTGAGGTTAATGTACATATCCCACTCTGTGATTATGCTAATGCTATCTGTACTACATCATAATAACATAAGTCTATAGAGCGCAACAGTCAAGGTCTGAATGTACAAACTCCATTCATTTTCTCCACTAGGAAACTGATATTAAAGACAGACCGACTGTGAGCTACGACTCCGAGGTGTTTGCTTCTGTTGAAGCCGTCAGCCCACATTATTTCAGCTTATTTTTTAAATAATCATGTTTAACAGTGGAATTCCTGGTGAAAAACTACATTACCCATAATGCTGTACAGAAGATTCCACCAATCAGAGAGTCGAAAAAAGCCACACACTCCAAAATAGCTCTTTAGCTCCGCCCACTCCCATGAAACACTGCCAATGACGCAATCGAGTCGATCTCTCTACGCTCTCCAAATACTGAAATGGCATAACATTATGACCACCTTCCTAATATTGTGTTGGTCCCCGTTTTGCTGCCAAAACAGCCCTGACCCATCAGGGCATGGACTCCACTAGACCCCTGAAGGTGTGCTGCGGTATCTGGCACCAAGATGTTAGCAGCAGATCCTTTAAGTCCTGTGCCATGTGTTCCCCAGGTAAGCGACACACATCCAGCCATCCACGTGATGTCAAAGAAATGTGATTCCTCAGACCAGGCCACCTTCTTCCATTGCTCTGTGGTCCAGTTCTGATGCCGCCCCATACGCAACAAACTGTGATGCACTGTGTATTCTGACACCTTTCTTTCAGAACCAGCATTAACTTCTTGAGCAGTTTGAGCTTCAGTAGCTCGTCTGTTTGGTCAGACCACACTGACCAGCCTTCGCTCCCCTCGTGCATCAATGAGCCTTGGCCGTCCATGACCCTGTCGCCGGTTCACCACTGTTCCTTCCTTGGAGCACTTTTGATAGAGACTGACCACTGCAGACCGGGAACACCCCACAAGAGCTGCAGTTTTGGAGATGCTCTGACCCAGTCGTCTAGCCATCACAATTTGGCCCTTGTCAAACTCACTCAAATCCTTACGCTTGCCAGTTTTTCCTGCTTCTAACGCATCAACTTTGAGGACAAAATGTTCACTTGCTGCCTAATATATCCCACCCACTAACAGGTGAGGAAGAGATAATCAGTGTTATTCATTTCACCTGTCAGTGGTCTTAATGTTATGCCTGATCGGTGTATATTCAAATGGAAAACAGTTATTTTAAATTGCAATAATATTTAGTAGTTTTACTGTATTACATGGGGAGCATGAGATGTTTTGAACGCTAAACATCTTCTAGACTCTGTGAGAAGCCCTAACATTGTCTTCCGCCGGGCGGCCCGTCTGTGTGTGTGTGTGATCTCAGAGGAGCGTCCCGTGGCTGTCACGGAGACAGACGGCAGCTGTAGACCTGTGGATGTCCAGCTGTCTCTGTCAGCACAGATGTGTGCGGACCCCTGCCGAACGCAGCTGATGTTCAGGAGTTTTGGGTCTCTTAGTCAAAGTCACATTTACAAAATGCTTTATACAGTGATGAGCATGAAAACAACAGTGTTGATGTCGCAAAATACATCCGTTAGGAAACACGTTTCAGCTCAGTGTTAAAGAGATCGTTCACCAAAAAAATATCATTTACTCACACACTCTCTCACACACTCTCACACACTCTCACACACTCTCACACACTCTCACACACTCTCACACACTCTCACACACTCTCACACACTCTCACACACTCTCACACACACACTCACACACACACTCACACACACACTCACACACACACTCACACACACACACACACACACACTCACTCGCACTCTCACACACACACACACACACACACACACACTCATACCCACACACTCGCACTCTCACACTTGCACTCTCACACACAAACACTCGCACTCTCACACACAAACACACACACAAAAACACACACACACACACACACACACACACACACACACACACACACACACACACTCATTCACACACACACACACACTCACTCACTCACACTCATATGCACGCACAGTCACACACTCATATGCACACACACAGTCACACACACACACACACGCGCGCGCACACTCACACACCGAATACTCACACACGCACACACTCACACGCACATACCGAACACACACACACGCACAAACAACTCACACTCGCACACATACGCACACACACACTCACATGCACTCACACACATGCACTCTCTCACACACACACACACACACAAACACTCATACACCCACACTCGCACTCACTCACACACAAACACAAGCACTCACACAAACACATGCACACACACACACACGCTCGCTCACTCGCACACACACACTCTCTCTCAAACACCGAACACACACACACACACACTCTCTCTCAAACACAGAACACTCACACACACACTCACTCACACACACTCATATGCACGCACAGTCTCACACACACACACACACACACTCATATGCACGCACAGTCTCACACACACACACACACACACACACACACACCATTCTCTCTCATCTGTTCTCTTGAATTAAAGGGATGATTATTTAACAGCAGTGAAAGGCTTTTCTTTCGTCAGAGCAGAAAAGTGACTCTCTATCCACTTTGATTAATTTCCCCTGCATTTCCATACAAAAGTGACCTCGTTTGTTTTATCTGGCCACTGAGCAGCAGTTAAAAGGCATAAAAGAGAGAGAGATGGAGACTGGGCAGACTTCCAGTCCACTCTGAGTGGGTATAACTCAGGTCAATGCTACCGGAGACGGCTGTAATCTCCACAGAGCAAAGAGCGCTTCCGAATATCATCATAAACTCACAGCAGACCAAACCAAACAACAAGTGTCCCGAAGAACGCCTGGCAATTTGATCCGTGCATATTCCTTTGACTGGGTGCGACTTCATGGTTAATTGCCGTGGCGAACACACAGAGAAGACGTGTCCGTATGTGTGTGTGTGAATCCTTTAGATGAAAAGGAAAAGTACGCCAAGAAGAAGCGGACATTTTGTGAGCACTTTTCTCATGTAATCAAAGTGAATTGGGACGGACCAAAAAAAAGCATGTCATTAAACGACTTAATACTGCAAACCATGAGATCGCTGGAAGGGAAGAACATACACGGGATGGCCTACAAAACATACGCTATCAATATACAGGACTCGATGCCTTTTCAAGATCCTGGATATCGATATGCAAATATGGGCGATCCTACGGTATGCTAATGAGCTCAATGTTGTGCTATCGTAACCATGGAGATTTCTGAACACTAACATTTAGTGCCTGGATGAATGGAGCTATGCTACTGTACACTTGCATCAGATCTAGAGAAACGACATCTGGTTATGTTTCATATGCGCTGCTGTTTTAATATTCTCCTTGGCTTGCCTTGCTGTTCTCTCTTCTCAGTGATGTATTCAACACTGAGGGCCGCTTCTCTCTAAATGTTTGGTTTACATGATTTTCTGTCCTCTGACGTGCTTGAATAAATAGCCGACTTGCGTAAAAATGCACAATAACAGTCAGGTGTGAAGACTAGTCTGTCCAATACCAAATCAAAGATTGTACTCAACCGACATGACGTTTCAATGTAACACACAGCAACTCGCGGACGGTCCCAAACACTCCGCTTTCACTTCTTTTACAGAAAGAGGAACAACGCATGTCTGCAGAGAAAAAATTGTGCAGAACAATACAGGGCCTGACAACCGACCAAGCGGCAAACTCCCCCAGTTTCTCTTGAAGTCAATACGGACGTGACTTAAACTGCAATTCACTGACGGGCCACTAGAGACAGACTCCAGAAGGAGCAGAATCTCATTGAGCCTCATGTTAAAACGCCCAACTTTATGCTGCGTTCACACCAAACGCGAATAGAGCGTCAAAATCGCGTCTAGTTTGACGCGTGAACATTTTGAATCCACAGTGAATTGGATGTGCATATAAATTGAGCGTTTGAAGCGAAATAGACACGTATTCAAGGCGCTCCAGGAGAAATATGTCATAAAATATCACTCTGCCTCTTTTCATTTTCATTAAAAATACATATTAAACCTTAATAGTCACACAAATGTGGTCCAGGCAACACCTACATAATCTTCACTGCATGTATATTTAAATATCCTAAAAAAGTAAAGTTATGAAACTTCTCTTTGTCAAAATTATTTGGCAGACAACAAATGATAGATTCATGACACCAAAGATCGCCCGTTAGATTCACACAAGAGAAACCACTACAGGACATCAGAGCCAGTGGCAAACGTCAGAAGGACTAGCCGAGGAAAGGCTGCTCTCGCCCGGGTTATGAGCCCTGAGCGCCTGGTGATCGCCTGGATCTCACAACTCCAAAAACACAAGATTATTTTTTTTTAATAGGCGCTCTCTTTATAAATAAACACAGATTTGATCTTTAAACAACTACATGCTCACCTGAAAAAGTCTTAAAACTACATTTTGTGACACAATAGTAGTATTTTTAAATTATGCAGGGTTTCTCATCAAGTCACTTTACCACTTTGCCTTTGACAGCAGCAAGCAGGCTCCTGATTGGTTAACGCGGCGCAAATTGACGCCAAAGTTCAGATTTTTCAACTCGGGCGTCAGACGCGAATTCGCTTCAAACGCGTGAATGCACAAAAAGCACCATTCGCGTATCGCGCAAGATGCTCAATTCGCGTCATTCAAGAAACTGACCCTATTTACTTTCTTAAAACACTTTAGTTTAGGGTGCAATTCTCAATAGTAACTAGTTGCTTATTAGCATGGATATTATAGGATATTGGCTGTTTATTAGTACTTATATTAATGCCTTATTCTGCATGATCATGATCTTAATCATAACAATACCTAAACTCAACAACTACCTTACTAACTATTAATAAGCAGTAATTATGATTTTATGGAGGCTAAACTCATAGTTAAAGGGGTCATGAATTGAAAAATCAACTTTCCCTTGAGCCTTTGATTTATAAAAGTTAATTGTGATATAAGAAGATCCTGTAAGTTTCAGAGCTGAAAACTTCCTTATTAGTAAAAAGAAACCTTTTATTAACACCAGGCCCAGAAAACGAGAGATCTCAGAATGTGCCAACCCTTGACGTCAGTGGTGAAACACCGCCTCAACAGAAGAAGAACAACGCCTGATTCTGTAGCCCCGCCCCGACTCGTGACTGCCTTGTTGTGGAAGAACATAGTCGCTGCATAAGCTTCCTTCGAATTGTAATTTTGGAAATGTGTGGTTGAACTTTATTTTAATGAATATCCAGCTCACGTGGGGAAGACATTGCACGTTTGTTCCTTCATTTAACCACGGATTCGCTTGTAAACAAGAGACTGGATTTGCAGACAGGATGAGATTACATGAATGAATGAAGCAACACACTAATGTGAGTAAAAAATGTGTTTTATATGTGATAGTATTGTTACAGATCGTCTATTGATTATGTGTACATGTCTAACTGGGCTCGCAAAGCCCAACGTCCCGGGGCTCTGTGTTTTCCAGATGGGCTACCAATACGCATCATCTTAGATAGTGAAATAACATTCCTTTCTTGATGTGCGTTGTTCACTCTCTTGACTTGATATTTGAAGGAAAAATACAATTGCGGAAGTTTTGAGCATGCAGTCTGCAACGTACTTTGTGTGTGTGTGTGTGTGTGTGTGTGTGTGTGTGTGTAGGGTGTTGCACGGTTCACGGTTATATCCACCGATCGGGCGGGCCAAGTAATATAACAATAACATTCCAATGAATTGTGGGTGGATGAGTGATAAATCATTGTGTTTGTTTGATAAAGACATTTTGCGAGCCCTGTGGGACGATAGTGATTGCCGGTTCGTGAACGAATCGTTCTTTTGAACTGGTTCTTTTTAGTGATCCGGTCTAACCAGTTCGTCAAATCGGACTGAATTATTGCTATTATTATTATTATACTAAGTTATGATTACAAATGACTTTATATGAATGTGTTTTAATGCATTTTCATCCACCGGGATGATAGAAATGACATAATTACGTGAGGACGTAAAAGAACCGGTAAACCGTTTTTGAATCAGTTCATTGAAACGAACTGTCCGAAAGAACCAGTTCGTGGAAAAGAACCAAACTTCCCCGAATCATTCTGGTTGCCGTTTCTCCACACGCTTTCAAAACAATGCCTCACGTGTACTCACGGGGAGCCGAACCTCATTAAATATGTAAATCTTATCCAATCCTAGCACTGGGCGTTTACTTCCAAGTCTTCAGTGCGGCATGCCCATAAAAACCGAGCGTTACATGAGAGAGGCTCAAAACCATGGCAGAAAATAGCCTATTACTTATTCAACACCACGCAAACTTCATAAGTTGACCTCAGACAACAGTATAACATTTTTTTTAAAAGCCAGTTCATGACCCCTTTAATAATTATTTAGTAGTGAAAATTGGACCCTAATCTAAACTTTTACACAGGTATAAAATATAAACAAAAATATGAGTAATAAGTTGTTCCACTTAATGTTAAAAATAGTCAAATAGCCATCGCTTTCATTGAAAATCCATTTTCACTTCACAATAAAACATATTATGAAGAAAATTGGATTGCAGAGAGTCATCATGCAGCATGAATAATCTTTGCTTTGAGAGATTTGAAATGCTGGAAACTCACTCAGAGTAGAAGGACTTTACACTGTTATGATCCAAAATCTCTGAAAACAAGAGCAGCCACCCGCCAGCATTCAGCGCCGGCCTCAGAAGATCAAGCGAGAGAAATTACTCACGACTGAAATTACTGTTGGCTTGAGAAAGGATCAGTCTGGACTGCCAAAACATCACTGCAAATGCTTATCTTTCATATGAACTGCAATTTACTATAATATAACATGCATAGTGGGGTCAACAACAAAAGTACACAAGAATTAGACAAACTACAAAATGACAAAAAGAGCAATAATAGCCTCTTACCTGTCATCCTCATTTATGAGCATATGGAACATGAGATCCTTAAATGATTTAAATTCATGAATGCTTTAGACTGCAGCTCTAGTCATGGTCTCTTTTAAAATAAGACACTTGGGAGTTTTTTGGTCAAATAAAAGTGTTTGTGTTTGGACTTTTTGTTTGTATCAGTCACATGTTCCTTTGTTCTGTTTCCCGCCACTCTCCCGGTTACCGTCGTTATTAGTTCATCTGTGTCAGCTGTGTCATTATCCTCATTGTGTTCACTATTTATGTTCCTCCCATTCCTTCAGTCTTTGTCCGGTCACCGTTATGTTTAGATGTGGTGTTGCGCTGTTGCCTGCCTGCCTTGAGATTGTTTGTTATTAAACTGTGTTGAACTTGATTCATCTGTATTCATTTTCCTGCCTGAACACACCCGTGACAGTAGCAATATAACTGAAATAATAATAAAAAATAATTACAGAAGCTTAAATGTGTTTGGAAAAAAAATACACCACAGTGTTTGTGGTGCCAATAAAGAGTTGGGATTTATTCCTTGTGATTTTGTGAAAACTTTTTCCAAAGTGGTGAATGGTAATGGCAAAACTAATACCTATGTAAACTGCACAGCCATGCATAATTAACACATTATGATGATTTATTACAATCACGTCATGACGTAGGATGTTTAAATGAGTCAAATATAACATGGATATATATTAGTGTCGTCGCGATACTGGAATTTCCAACTTCAATACGATACCTTGAAAAATATCAATATTCGGTACCATTTGATACCACAAGGAAAACTGTCATACAGATCATTTGTAATTATCTCATAATATTTGGACAGTTTGGGTCATTTTGTTGTAATTGCTTACACACAGCACAGGGAGGCTTTATATTGCAAACAATGGCACAAATAAATACAATAGAATAAAGAAACGGATGAAATAAACATGGCTCTGAGTTTTTCAGGTGGGTTTAACGGTAGTATCCAGGTAAGAAATACTACAGAAATTACAGTAATCAAATGTAAAATAACACTGGACACAGTTTCCATTGTTCAAATCAATTACAGATTAATGCTTACAATTAAAGTTAGAAGCTCCCCCACTGAACATGACACAGCACGAGATCCAACAGAGACTGCTCGATTACACTTGAATTACTTTGTAATGTTTCATTTTTTACTTCTAATATTTTCTAAACGAGCTTAAATGTTGGCAATATGTATTAAAGACTATATAAAATAAGCTTAATATGATCGAAAATAAAGGAATGATCATGCAAACCTGTGATTGTGTCGAGTATTTTTTTAAAAGGTTTAGAGGATTTAAGTTAATATGTAAACATTAATTCATGTATGAAGTAGATATATATATATAACAAAAATAAAAATAATAATAAATAAGATCACAGGGCTCGACATTAAGCCTGTTCACGTGCTTGTCCTTCGGACAAGTAAATCTGTCACTCACTTGTCCGAGTAAAAAGTTTGCTTGTCCGGAATTATTATTATTATTATTTTTTGTAAATATAATTTATTCTGAAGCAATATTCTCACCAGTGTTCAATCAGCTTTGACATATTTAAATCTGCATATTTGTGATATTTTTACCTTTTTTTTCTCCATAATTTTATTAAATATAGTTTATGCTTCAGCTTTCATTTTATATTCTTAAATTTTATATATTGGCTGTTGCCAATCAAATTAAATAATTTACACTGAAAAAAGTATAAGATTGTTTTAAATATTTTTCAAAGTACAAATAAGAAATGTTGGAGACAATGTTTAAACATGAAACTAAACCACCAGTAGGTGGCAGCAGGTGACCGTCTTAATGAGTGAGTCATTGAATCGATTCTTTCAAACGGCTGATTCATTCAAGAATGAGGCAGTCGTTTATGAATGCATCATTGAATCTTTGATTCGACCGATTCATTCAAACGCTGAATCATTCAGTAACACACTGTTGCGGTGACACGCGTTATGGTTCTGCTGTGATCTTTGTTTGGAACTATTTTCGCTGCTGAAATAGAACAAAAACACTCAATATAGCATCTGAAATGAAAGTGACTTAATGTTAATTAATTGTTTATGGACTGTCACATGAAATCAGTGTCATTTTCAGTCGTGATGTTATTCAGGAAAACAGCACTCTTGCTCGTGTGATGTTGCTTAACTGTATCATATGTTATAAATATAAAAACTCCACAATTTGTCCTTTTAACCATGTGTGTTAGCTGAGTTTCTCTGTGTGAGCGGCGCTCATTTGTTTTGATTTCTCCTCCTGAGGCTGCGCGAGGGTCAACAGCGCAAAATGTTCATTACATTATATATTATTATCCACTATGGATCGCCACTTACACTAAATGAATGCAGAATCATTCTTGCATTTTGGTGACTCCCTAGTTATTTTTTGACGTTTTTATCAGGATACTTGTCCGGTCGGGCAAGTAAAATTCTCTTTCACTTGCCCCTTCAAAAAATCCACAAAAAGTCCCGGACAAGCATTATTGTCGAGCCCTGAGATGGTATTATAGGAAAAATTAATCAACCCATTGTGCTAGGTTAAATAAACAACCAAATTTGCTGATTAAAATTAACCCCAGATGTGATCTGTCCTATATTTACCCAGCCCTTGGGCTAAAAATTGGTTTGTTTTTAACCCAGTGTTTTTTAGATAGTACATTGCTCACCGCTGCAAAAAAACCCATTGCAAATAGAAACCTTTGATGCTCTCCAGAGTGCAAAATCAGTTTTGCCAATATGATATTATTACAGTATCAACTGAGGGTGCTCTTGCCTTTATTTGAGGGTACTTAACACCTTCTATCACCCCTGTCATTTTGTGCCCTAGGAAACTGCCTATGTCGCCCAGGCCACGGGCCGGCCCTGGTCTGGACCCCAGCGGGTGGATCATGAAGCCACTGAATGGCCACAGAGATCAGAATAGATGTTTCTGTAAATGTCACAGTGCATCAGCAGAGTTAGGATGATCGTAAACAGCCCACAGCGGATCAGGGTGTGAGACGGAAACACATTTCCTCAATCTCACGAGGGCTGGAGATGATCGGTGATTCCTTTTGCCATTTAAAAAGGAATAAACTGTGACTAAAATGTCCATGCTGTTTGTGTAACGAGAAAATTGACCCAATTTACGTTCTTAATAAATGTCACCGCTCGTATTGTGCATGATTCATCAGTGCACATTATTCCAAATAAAAAAAAATTAGCTTTCATGGAAATGTAATAACTTTCTTCGACCTCTGAAACTAATTTTCTGTTCTGCTGATGTAATCAAGTCCACATGGATGTGCAAAACATGTTGCCGGGAGTTGCTAAGGAGTTCTGTGTGGTTGCCAGGGCGTTGCTAGGTGGATGCTTTCTGTGTCAAGTCCCAAGTATTTATACAATGTGCAAAAATACATACATTTAAATAAATATCAGCTAACTTGTTTTCCATTCTGAGCTTTTTACCATCCAAAGCATAAGATGAAGGATTAAAATATATTCACTAAGGCCATTCTATTCTGTATCTCATGCATTAGATGGATCTGTTCAGACTACAGCCAGATGAAACCCAAAACATCACAGAGGATTCCAGATGTCACCTGTCTGTTTATAAAGCAGGAAGTGCTGCACGGAAAACAAAGACACATTTACACTAGAAAGGCTGTAATACTTGCAAGACTCTACCCTATTTTGGCAGAGATGGAAAGTATTGGTGAAAATAGCATAGCAACAGATCCACGAGATGCAATGTTTCCACTGCTTCATATGAAACACACGCTAAGAAACGCACCTCCTCTAACATAAAGACTAACAGACCAAGCAGTATTGATAAAATAATGACTGTTTTTAAACAGGTTTCTATTGAGCAGATAAACAGAAAGTCCCGCCCCAGACTCGCAGTCTGTGTTGCTGTATTGAGCCGGTCGAGATGCTCACACAAACAGATCAATGTTTTGAAAGCACCACAGAGTCGATTTGACACTTTTAGGGTAATTAACTTACAAATGGCTTGCTTATAGTTGTCTTCATGTTAATAAGTATTTGAATTGCAAAACTACACACTTCACCTTTAAATATCTGTTCCCGGGTCCTAAGATCTGTACCCGCCCTGAATTGACCCATTCAGTAAAAGCATACTTCTTTTTGAGGCTACCCGACCCATGTCCAAGGCACTTTTCAAAGTTTTGGACCCAAACACACTCAGGTCGGCCCTTGGGTTTTTGGTTTGAAGTGGACTCGTGGATATACATACAGAAATACATACAAGGACAAATTCCCCAAAATTAATCTCAAGGAAAGTTTGGGTCATGTTTGTCCCATATATATATATATATAAAGTCACAGAGTGGGGTCAGCACATGCTGAGGCACAGTGTGCAGAAGTCGCCAACTTTCTGTCAATAGCTACAGTCCTCCAAACTTCATGTGGCCTTCAGATGAGCTCAAGAACAGTGTAGAGAGCTTCATGGAATGGGTTTCCACGGCCGAGCAGCTCATCCAAGCCTTACATCACCAAGTGCAATGCAAAGCGTGGGATGCAGTGGGGTAAAGCACGCCACCACTGGACTCTAGAGCAGAGACGTGTTCTCTGGAGTGACCAATCACGCTTCTCTGTCTGGCAATCCGATGGACGAGTCTGGGTTTGGCGGTTGCCAGGAGAACAGTACTTGCCTGACTGCATTGTGCCGAGTGTAAAATTAGGTGGAGGGGGGTTATGGTGTGGGGTTGTTTTTCAGGGGTTGGGCTTGGCCCCTTAGTTCTAGTGAAAGGAACGCTTAATGCTTCAGCATACCAAGACATTTTGGACAATTTCATGCTCCCAACTTTGTGGGAACGGCCCCGTTTGGGGATGACCCCTTCCTGTTCCAAAATGACTGCGCTCCAGTGCACAAAGCATGATCCATAAAGACATGGATGAGCGAGTTTGGTGTCGAGGAGCTTGACTGGCCTGCACAGAGTCCTGACCTCAACCCGATAGAACACCTTTGGGATGAATTAGAGCGGAGACTGAGAGCCAGGCCTTCTTGTCCAACATCAGTGCCTGACCTCACAAATGCACTTCTAGAAGAATGGTCAAAAATTCCCATAAACACACTCCTAAACCTTGTGGAAAGCCTTCCCAGAAGAGTTGAAGCTGTTATAGCTGCAAAGGGTGGGCCAACTTCATATTAAACCATACAGATTAAGAATAGGATGTCATTAAAGTTCATATAAATATAAATTATATTGTTTTTTTGCATTATGATAACACTCTGGGGGGGGTTAGGGTTAGGGTTAGGGTTAGGGTTAGGGTTATTTTAAAAAGGGTTAGGGTTATTTTAAAAATAGGCTTATTTCCCAAAATGTAATTTCTCTTCAAGATATCAATAATTGATTTTAGGGTGAAATATAGGTACGTTCACACCATCTCGTCATTACCATAACTATTCTGACTTGTAAAAAGCATTCAAGTGATCATAGAACTCGTAATTACAACTTTAGACTATTTGCTTTAGACTTTGTACCACGTGACCACAGCAGATTTATTTTGAACAAGAGAAACATGCAAATGTCCAGATAAGAGGACATGAACAGCTCCAAGTACAGTGTCACGTGTTGTCATCTCTTATTCACAGTGATTACGACATGGCGTGAACGCAGCATATGACCCAGACATGTACTTGACAGTTTTTTTGTGAGACAGACTGTTCCATGCACACACACACACACACACACACACACACATAAAATTAGCCAGTTCAACTAAACGAGGCAGGACTGTATGTTCTTGAGTCTCACTGTGTCCTTTTGTGTTTGTGTTATGCAGCACTGTGTGTGACGTTGAGAAAAGGTTGCGAGATTGTGTCGCTCGTGAAGGTTTTTGTGGCTTGTTAAGGGCACATTCTGTGCCTTGTTAAGCCGTCTGTGTTCCCGCGCTCATCTGCACCACTGGCTGATAGAAGCGACGCATACGCAGCTCGCATCAAAACCCCGCTTTCATTCGGGCCCGTCTCTCTCGCTCACTCCGTCCACCCACGCAGCTCAGAGTTTACAATTCAAATGAAAAGGGCCGAGAGTGAAAGTAGGTAGAAAGGTTGCCATGGAGAACATGCCGGTTTGTCATTAATAATCATTCAAAATATTCTCATTCACCCTGAAGTCTGAGAAACAAAGAGATGCGTCTCTCCTACAGGACCTGCGATATCCAGCGCATAAGCAAGTGCTTGCAGGTGTGTTGTAGGGTGTGCGCAAAGAGCTGAATGTGTGCGCGCGTGTGTGTGTGTGTGTGTGTGTGTGTGTGTGTGTGTGTGTGTGTGTGTGTGTGAATGAATGCACTGTCTCCCAGATGCAGGCAAGCATGTGAAGGGATCAAGAGAAAAGAAACCGATCCAGACAAGACGAGAGAGCAGCCCAGTGTCACGATGAAACCATCGCTCTAGCGCTTACTCCACACACCATCTCCATGTGACAGCTTTCCTAAGCTTGCTTCAGATGATCCCATAACACCTGCGTTATCTTCAGATTTCAGCACATTTGAAGGATGCAGAATAACTGGAATAAAGACAGGACGCTGTTAGGGAAAAAAGGTCTTCAATGGGACTCAATGAGATTTTAAAGGCCAAAAACGTTCTAAGGAGAAGTTTCTTAAAAGATTGCATAATACTTTCATGTTTATTTTTCATGTTTTTTCTTTTTTCTACAGATAAAGTAGCTTATGTTTACGAGCGGTTTAATTCAGACACATGTGGCCGTGCATTATTATGCTGCAACATGAGGTGATGGCCGTGGATGAATGGCACAACAATGGGCCTCAGGATGTCATCACGGCATCTCCATGCATTCAAAATGCCATCAATAAAATGCACCTGTGCTCGTTGTCCATAACATACGCCTGCCCATACCATAACCCCACCGCCACCATGGGCCACTCGATCCACAACGTTGACATCCGCAAACCGCTCACCCACACGACGCCATACACGCTGTCTGCCATCTGCCCTGTACAGTGAAAAGCGGGATTCATCCGTGAAGAGAACACCTCTCCAAAGTGCCAGACGCCATCGAATGTGAGCATTAGCCCACTCAAGTTGGTTACGATGATGAACTGCAGTCAGGTCCAGACCCCGGTGAGGACGACGAGCATGCAGATGAGCTTCCCTGAGACGGTTTCTGACAGTTTGTGCAGAAATTCTGATGATGATGATAATGCACGGCCCCATGTTGCAAGGATCGGTACACAATTCCTGGAAGCTGAAAACATCCCAGTTCTTGCATGGCCAGCATACTCACCGGACATGTCACCCATTGAGCATGTTTGGGATGCTCTGGATCGGCGTGTTTCAGTTCCTGCCCATATTCCAGCAACTTCGCACAGCCATTGGACCCCCGGGACCAACCCCCAGTGCCTTTTATTGTGGCCAGCCTAAGGCACACCTGTGAAATAATCACGCTGTCTAATCAGCATCCTGATAGGCCACACCTGTGAGGTGGAGGGATTATCTCGGCAAAGGAGAAGTGCTCACTAACACACATTTGTGAACAATATTTGAGAGTAATAGGTCTTTTGTGTGCATAGAAAAAGTCTTAAGATCTTTGAGTTCAGCTCATGAAAGATGAGGGCAAAAACAAAAGGGTTGCGTTTATAATTTTGTTCGGTGTATTTACACTGAAATATCTGAAACGCTACCAATACTCATTTTCCACAGAATAGATACATGATCTGCTCTTTCTCTGTCTCTCATGATCTCTCCGACAGCGAGTAACACACAAACCCGCCTCCACTCACTCGCTTCATTTGCTCTGGATGAATAGTGTTACAGGGCTTGAATTTCGGGATTCAATTCAAGAATTTGCACATAATTTCACTGGACTGCAGATTTTGTGCTCACACCCAAAGTGCGGCACATATAAATCCGCCTCTCAGAACTAAATTGAGTTCTTTTTCGCTGCTTATTGCGCTTAAACAGTCAAATACACACAATAATCCCGCCCCTCGGATTGAGCCCTGCCAATGGAGAGTTTAGCTTGTCAGGCTAGATCCATGCGTCAGGTCTTAAAGTGACAGCGGCCTAATAAACCTGCTGCCAAAATATGAGATGATATTAAAAATATCCATATGGCAGATTTTCCCCATGGTATTAAGCCTGCAACACGAGTCCTGAAAACTGAAGCCGATGCGCCTCAATCGCCCCCTGCTGGCTGGATGCAGTATAGGTCATAAACTCCGCCCTCTCTGTGTATTCTAATGGGACATTGACAAACTAAACAATCAAATTACACTTCAAATAAATTTTTTCCAAAGGTGGTTTCTGTCATTTTATGCTGATGTTAGTCAAGTGTTTGTTCTTTAAATAAGTTTGGTTTTAGTTCGTTATTTGATGCTATAAAAACGGGGGTGTGACGTTATGATTGACAGCTGAGATTGACAGCTTCTCTGAGCGATGAAGTCACTGAGGCACTAACAGACATTTTTTGGGAACTTCGGAAGGAGATTGGAGCTTTAGCTTTAATCTCTACATTTTCGTAACTGTTTATTTCACGAAAGGTTGTTGACTAGGCGGGAGCAGGGGCGGACTGGCCATCGGGAGCACCGGGAGTTTTCCCCGGTGGGCCGCTGGACAATGTGGGCTGGCCCGTTTCTACGTAAATATATATGAAGAATAAATAATGGTACATTTACGTAGCCTAGTCCATATCCTTCCGTCAGCCCAGACGACGAATGGCACGCGCGGCCCACGTGAGGGGAAAACTCCAATCTATTTAGCCTGATCAGTCTCAGTGGTCTAAAAGCGCTCATCAATGTCAAAATGTTTGAGATATCCAATCAAATCGAAGGAGGCGGGATTTATTGTCCACAGAAACTGAGCAGCATTTGAATGCGAGCCGAGGTGAGATAAACAGCTGAACTTGAGGAGTCAATACAGCAATATTTCCCGACTGTTTACGATGAACAAAACGTAAACAATGCACATTAATTTCCAGGGATGCAAACTGCTGACCTTTTCGAATTTCTCAGATTGTAATGCCATTTACATTATTCGACACACAATGCACAAAGAAACATGTAGCAGTTTTCAGCATCAAAGTGAATGTGTGTCGGTTTCCAGGCTCTCTTCAGTAATATCACAGTCATTTGAAAAAACTCGATTTATAATACTCAAAATATTATTTTTACTAAAACATGGTAAAACTGACAACTTTCATATTCAAGTATGTCCCGTAAAGGAACTTGTCATATACTAAAATAAATATAGGCTATAATTTGCTAGTTAGTTCACATGCATTATTTTACACACTAGCAACAGTTACTTAATTTGAAATAATTAAGACTTTTTTATGTTTTTGAAAGGAGAAAGTTGAATTTATCTGATTAAAAATACAGTAAAAACGCAATATTAAGAAATATTAATACAATTTCTAATAGCTGTAGTGAATATATTGTAAAATGTAATTTATTCCTGTGATCAAAGCTGAATTTTCAGCATCATTACTCCAGTCTTCAGTGAAATCATTCTAATATGCTGTATTTTTCATTAAAAATTATTATTTACCAGGACCAATATAATTTTTAAACTTGAATTTTAAAAAATTGGGGCTCTATTCCATAAAATGACAGATATCAAGCTCCTGAAAAGGACAAATACTATAACCACTAGAAAGGCACCACATAGTCCACATTCTGCACTACATACTTAGTCTTAGATTAGCATTGCTTTATATGGACTGATTGTATGGTAGGTATTAAACTTTAGTGATATTAAACTTCACTGAATGGAAAAGATTTAAAAATGTGTAAAAAAAAAAAAAAAAAAAAATTCTAGTTATTCATTAAAGTCCTTCATTAATGTTAATGATAAGTATTTCAAAAAAAATAGCATTTATATTTCTGTATAAATAGCATCTATATTTTTATGTTACTAAGTGGTGTTTAAACTTGCTTTAATGAGCCTAATGAGCTGGTGAGTTTATGGTGAGATGTGTTGCGGACCGGTTGTTATGGGCCGCTTTGTGCCAGAAAGTCTAGGGCCACTTTTTTGACCCAGTCCGCCCCTGGGTGGAAGTGTGGGCGGGACCTTGATATCGCGGCTCATTACAGCGCTCATTACAGCGCAGACTCAAGACCCAAGATGTCAGCGCCATATTTGAAAACTGCTGAAGGCGCGTCGTCCATCTTTTTGTACAGTCTATGCATGGTATCAACGTCAAAATTGTGGCTGGTGAAAATGCTGAGTGGCTAGTAATTTTAGAAAACCACTAGCCACAGTGACTGATGAGAAAAAAAAGTTCTGATTGTTTTTGCAGATCAAAGTGCAATTGCAGTGTTTAAAAATGCCAATGTAACCCCTCCTGTTCAAACCGGGACTTGAACTCGGGTCCGCCGGCATGAGAGTCGGACGCTCTAGCAAGGAGGCTAAAGGCTGCAACCTCTAGTGTCAGTCTCTAGAGCGTCTTGAGATCAGAGGAGTGAGGTTTACTCGCACAGCGACTACTAGCTGGCCTCCGTTACACCGACATAAACCTAACTATGAGGGAAAAATGCACCAAACTTACAAGGTAGTTTCCCAAAGCATAAGCTCTCAGACAAACTGTGGAATTCTGAAAGGTTCTGCAATGATGTCATGGTTCTAAATGGAACTTTTATTTTTAAACGGATGAAAATTCTGTCATCATTCACTCGCCCTCATGTCGTCTCAAGCGTGTATGACTTTCTTTCTTCTGTAGAATAGAAACGAAACAACAGCATTGGACCCCCATTGAGCCCTTTTGTGTTCTTCCATAAAAGAAAGAAGGGTTGGAATGACATGAGGATTTTTGGATGAACGATCTCATTAACAATAAATCATCAAGACATCATTTGAGAACCTTTTTTAAATTCCACTGAGAACATTTTTGGGTGAGCTATCGTTTTAAAGGCGGCATGAAATCAAATTTTACAATTCGTATTTTTTATATTTAATATTGTAGTGTTTACTATAACTGATTTATCTGTGCACTTCATTATTTAAAAAAAAATCATTTACCCTTATAATCTTTAATCAATTATGTTAACTTTCCCTCCCCCATCGAAACAACCTCTCTTCCTTCCCGGTCATGTGCTATGGCGCGAGGGCGGGGTTATCGCCCCATCTCGTTTCTGCACCGCCTCTCAGAAACCTGTCACTGATCGTAGCATGGTGGTTAGGTGCATTTTTCTCGGTGTACACAGTACTTTCTTCAAGAAGGACTTATAGAGGGCAAATAGAGAGAAATATATGAGAAATAAAAGCTTTTTTTTAATGTAAAAATTACTCAATATAGTCGGACGAACAGCTTGTCGTGACGGCTCGCACTGAGGAATGCAGCGTGTGTGAACGCACTTACGGCGCGCCCCCCTTATAAGGGAGAGCTGAGAAAAAGTTTTACAGAAATAAAGCCATAAAAGACTTAAAATAAATGAAATCTCCAATCCAACCCCGAAGGACGAAATCAAGCCTCGCCCTACATTTTTTTCTAATTTCAGGAGCCGTTTCACTCGTATTTACGTCACAATAAGGAGAAATAGATGATCTCAACTTCCGTTTCATGCCGACTTTAAGAGCAAGCGTGTTTGATGAGCTTCCATCATCTTGCTCTTCCCTGATATTCTTTCCTAATCGCACTATTTGGCTTTCTCTCTGTTACACCCGTCTCTCTCCCTCCCTCCCTCCCTCTTCTCCAGCCTCTCACTCTCTTCCAGCGCTCGTCTCGTGCCACTTTTCTGCTTTTAAATTCCACCCAATTTAGTTAAACTAATCTCTCTTCCATCCTTCAATCACTCTCTCCACAGCCGCTCTTTCCTGCGAGGAGACGAGAGAGACGGAATGAGACGCAGACAGAGAGAGAGAGAGAGAGAGAGAGAGAGAGAGAGAGATGGATGTGAGCGTGGGAAGAGAGCTGAAGTCCTTGAGATCTTAAGGGAAGGTTACACTCACACACACAGATACAAACACAACAAACACATTCTGTCCTGAATGCTGATTACGAACACAATGGCTTCATTTCCCATGACTACTGTGTGCACTTTCCCAGCATGCTTTGCAGGTGTCTGATAACACGCCACACTACGTTTCACTGATGCCAAACATCATTGGCGTCTCATAAAAGATCAAAATGTGTCAAATTGTGGTGCCCCTTAGACAGCATTCATTTCCACTGAGCAGCGTGAACATTGTTCTAAATACCTTGTTTTGTGATGTACTAAAATAAATTACACAGGTTTGAAACAAAATGAGAGATAATTCACCCCAAAATGAAATTTCGGTCATCATCCTTTTACTCACACAAGAGCATGATGGCTACAGAAACACTAGTAACAAACACTTTCAAATGCAGCACACACCAATACTGCTCATTATATTCTGTTTTGGTCTGTTTTACGCACACACACACACACACACGTCTGATTTGCTATCTGTGCGCATTCAGGTTGAAGTCCCCAGCGGATAGAAAAACATGCACACACACACACACACACCTTTTTTAAAATACAATCTTGATCTATTGCAGCATGACTTTATTTCGTCTGTTCATTAACCGGTATGCTGAACATCATCTTGTTCTCTTCTCTTCTTTCTCTCTATTGGTGTGTGTGTGTGTGTGTGTGTGTGTGTGTGTGTGTGTGTGTGTGTGTGTGTGTGTGTGTGTGTGTGTGTGTGTGTGTGAGTGTGTGTGTGAGTGTGTGTGTGTGTGTGAGTGTCTGTGTCTGTCTGTGTTTGTGTGTGTGTGTGTGTGTGTGAGAGTGTTGTGTGTATGTGTGAGTGTTGTGTGTCTGTCTGTGTGTGTGTGTGTGTGTGTGTGTGTGTGTGTGTGTGTATGTGTGTGTGTGTGTGTGTGTACACACAGTGTGTGCCTGTGTGTATGTGTGTGTGTGTGTGTATGTGTGTGTGTGTGTGTGTGTGTGTGAGTGTTGTGTGAGTGTTGTGTGTGTGTGTGTGTGTGTGTGTGTGTGTGTGTGTGTGTGTCTGTGTGTCTCTGTGTGTGTATATGTGTATGTGTCTGTGTCTGTGTCTGTGTGTGTGTGTGTGTGTGTGTGTGTGTGTGTGTGTGTGTGTGTGTGTGTGTGTGTGTGTGTGTGTGTGTGTGTGTGTGTGTGTGTGTGTGTGAGAGAGAGAGAGAGAGAGAGAGAGTGAGAGAGAGTGAGAGAGAGAGAGAGAGAGAGAGAGAGAGAGAGAGAGAGAGAGAGAGAGAGAGAGAGAGAGAGAGAGAGAGAGAGAGAGAGAGAGAGAGAGAGAGAGAGAGAGAGAGAGAGTGAGAGAGTGAGAGTGAGTGTGTGTTATACACTGTCTGCCATCTTAATGAAGCACGGGACACATTCCAGGTCCTCAGCTTTGGGGACCAGACTGTAAAAGTGCTTACAACCCTGAACCACACACACACACACACACACACACACACACACACACACACACACACACGAGCCTCTGGAGACTCAGAGATCAGACGTGGAGTGGGGGTCGGGTGTTTCTGGAGCCATGGAATACAGTGGGATGAAAGGAGAGTAAGTGGAGTGGGGGGAAGGAAGCACATTGTGTGTGTGTGTGTGTGTGTGTGTGTGTGTGTGTGTGTGTGTGTGTGTGTGTGTGTGTGTGTGTGTGTGTGTGTCAGAGGAAAAGAAACATGTTAAGGTGTAAGAAAAGAGCCATAAGGCTGAAGCGTTAGAAGAACAGAGTAAAGGTATTACTACAATCTAAAAAACGCTGGGTTAAAAACAACCCAAGTTGGGTTGAAAATGGACAAACCCAGCAATTGGGTTGTGTTAACCCAGTGAATGGGTTGTGTTAACCCAGTTTTATGGACGTCGCCATCTTTGATATTACTTTGGTCACTGTCGCTATGCTTACTAGTAAGAGAATACAGACTTGACTCTGATTGCACGTTCATACACACTGTATTCCCGACGCTACTGTGTGAACGTGACATTTCGATACTCACACCTGTAAGTAAACGCAGTTATCAATCCCAAAAAACTGACAGTGAACATAGCCAGAGAAACGTCCATTTCACACTTTCAAGAGCCTTTCGCTCTCTTCACACGTGCCCACACACACACTTGGCAGACATCTTAACACACAATTCCCATCTGACTCTAAAGAGACCACAATGACAGAATTCAAAATGACACTTCTGAAACAGACACCACGCACCTCAGTGCTGTCGTGTGTGTGTGTGTGTGTGTGTGTGTGTGTGTGTGTGTGTGTGTGTGTGTGTGTGTGTGTGTGAGCAGCACTGCACTGATGCTGAATAAAGCGGCATGGCTGAATAAATCATATTATACCTGCGTTTGCAGTCTGCATTGAATATGATGAGATAAAAACGTCACTACTGTGAAATAACGCAATAGACAGCCAGTGCATGCCTCTTCTGGATACATGTAAAACGAACAGTGTGAGCAGTCCCATCATAAAACACTCACGAGTTGAATCAGTCAAACGAATACTGAACAAATTATTATTCTGATCCGATTCCTGTAACAAACGAATCAAAAAGAATCACAAGTTAAATCAGTTCAGTGAATTAGACACTGAATCCAATTCACAAACGAAAGACTCTGATGATCTAATTCTTGGTTAACAAGTTGAATCAGTGAATGAATCACTACCGTAGCTGAATCCAATTCTCAAACAAATGACTCTTATGATCCGATTCCTGTAATTCACAAAAGATTGACACTTATGACTCGATTCTTATAATGAATTGGTCAAAATTCTAATCTAATGAATTAATTGCCAAATCAAATTCACAAAAGAATGACCCTCATGATCATATTCTTGTAATGAATCAGTCAAAAAGACTCACAAGTTGAATCAGTTTAATGAATTAGCCACTGAATCCAATTCACAAACGAAAGATCTGATTGGTCAACAAGTTGAATCAGTCCAATGAATTACTCGCTAAATAAAATTCACAAAAGAAATGACACTTGTGACCTAATTCTTATAATAAATTGGTGAAAAAGACAAATTGAATCAGTCTAATCGAATTAGTCATTGAATTCACTTCACAAACAAATGACTCTTTTGGTCAGATTCCTGAAGAATTGGTCAAAAAGACTCACAAGTTGAGTCAGTCTAATGAATTACTCTCTAAATCAAATTCACAAAAGATTGACTCTCATGATCATATTCTTGTAATGAATCAGTCAGAAAGACTCACAGTTGAATCAGTGAATTAATCACTTCTGTAGCTGAATCCAATTCTCAAACAAATTACTCTTATGATCGGATTCCTGTAATAAATTGGTCAAAAAGACTCACAAGTTGAGTCAGTCTAATCGAATTAGTCATTGAATCCAATTCAAAAAGAAAGACTATTATGATCATATTCTTGTAATGAATCAGTCAGAAAGACTCACAAGTTGAATCAGTTCAATGAATTAGCCACTGAATCTAATTCACAAAAGATTGACACTTATGACTCGATTCTTATAATGAATTGGTCAAAATTCTAATCTAACGAATTAATTGCTAAATCAAATTCACAAAAGAATTACACTTATGATCCTATTCTTGAAATGAATCAGTCAGAAAGACTCACAAGTTGAATCAGTTCAGTGAATTAGCCACTGAATCCAATTCACAAAGGAAAGATCTGATTGGTCAACAAGTTGAATCAGTCAAATGAATTAATTGCCAAATAAAATTCACAAAAGAATGACACTTATGACCTAATTTTTATAATAAATTGGTCGAATTGAATCGGTCTAATCGAATTAGCCACTGAATCCACTTCCCAAACAAATTACTCTTATGATCAGATTCCTGTAATGAATTGGTCAAAATGACTCACAAGTTGAATCGGTCTCATAAACTAGGCTACTCGCTAAATTAAATTCACAAAAGATTGACACTTATGACCTAATTCTTATAACGAATTGGTCAAAAAGACTCACAAATTGAATCAAGTTAGTCAATGAATCCAATTCGCAAAGAAAGACTGATCTTGAATCTGATCGTGTAATGAATCGGTCAAAATGACTCCTGAACCTTTAAGCTGATTTGATTCTGAATCCAGTCTGATTTATCGTCTGACCCACATCTGGATGTGTATGTGATGATGTAACTTTAGCGACGCACACAGTGCACTCACCCTCGGTGTGGATGGCAGATACGTAGGTCCAGTTGTATCTCTTCACTATGTCCACCATGGCTCTGGCCTGCTGGGCGTCCGAAGGCACGACCCTCATGAAGTATTTGTACAGTGATTTATCGCTGAGGTCCATACTGGTGGCGGAGTACGCGATCTGCGGGATATTAAACAGCTGCAGCAAGTTCTGCACTTGAATGGCCACGGAACTGGAGCCCGGACCGATCAGCCCCACGATTGGCTTCTTCCCCTTCATGGGCGTGGCACTTGGATCCGCACACTTGGTCCCGGCCCCGGCCTCTTCGCTTTCGTCGGCGGCGACGAGCGAGTCCCGTATGAACTCGATGCTTTGCTCCAGGGCGACGGCCGAGTGCCAGCAAGAGTCTCGGATCTCGCAGCCCAGTGTGACGTTGGGGAGGATTTTGGGGTCGGCGTTGATCCGGTCCAGCGTGTGCATCATGGCCTCGACGCGCTGGATGCCGTACTGCTCCCGAACGGCCCCGCATTTGCGCTCGTGCACTTTGTCGGCCGGCGGCTGGTGGTGCACGGAGAAAAGTGCGCCGATGATGATGTCACCAGGTATGTGGGCGACTACGCGCCGCTCGTTGGTCTGGGCCGCCATCGCCAGGGACGTCAGACGCCACAGCAAAACGGCGAGGGGATACAGGGTGACCATTTCGGAGTAAATCAGATGGTGTGTGTTTTTTTTTTGCTTCCTGTTCTGTTACTCACTCATTAGTGCCAGAGACGCAAGCACTGTGATGCTGATAAGAGGAAGAAGTTCAGTCCAGCTGCTTCGCTCCCTCTCTGAACTTTCCGTATTTGACTACGCCAAAAGGAGATTCTGGAATCCTGTGGCTTTGAACTGCGCTGCCATTTGTCCGAGAGCTTCTACCACGACCCTGAGCAGGATGCTGGGTCGTTGCCGTGGCAACCTCGAGCTGGGGACGGCATGAGATGAGGGGCCTCATAACCTTGAACGAGAGGAGATGGACACAGCGATGTTATTACATGCACACACAACACACGGGAAATGTTGAGCCTGGAACTAACCACACACGTAAACTTTTACATTCAGTATTTGATGACACAATTCTATTGCATTCTGACGCTACACTGAAACTGTAAAATATATATATTTTTCTAAGTTGTAGTAAATAAAACGATTTTTGGAGTATGTTTTACATGACAGTACTTTTTATTAGAGCTGTTAAATCGATTAATCTCGATAAAAGATTGTGTTTGTATATATATGTGTGTGTGTGTGTGTATACATATACACATATTATATAAACAAACTTATGTTAGATGCGATCACTGTTGTTAGTTGCACTCAAATCATCCTTGTTCACATTACTTAAAAACTCATGCAACTACATGAACTTAAATTTACTGAGTTGTTTCTACTAAAAATGAGTATTGTCAGCTTTACTTAATAAGTGTTGGTTCGGTCAACTTAACATTGCTTGGTGAAACGAACAAACTGGGCAGTGGATCTGTAGTTCCCAGCATGCTTTGCAAGGGACTTGATTAGGAGAGTAAATTTAGGGATTGAAGTGTTATGTTTTTCAGTAAAGGGTGCAGCCAGTCTTGGGGTTCACGGGTGGGAGGGGTTGAGTCGCGGACTGGGATGTGTGTGCACGATCACGCTTCAGCAGTGTTAGTTAGTTGTTGTTAGTTTATGTTAATGTGTAATGTTCAGTTATGTTGTACATTTAGAGGGGTTTCTGTCATTTTGTGGCTACCATTATGCAGCAGAGTTGTGCCTGTGTTTAGGCTGTGGGCACTCATAGACACACATTTATTGGATGGACTTTCTGTCCTCAATTAAATTAAGTTTGTCCAATTAGTTATTTTTGCATTTTGTTTCTAAAAACATGCTTGTTGTTATTTAATGCTTTTCCACTTACACTTGTAGAGCAAGTAGTTAATTTAATAAGGTAAATTAAATCGATAAATGTGTTCACCTAACATAATAAACTTTTATAAATCTAACATAACATCATTAAGTAAACTGCATATATAAATATTATGTAACAGTGACAATGGTTTGACGCTGCTTTTTTGAGTAAATTCAACAAGTCATTTTTTGAGTGTGTTGGATGCGATTAATCGATTCTAACATAAACGTTTGTTTACACATACATATATGTGTGTGTGTGTGTGTGTGTGTGTGTGTGTGTGTGTGTGTGTGTGTGTGTGTGTGTGTGTGTGTGTACATATACACACACATTATATAAACACAAACTTTTATGTTAGATGCGATTAATCGATTATAACATAAAAGTTTGTTCATATGTGTGTGTGTGTGTGTGTGTGTGTGTGTGTGTGCATACAAATACACACACATTATATAAACACAAACTTTTATGTAAAATGCGATTAATCGATTCTAACATAAAAGTTTGTTTATATTAGTGCTGGGCAAATTAACGCAGAGTTCGTTTTTATATCCATTTTTGCTTAGCATTACATTATATGATCATGCTCTTATTCATGTAAATGAACAGAAGAAGAGAACTGTCAATGTCCTGTCTGTGTGGGTGTCTCAATCAGATCCCTAGTTCAGTATCAGGGCACTAATCAGGGAGTCGGCCACATTTATGTGCGTTACATGATATACTGGTTCAACACCTAGGAAGATAGGGAGCTCTCTCACACACACACACACACACACACACACACTCAACGCACAGACAGACTCGCGTCAGTCTCGTGCACACATCGAGTTCTCTTTCGCTCTTGAACAAACAATAACAATAACACAGAGAATGTTGCCAAAATGCCAGTTTTGTTGAGTATTAGGGGTCTCATAATAGGAGTCTTAAATAAGTTAGATAACATCTTAAATGAACGTGTGAAATGAGTGTGAGAAAATGAGATGCTCGTGACAGCACGTCAGACCCGCGTCATGTTCGGCAGGGGCCGATCTTAAAGTGACAGCAGTCAATAATGTTGTCTGGCATTAATGTTCATCACAGAACAAAGGGAACAGAGAAAAGATGATTAATCTATATTTCATTTATTATTTATGCAGTTAAGAAAGGTGTTGATAACTATTACAATGTTGTAAATATGAAGGCCACGGGTAAGTATAACATTTATTATAATGGGTTTATTTATTAAAAGTTGTTTTTAAAGCCTAATAAATGTTGAAATTGGGATCTTTCAGTTATACTGTAATGTAACGTCATTAATGTTTCATAGAGACATTAGTATCAGTGACACTGGCCTTCATTCATAAAAAGATGCCATTACAACACATATTTAAAATATGCTGTCTTTAAATTGTTGCTATATTAATTTGGAGAGGAACTGAAATTAATACAATATCAAAATATTAAAAACTCCAGAAATATTAAAAACTTGTGATTAATCGCGATTAATTACAGAAAAAATGTGATTAATTAGTTCATTTTTTTAATCGATTCCCAGTTTATATGCGTGTGTGTGTGTGTGTGCACGCGCGTGTGTATACATATACACACACATTACATAAACACACACTTTTATGTTAGATGTGATTAATCACGATTAATCGATTTGACAGCTCTACTTTTTGTCTTTCTACTTCAGAATTGTGTTTAATTCAATGCGTTACTTGCCATTCCTTCGTATTTAATTGTGAAATTTACTAACAATTATTTAGTATGAGTGAAAATAGTTTCTACATCCATGTTTTCAGTCTAGGATTTACAGAAATTATTAGTAACTTTCACAAATAATTGCAAAGAAATGGCAGTAGAAAGACTAGAGTAAAATATACTCTAATAAAAATACAATATTGCTTACAACTTCTTTTCACAGCAGATATGGTTGCAAGTTCATCTCTGATGTCGATGTCCAGTATGAGTGTAACGTACAGTCAAACCAGAATGTATTCAGACACCTTCAACATTCTCACATTCTCACAGTTTATTCGCTATAGTTTAGAAAATGGTAATACATTTTGACAAGAACTCAGTTAAACTGTCAGAACAAATTCATCTTGATAATGTCAGATAACTTTGATAGAAAGGGATGTAATAGATTGCAATCAAACAATCAGCTGTTCAATTTTACTATACAATTAGATGATACCAATTTAGATCAACCAATGACCGAGCAATGCTTAATTTGGTTCAGTCTGTGGTGTCAAAGGTCACATTAGCAATTAAAGAAAAAACACTGAAGTATAACAAGGTCGGGTCAAAGTGTCTGAATCATTTTGGTCCCAAATTCTTTATCAATTTTACTGGTAGTTGCTGGATGAAGAATTTTTGAGTGTAATATGTCACAGTTTGCTTCTATAGCGTCATGCACCCAGAAAAAAATTATATCTGGTATCTGAATAATTCTTGGTTTGATTGTATGTGTGCTCGGTCTGAAAGTGTAACGGAAAACACAAACGTTGTTACAAGGCTGTCAAGAACAACCGAGAAAGCTTTCAGGCCCCCGACACAAACCACTTATATTGGCTGTCAGACTCATTCATTCCAAGAGACCGAAAAAGAGGTGCCAATTTTTCAGAATAAAAGATGAATTGCACTGTGTGGTTTTCACAAGCAACTCATTTTAGTCTCACAGCAATGGCATCGGAATAAATAAATACAAATTCAGTCGGCTGCATCCAAGGGCCAGTTTCATATGCCAAACCGCAGATTGGACCCTTGTTAAAACGTGCTACACGTTAGAGAGACGGCACTCTGTCTCAATGAAAATGCTGCTTCACTTTCGAATGGCAAGAGCTGAAAGGAGGTGAAAATATCTAATGCATCACACTGAACCATCCTTCTGCCTCCGGCATACAAGAAACAATAGGAGGGGAAACAAACTGCAATCCCACGAAAACCTCGCCAATATCAGGCAGTCGCATTGAAATCATGCTGGCATTCAATGCACACTCCATTCAGACGAACGCAAATGTCAGACTGATAGGGCAGAGAGCTCCACTCAAAGCTGCTTAGATCGAACGGGACGGATGAGAGTGAACGACCTTGCCGTTGAAAACCGAGGGAACGGGCGCTTTGCGCTGTCCGGGGTGCTGAAACGCATCACACTGCAGTGGCCAAAGAACTCCATGTGCTCAGTCTAATGCCTATCATAAACAACCTCCTCAGTCTTTAAAAGGTCCGACAGATAGTGCACGTTTAACATATTAAACCGCATGCATGTGCAATGCAAATTAAATTGCACATAATGGATTCCCAAGTCATGCTGTTACCCATGCAACCGAGATGCTCGCGCTCGATGATCTGCAGAGAGCGCGTTCCTAATTCCAGAACATCGCTGCCACGGACCCAAACTCACGCGGAGAGTGTGTGTCCGCGCACAGGTTGATGTTTTGGTGACGGTCCTTCTTACCTGCCCCGCGCCACAATCCACTACGGTCACGGATGGCGCGCGCTTCCCACAGGTGATCCGTCGGAGATTTGGGGGGTCGGTAGCCCGGTAAACGGCGGGGCACCGGAGAGCCACAGCTGTAGTGTCGTCTCGTCTTCTTGTCACGCACTAACACTGCCGAAGCGTGATCGTGCACACACATCCCAGTCCGCGACTCAACCCCTCCCACCCGTGAACCCCGAGACTGGCTGCATCCAACCGGCCGTGGCACCTGCGAGCCTGCGTTTCTCCTCTAAGCGGAATCAACTACTGACGACTTAGAGATTATTTTATCAGTGCATGTTTAAAAGTGAGGTTAAGTGCTTTTAGATGCTTTACTGCTGTTGTGGATGAAGGAATGAAGCTCGAGCGAAGGCGGTGAACATGATAATATTGTCAATATCCACTCATAATCTTTTTGTTGCGAAGCCTCATTTGTGGGAGCAAGATTTGATTTTAAAACGTGAGGGGCCCCACACCAAACCCCTGGGGTACCCCACCTCAAACGGACTCAGACCAGCAGAAGACCACCACCTTGTGGCACTTTAGTATTCGGGACTGAAAAAGCAGCTCTTTTCAAAAGTCTAAGGGATGATGTTTGACTAATCCAGTGGATTTAAAGATGTAAGGATCAGATACAGTCTAAATGAACAGCGATATGAATGTATAATGAGGTAATGTGCTGGGAAATTAACTTTTTGTTGCAAAATGAAATGGATTGTTCACCCTTAGATGAGAATTTTGTCATTATTTACTCACCTTCTACTGCTTCTGTGGAACATAAAACCTTTCCAAAAATCTTCTTTTGAGTGATGTTTGGAAATGACATGAGCAGTGAATAACATATATTGTTTAAAAAGAACTATCTCTTTAAAATGTGCAGATGATCAGATTGTCTCTCAGGAGACAATAAAAAAAACTTTACAGGCGATGGGATTCCAATAATGTAATATGTAAAATAAACAAAAAATATTGTATTATGATTGGGTCGGTTTCGATTACATTCACATAAAATTTTCAATCAGAAAAGAATGACCTATTATACATAGTTCAAATTAATTACGTGCCCTGCCAAATTATTAATAATAAAAAAAAGATGTTTCTGTCGAAATGTATATGTTTCCTAAAAAAAGTTTTTTTTTTTTGTCATTGTAATATTAATTATGTATTAGTTATGCCTGAGAGTAACTTCTACTCAATACGTGAGAATATTCTATTCGGCTACAGGAATGTGGCCATAAATTTGAATTAAGTGCCTCAATTTACCAGCAAAATGTATTATCTGGGGAATATTTCAAGCCAGGATGTTGTTGCGAAAGCATCCACTCGATCTGGAAGAATCGTCACTTCGATTAATCCACTTTTTACTATGACAACCGCTGAATCTCAGGTGGAACGCGAAAAATCGCGGCTTCATTTTCCCGCTCATTTTCACACAGTTTAAAAACACAAAACGACGCGGCTCGCCGATGGATATCTTGTGTGTAACACCTGTCGTAGCATCATCATCATCTTCATCATCATATGTGCGGGCACGAGTGGATAAAGCAGTGGCTGGTTTACAGGATGGGGCTTTTTAGCCAAAGTGGCTTTGAGCTTCGCGCGGGATTAAATGTGCCCGCCAAATGCGCGCGGGATTAACGGCCATTAAAAAGGCAAAACCACTCCGGCAGCTTCCTGTGAGGTTTACCACAAAACGGATAGGCTTTCTCGTAAATCTCTCTAGGCTATCTCTCTGAAATTCACAAACACATATCAAAGACGTAATTTACACCCTCTCTTTTCGCCATATATCTTGCTGAGGAGAACATGAATCGCAATGCTTGTTTAGGCGCGCTTGCTACAGTTCAGCCAATCAGGTAATAATCTTAAATCTCACACAATGTCGCCTATATTTCTATATTAAATATCTACGGTGGCATTTAGTGAGCCCACCACAACATGGTGAAAATCTGGCCCCATATACATATCCATATGCAAACATCTGAAAGGAATAAACAATATTTTGAGCATTAAGCCCACGCAAAACCTAACCAGCTTCCACATCTTCCTCAACAAAAGTAAAAAGGCTGGCAGGTGTATAATGCAGATATTTTATATGATTGGAATCTGTCAAAAGGAATATAGCTCAGTTAAAATACTCTGAAATACAAGGTTTTACTATTTACTAATCATTTCTCAGGACTGTTAGGTTGGGACATTTTGTCACAAGCATTTTAGAATCCATAGGCTACAATTATTAATTGCATCATCTGTTGGACAAAACAATGGAATGGCATGAGATATTTGCTGTTATATGAATCATTTTATCTACTGTTAATTGTTGCAGAAAAGCCATTAAACAGCCTATACTATGGTGTGTGTGGCATGTCATTACATTGTTTAAAGCGTGAGAAACAAATGGAAAACATTGCTTTTTTTGGGGGGGGGGGGGAATGATATTGTATCCATATGTTATGCTATGTCCTCGTACGTATAGGCAATTTTTTTTTAGGTTTCAGGATTTTTTTTTAGCTGAACTTTTTAAAGATGATTCTCAATGATGTTATAAAAGATATAACGAAATTACATGATATACCAGTTTACTTTAAGCAATATGTGGGTAAAATGGCCATGCATGGATTTTCCCATTCAATGCAATGTCTCTGCACTGCATATCATTTGCATATTAATGTGTTCTTCAATCAAATCCAATCAAATCAAATCACTTTATTGTCACTCTACCATATGCACAAGTGCAACAGTAGGTGAAATTCTTGGAGCAACATGTAATGAAAAAATAAGTGTATATATAATGGGAGTAACAATTGGCAACATTTTCATAATAATATCCAATATTTTATAGGAACATTGATATGTAATTTCGTTCCCTATTCACTTGTTGTGTCTCCTAAAATGCCTGATAAACATGATTTAAGTCCCGGTGTCCTCTATCGAGGACATGAATGAAATCAAGCCCTGTTTTATAACAGGAAGTCATATTTTGATTTGAAACCCCATAACATATTCCTGAGATTTACAACAAACAATGTGAAAATGGGTCAATTTTAAGTAATTACGAAATATTATATTTTCAAAAGAGTGCTAAATTTGATCATTCAGTCATTTTTAAAGACCAAGGAGTTGTTGTTGTCCTGGTGAAACCTCCAAACAAATGAATGTGCTCTTTACAGGACATCCAGACTGTGGATGTTGAAACTGTGGCATGTCTAATGTCAGAGAAATCCACTAAAATATAATGACAGTTGCACCCAGGAGTTTAAAGACTGTCCATAAAACACCTACTCTACAAACTCAAAGTAAAAGGGCTGACAAAAAAAGATTTGATTTGTGTTAAAAAAACACCATTATTTTACATTATGTAGATTATATTAGAAGTGGAACTACTAATTTTAAACAGTTATCAATTATTAAACCTGGCCGATATACATCAATACTAAGCCCTTGCGAAAGCAGAAATCACGTGATCCGTCTGTGAGCCCCGTTGTCTTGACCGCTGTGTTCATACGCTCAGAGATGCAGCAGCCAGCGCTGGAATGCTGCTAATAGCATTATGCTTGTTAATTATAGAATTAGCATGATTGAGACCGCGGAGTGTAGGCTTGTAATAAATTACGCTCAGATGCTGGAAAGCTTCCTAAATGCTTCTTAGAAAGTACAAGAGTAATTGTTCAATGGCTTCTTGGGTCAGGTTACTATGGCAACCCCTCCCAATCGCTCTTAAAGGCGTAATGACGAGTAATCAGAGGCTCAAGTGTGTAATTGAGTCCTCGTGCACATGCAAAAACACACACACGCACATATTAAGACAAGCAAAATATTCAAACACTCAAAGTTCAAACAAGGCCCACACACACACACACACACTTATAATTTAAACAGAAGTCATTCATAAGGACATGTCAGATTCCTGAATTACTCTTTAACTCTCTGGCACACAAAGCTGGACACGTGCGTGGGAAGAGCCGCTCAAACTGGTGTGAGAGTGACTCACAGTCTGCTGCGCAGTTAAAGGCTGTTCTCCTCGCTTTCTCACATTGGCTGTCAATTCTACAGTTTTAGAAACCCATAATTAGGGCTTGAGACCCCCTCCAAAAGATACATATTATTTCGAATAGCAAGTATTCTTTTTTTTTTTTTTTTTACTTCTCAACAGCAACGTTTCGGTAATGACAAAACTCAAACTTGGTCAGAGTGCGCATTTAATTTGGCGCTAAATGTAGTCGAGTTCTGAAGTAACCATGGCAACAGTCGCAAGTAATCGCATATTCAGGACAGAACTGTGTGATTAATCGCTGCGATCTCGATTCAAGCACCCACAAGATCCATTAAACCTAACCTAAATTTATCATTGTACATGTATTAAACAGCTTCACATGGAGTCTTTTCAGCCACACAATATCATAATGTCTGTGTTACAAATATTCAAATGATCACAGAAGTACTGGGATAAAAGTTGGGATATAAACACTAATGTCTATGGAAGCCATCAAAATAGAGCAAATCAAATTTTGATAGTTATACCGATTACAGTTACAGCAGTGACTGTTCAAAACTGTATTGGTCATTGAATCCCTCGGGTCATTTTGACCCAAAATACATTTTTGGAAAAATGTAAAAATTGAGAGTTCATTGGCGTGATCCACGACCTTAGGACTTTTGTCGCATTTGAACCATTAATACACAAAACAATTGACTGGATTCAAGGAGTTTATGTGGTGGAAATGAAAAAAGTAACAAATCCTTCCCTCGCGGGTCAATTTGACCCCACGACTAATGCTTCAGTATTCATAGAAAAACCTAAAATATGCTCAAAATTAAAACTAAACCTTACCAAAAGATTATTTTATAATGTCTACATGTGTATCTGAATGCATACTGAAGAGAAACTGACTTTAGGACCCAGCGGAACAGCTTGTTTGCTCCATATAGAGCCATCTATAGTGGAGAGAGTCACCAAATATCATGTGCTTAAATTGTATTATTTATTGATAAAATCTAGTAAAATCTAGTTTTTTTTTTAATCAACAAAAAAAATGGGGTATAAAAATTAAATTTGTAGGGTCATTTTGACCTGCGAGGGCGGCATTAGGGCCATTTTTGGGTGACCTAACCCTTTAAAAACGATTAATCCAGTCATGAAACAAGTGAAGTATTTATGAGTGAGTCATTGAATCATTCATTCAACCTGATTTTTTTTTTTTTTTAAATAAATAATTCATTAACATTTAGTCAGAACCTCTACACTGTAAAAAAAATATATATATATATTTAAAAAGTTAGTTACCTGGCTGCCTTAAAATTTTGAGTTAACTGAAATTAAAAATTTGAGTTAATACAATGAACATTTGAGAATCGGCTTCACCATTTATTCAAATATTATTAAAATATTTTGTAAGCATATTGCGTAATTGTGTGTTTTATATGTAATAATGCAGTGAAAGATGCCAAATTGTGCCATTTTCATGATTTATCACAACATTTTTTATTTATTTATTTGGTTCAGATACAATAATATTTTTAGTTTTTATTTATTAAACCAATTTCCTTCATTGTATTAACTCAAATTTTTAATTTCAATGAACTAAACTAAAATTTTAAGACAACCAGGTTCGTTATTTTTTTAAAGTTAAACCAATAATATTTTTTTACAGTGTGCAAGTTCATTTCAACTCTCTATATTACAATTTACATTCAACTGACTTAAAATTTGGAGTTGAATCTTGTATAACTTAAATTCAAACGTTGAAATTGCTTAACTTATTTTTATTTTGAGTTAAATTAACTTAAAAACATATGTTGTCATAGCTTATTGATCCTATAATTTTTTACAGTGTAGTACAATTATATGTTATTTTGTTTTGTTTGTCTGTTCAGGGACAATTGTGATTCTCAATTTATCCAGAATTGTGCAGCTAGGAATCAACCAATGACAAAACACATCAGTTAACTACTAATTTAAATATTGGCAGGGACATTATCAGATGGTACACTGACAAAACATGACAACTATTGTTATTATTCATCACTTCATTATACATTTATATATCACGAATATTATAATAGTCAGTGTTGTTACTGTTAACTAAAGCATTTTGTTAAATGAAACACTTGTTTAATTGAGTTTTCAGCAAACAAGGCTACATTTCTAATGTCTAAGTATGATTTATATCATTTCTAAGTATCCTACTAAAATGTCACAAGCTATAACTTAAAAAAAAAAAAAATTAAGTTAAATACAGCTATAAAAACGACAACCAAAAGTAATAAAAATGACCAAAGCACATACAAAAATTTCAGATTTTTTTTTAAACTAAACTGAAAGCAAAAATAAAGCTAATTCAAAACAAATACTATAATAGCATATAGTAAATAATACTAATCATAAGATACTTTAGTCAGATGAACTGCATGAAACAAACCACAAAAGAGTGTAAAAATGTGTTCAGATGACATCATAATCCCTCTTACATTATAATCTCTCCGCTCCAGCTCCATTATGTTATTGAAACGGCAAATGTTCACAATCCAATCAGTTCCTGATGGATAAAATCAGTTCCCTGAATTCGTTATTGTTGACTCTCTGATTTGACTTGTAAATATGTCAGATTGTAGAAGTGTGAAAGACAGAAGCCTCGGTGTGCTTGTGAAGGACAGCGCTGGTGTTGTGAGTGGGCGGTGTGTGCCGGGAGGGATTATCTTTCTACAAATATGACAAAAACCATAAAAATGACAGTAAATCAATTATTCGATGGTGTCTCAGAATGACACTGACATAATCTCTGTTGCCATAGAAACACTGATGATATATAAAGATTCCTGAAATCCTTCAACCAATAAGTGATGGCTGAAGATGATGCTGGTCTGTCTTTTTTTTATTATTCGTGTTCACCCCTTTTCGCGGCAGTAACTGTATGGAGTTTAGTCAATCTTCAACCAATCCTTGAGTCAATCTTGACCAAGCTCTATACAAAAATTAACTTTCTAGAAGAAACCTTCCCTGACAAAATACCCTACTGCTCAAACGTTTGGGGTTGGTGAGATTTGTTTTATGTTTCTAAAGTCTCTTGCTCACCAAGGCTGCATTTATTTGATCAAAAACAGAGTAAAATATTGAAATTACAATTTAAAAGTAAGTGTTTTCTATTGTAATATACACAGATCAGGCATAACATCACTAATATTGTGTTGGTCCCCCTTTTGCTGCCAAAACAGCCCTGACTCATCGAGGCAGGGACTCCACTAGACCCCTGAAGGTGTGCTGTGGTATCTGGCACCAAGATGTTAGCAGCAGATCCTTTAAGTCCTGTAAGTTGTGAGGTGGGGCGTCCATGGATCGGACTTGTTTGTTCAGCACATCCCACAGATGCTCGATTGGATTGAGAATTTGAGGAATTTGGAGGCCAAGTCATCACCTCAAACTCGTTGTGCTCCTCAAACCATTCCTGAACCATTTGTGCTTTGTGTCAGGCGCATTATCTGCTGAGAGAGCCACAGCCACCAGGAATACCGTTTCCATGAAAGGGTGTACATGGTCTGCAACAATGCTTAGGTAGGTGGAACGTGTTAAAGTAACATCCACATGGATGGCAGGACCCAAGGTTTCCCAGCAGGACATTGCTCAAAGCATCACTGCCTCCGCCGGCTTGCCTTCTTCCCATAGTGCACCTGGTGCCATGTGTTCCCCAGGTAAGAGACGCACACACACCCGTCCATCCATGTGATGTCAAAGAAAACGTGATCCATCAGACCAGGCCACCTTCTTCCATTGCTCCGTGGTCCAGTTCTGATGCTCTCGTGCCACTGTTGGCGCTTTCGGCGGTGGACAGGGGTCAGCATGGGCACCCTGACTGGTCTGCGGCTGTGCCGCCCCATACACAACAAACTGTGATGCTCTGTGTATTCTGACATCTTTCTATCAGAACCAGCATTAACTTCTGGAGCAGTTTGAGCTCCAGCAGCTCGTCTGTTTGATCGGTCCACACGGGCCAGCCTTCGCTCCCCTCGTGCATCAATGAGCCTTGGCCGTCCATGACCCTGTCGCCGGTTCTCCACTGTTCCTTCCTTGGAGCACTTTTGATAGAGACTGACCACTGCAGACCGGGAACACCCCACAAGAGCTGCAGTTTTGGAGATGCTCTGACCCAGTCGTCTAGCCTTCACAATTTGGTCCTTGTCAAACTCGCTCAAATCCTTACGCTTGCCCATTTTTCCTGCTTCTAACGCATCAACTTTGAGGACAAAATGTTCACTTGCAGCCTAATATATCCCACACACTAACAGGAGTCGTGATGAAGAGATGATCAGTGTTATTCACTTCACCGGTCATAATGTTATGCCTGATCGGTGTATGTTAAAAATGTAATTTATTCCTGTGGTCAAAGCTGTATTTTCAGCATTATTACTCCAGTCTTCAGTGTCACATGATCCTTCAGAAATCATTCTAATATGATGATTTGCTGATCAAGAAACTTTTACACTATTATCAGTGTTGAAAACAGTGTCAGTGCTGCTGCTGCTGCTGCTGCAGATTTTTGGTGTAAACTGTGATTTTTTTGATGGATACAAACGTCAACAGAACAGCATTTATTTGAAATAAACATCTTTTGTAACATTATAAATGCATTTACTGTCACTTTTGATCAATTTTATGTGTTCTTGGTTGATAAAAGTATTACATTTATTTAAAAGAGGAAAGAAGGAAAACGTACTTTTGAATGGCAGTGCACAGTATGAAAATGTGACAACAAGCCCCGGTCTAGCCCCTTTAGTTAAAGTCTTTCATAACCTGTGTTCTATTTAACACATCTGCTTTGTATTTTACCAACCTATCTGGATTCATCCGTATAAACTGAATCGCCACACAGAGGTCAAACACAAGCCCATGGCAGGAACTCTCGCTCTGATGTGTCCAGTCTCGGAGAGATGAGCCTACAGAAGAACAGAGGAGAGGAATTACTGAAGAGAACAGAGTGTCAGCAGCTCCATTCAGGAAGAGTCTTGGCTTTAATCCAGTGGTGACTGGCAAACGTTCAACTCACACTGCCCTCTGTAGACCACTTGTGGTATTAATGTCAAATCCAGTGCTGCTGGAGTATTTGCAATTAGGCAGGCAGCAGGCCAGCACATCTAATTGACATGAATGTTATTTTTAAAGGGGTGGTTGATTATGATTTCACTTTTTTTAACTTTAGTTAGTGTGTAATGTTGCTGTTTGAGCATAAACAACATCTGCAAAGTTACGACACTCAAAGTTCAAAACAAAGGGAGGTTATTTTCTTGTACAGAAATCGCTTTTTAAGAACTACAACAAGTTTATATAGTGAAATATTTACATAAACCTGGAACACACAACAAAGGCCATGTTGAGAAGAGAAAGAGTCGTTGTAGTAGAGCACATTTGGGAGCTCAAGCTGTCACATTTATTGTAATACAAAACGTAACACAAATGCAATAGCATGATCAGACACCTTTGTTGGGTGGTTAGGGGCAGTGGGGGGGTGGGGGATGTTAGGTGCTCGAGCCCCTGCCCTTTTTCAAAATTAATCAAAAGTGCCCCTCTCAGACAAATATCAACGATAATATTGTGGTCAATAAAACTAAATATATGTAAGGAATAATTGACGACGGACCGTTTATTAGAATTATTAGAATAATAATGCACACCCGAGGTGGTGATGCGGTCACGACGCGAAGCGGAGTGGCCGTTACACCTCGGGTGTGCATTATTATTCTAATAATTGAACGCCCCGGAGTCAATTATTCCGCTTATATTACGGTTACCACACCTTAAGACATCGATCCAAAGATATATATTTAAAGGGATTCGTCCGGTTTTTGTACTTGAATCGCTATTGTGAGTAGGACTATTTCTTCCGCGCCTCATCCAACGGCTCTTTTGTTAGTTCCGAAACGTCATTTTAAAGCTGTTAACGAAGGCTTGAGCTGTTGATAGCATCCTACTGCAGTTATTAATAAAGTTATTAGAAGAGAGAGAGAGAGAGAGAGAGAGAGAGAGAGAGAGAGAGAGAGAGAGAGAGAGAGAGAGAGAGAGTGCTTGTGTGAATTAGGCTGCCTCTGTGCGTCTCTACAGCGCTGTTATTACCTCGCTAGTGAAAAAATGTCACGTGTAGCCTGTAAGTTGCTCCACTATATAGGCTAACTGATCAAATCGTCAGGGCAGCGCTGACACCTTTAGTGCAAACTGTAGTGCGTGTGCGAGCATGTGTGATTTCAGTAATGAGACAGAAAAGCTTGCCTTTGATGTCCGCTTCCGTTTGTTGGTTTTCATCTGGACTGTCTAATACTGCTGCCGCCCAGTTGTTGAACGTTTTATATTCACCGTAAATATTAAGATTTACTTTAGGAAAATCGTCTGTCATATTGTTGTTTTTTAGTCCTGTAGTTATTACAGTTAACTATGCGAAGTGATATGGAACTGTAATGCGGTCAAGAGCTGCCTGGAACTACGTTCGCTGTGCATCTCCCAGAAAATAATTGCACACCTCAGAACGTTCATCAGCCAATCAGATTCAAGCATTCAACGGCCCCGTAGTGTATATATATATATAGATATATACACACATATTGCCCTTTTCTTACATTTGAGCCCCTGAAGAACTCTCTGCACGGCCCTGCCAATCATTAGCAACATGTATATAAATCACGCGGCATTAAAGGATTAGTTCACTTTTAAATAAACTTTTGCTGATAATTTACTCACCCCCATGACATCCAAGATGTCCATGTCTTTCTTTCTGTTTTTTGATGAAAACATTCCAGGATATTTCTCCATATAATGGACTTCAATGGGCTCCAAACGGTTCAAGGTCCAAATGACAGTTTCAGTGCAGCTTCAAAGGGCTTTAAACGATACCAGACGATGAATAAGGGTCTTATCTAGCCAAACGATCAGTTTCTGCGAGAAACCGAGCGGTATTTATGCTTTTATTTTACCTCTTATCAGACGAACGTGATCATCTCTGAGCTCCGCCATAACTTCCGCTAAGTGAGGTCAAATACGAGCCTGGTCATAGATGTATACGTCAGAAGCCTCATTAGCGCCTGCACGGATCAGTAGAATGAGGCATCTACAATCGATATATCTATGACCAGGTACCATGTATCTTTTATGCTCTTGGCAGGCAGGCTGGACATATAATTACTTGACATGTTTAATCTGAGTGATTTCTTAAGTTATTCAAGCCTGCCGGCTGTGTATAGACGTTGTTTTGTGCCGCTATTTTGTACGGAAGTCTATGGGAAGTCTAGTTTATTTTCCCCTAAAAGGGGCGTTGACGAAATTAACAGTTAAGTTCCCGGATGTGCCGGTAGTCCGTATCAGTTGGGTTAACTTTTATAGCAGTGAATGAGAAAATACATTAATACATTTTGTGTGCCCATTTGCTCAAATAGCGAAAGAAAAACGGCACAATATGATTTCACAACTTTCAAAAAGAGGGAAAAAATAGAGTGAGATTGATAACGGCAGTGAAAAGAGAGAAAGTTGTTCATTTTTACCTTCACTCCCATAGACACTGTATTAGAAACGCCCTCACAGCAGCGTAACTTGTTTTTTTTTTGTTGTAATATAATACAAAGTATTAGTGTTATAAATGTACATACAATAAAAAATAAAAAAAATAAATAAACTTTGCAGGATTTACTATAGACGGTTTCATCAGACGCACGCGTGTTGCCACGGTTACGCGCCTGGCCCGAAGTTAACTTCCGGTCTGGTTTGTTTATCGGTCTGGCAAGGGGATAGTATGGCGCACTACTCAGTAGAAACACATTTTTGACGTACTATTCTTGGATAACATGATATAAATATTAACGATCAAGCAGAGTAATATAAATATTAACGATTAAATGCTCGCGCTTGTTACAGCAGGATTGATTCTGATTGGCTAACAATGTTTGGTCTTTAAAGTGATTCCAACCATATTTCTATGTGCCATTATCATTAAAGCTGTGGTGTGAACTCTGCTATTCTTTCATATTGAGAACGATTTTTAAAACTATATCTTAATGGTTATCTTTATAGTTATCGTCCTTTCTGTGAACGGGCCTTAATAGTTGTGGTGTGGACTATTATTTTATACTTTAGAACGATTTTCAGCATATCTTTTTATTGTTATCAGCATTGGTGTGAATGGGCCTTTAACGCGATGTCTTAAGTTAAAAAGTGTAAAATCCTTGCATTCGAAACAAAATTAGCCATCAAAACTAACCATTCAGTTTCAGTTCACAGGCAGAGTTTCAAATTGCAATGCTTTGTTAAATCTAACAATTCATTCATATTTGGTTGCCGGTTTGGATCACTTCTAATCAAATGCAATTGCATTCCGACATTTCTAAATGGCTAAATACTTTTATGGGCCACTCTTTGCATTATGGATGAAATGCACAAACCATATGATTGTGTGCGATGAAGCTTGACTAGAGAGAGAGAGCGAGAGCGAGCCCACGGCTGCAGTAATCCTGTGACGCAGGATTATCTGGACCTCGTGCCCACTACGCCAACATGTGACGGGCTTATGATTTGAGAAAGCTAAGAGCACTATATGTGCAGCAGCTTCCCCAAACGGCACATGATAAAACATATGACACACATATGGTATAAGCCTAAAAACACAACAGAGGGAACATAAAACAAAAAGAAAAGAGCATCATGCTTGTTTGGATAATACAGCATCATGACAGGTTTTGGACATTCTTATACCTCGAGATACAACGCAAATAACTGAAAAATGTGTTTTTTTTAGAATGCAATATGAAAATAAGTTGAATTTGTAAGCTGCTTAAGATAAAAGTGAATCATAAACTTATAAACAAAGACCATGGTACATAAATATGGTACTTCATACCACTGAATTACCATTAAATAAATGTGCTTTTGCATAAAGCAATAAATATGGATGTGAACATGAGCCTACGGTTTATGCAGGACTATAGAATTATTATTATTATATATTATAGACATTAAGCAAGGATGCATTAAATGGATCAAAAGTGACAGTAAAAGGCGTCGATAATGTTACACAATAATCAATTTAAAATAAATGCTGTTCTATTGAACTTTCTATGAATCACGGTTTGCACAAAAATATTAAGTTTTCAATATTGATAATAATCATAAATGTTTCTTGAGCAGCAAATCCTCATATTATACTGATTTCTGAAGGATCATGTGGCATTGAAGACTGCAGTAATGATGCTGAGCTTTGATCACAGGAATAAATGACATTTTAAAGTATATTCACACAGAATTAACTTATTTTAAATTGTAATATTTTGCTGTTTTTAGTTTTTTAAAAATCAAATAAGAGACAGCAGAAAATCATTAAAGGTCCCGTTCTTCGTGATCCCACTGTTCAAACTTTAGTTAGTGTGTAATGTTGCTGTTAGAGCATAAATAATACCTGTAAAATTATAAAGCTCAAAGTTCAATGCCAAGCGAGATATTTTATTTAACAGAAGTTCCCTTTCAAAGCCTACAGCGAACGGCCGGTTTGGACTACATCCTGGTACTTCCTTCATAAATGACGTCAGTAGAACAGTAGAACAGACTAACCTCCGCCCACAAAACTACGCGAAAAAAGGGGGCGTGGTCTTGTTGCTGTCCCACGTGGAGAAGAGGACGTGTCGCATGGAGAAAAGGAAGGGCTGCGTTTGAGTGTGTTTGTCGCCATGTCGTCGAGACGCTGTTATTTTCATCCTGGAGTCAAATCACCTTTGTTTGGCTTTCCCAGGGACGCTGTAGAGATCATTGAGCGCATATATATCTCCCGTTAAGAGGCGTGACCTTTCCACGTGCGCTAAGCTACTGTCAAATCACAACACAGGAACCGCTGGCACAATCAGAACTCGTTACGTATTTCTGAAGGAGGGACTTCATAGAATAAAGGAACTCATCAGCCGTTTTTAGGACAGTGAAAACAGCGGTATACAGATAAGTAAATTGTGTTAAAAATACTGTTTTTTTTTTACACGCGAAACATGAACACATGTTATATTGCACACTGTAAACACAATCAAAGCTTCAAAAAGACACGAAGAACGGGACCTTTAAAAATCTTACTGAACAGTAGTTTTCATGACGATTATAAGAGAAGAGTCAAATATGTATTTATACTTGCTATCATTTGACATTTTTAATGCATATAACACACATAAGCAGTGATTTTCGACTCCATTAAAAAACAGTAAGTACAATTTTTCTTTTTCAATTTTTTTTGCACACAGATACATCATGGAATTAAGTTAAATCTTCTTAACTAAGTAAAAGGAACAGAAAATAAGCAACTAACTTGGCCAGTTAGAGTTTGTTGAGTAATGTCTACTTGAAGTTTACTTTAAAAGGTATTGGATATGGCATTTTCAAACCTGAAAAAGAAAACATAAATCACTGCTTTCAGTGCTTTGAATGAGAAATGTTTCTCTTTGCTCTGCTTTAGAACCATTTTAAATTAAATAGAGCAATAATAACAGCCAACTTTTTCCAGCAGTGTTTTTTTACACACAGTAAAATAGTAGCTCTAAGACAGGGCACTTCATGAACTCCTGTGCAAATAATCAGTAATCAGTCACACTATTGTAACAACAACCACCACCCAGGCACCCAGCAATAAAAATATTAAGTGCAACACACACACAGTAACGTTGACACTAGCGACTCGTCAATTCTTGGCTGGGATGTGTCGACTTTTTGTGTTGTTGTTGTTGTTGAAGCCAACTCAGGATGTCAACGATCAACATGGTTTGTGAAGTTAGTTGTATTGCCAACGTGCTTGATTTTAGTGTGGCAGGCGCGTTAACAGGGCGTAAGCAGCGCATATTTTTTTTCGCAGACCATGTTAACAGATTAGAGCATTGCAGAGTTGGCGCGGCAGCGCGTAGCAAGAGCAGAAGCAGCAGTGCCGTGATCGTTTCGGCGCCGAGTCTATTTTTGCTATTTTTGCAGCGCTGCTCACGCTGAATACTAGCCACAGTGGATTGTTCTTGATCAAAATTGACCTAATTAACATGGGAAATCACCATGAAATCATGTAGCGAAGTGTCCCGTGTGTTTCACAATCGCCATATGGCATCCAGCGCTGTAAAAAAAAAAACACACAAAAAAAACACAACAAAGCCAGAAGTTTTTGCCCAAACTTCAAAAGCCTGTTTAAATGATTAAAACGAGACACTATGTTCACTTTAATGTAACATTGATCATGTGAACTACTTATATACAAGTTATATGCATGTGTGTATGAGACAGAGGGGAACACGGTCGCATTTGCAGCAGATATATGCTGGCCATCATAAATCAAAGCATGAGACAGACAGGGTTCGGAAGAGAAGACCGGAAAATGTGACATAATGGACAATATTCGTCTGTATTTGCAATACACGAGCCGCGGTTCAGCTGTGCGAGACAAACGCTGCCAGTGTGAATCCACAACGGGGGCGCGCGGCTCCCACTTTCCATACGCACCGCTCCTGCCCTGCTGACGCGTGCGGTGTGAAGCCGTCATTAGAATCTGAAATGTGCCCAGATGTCTGCTTTCCAAGCCTTGGGTGCGTTTTTAATTACCCGTCTATCGCGGTCATCTCCCTCCGCCTCAGCCATCTTGATTGTTGTTGTTGTTATGACCCCGGAAGTAATTGAAACTTCACAACTTTATTGTCCAACTCAAGGCCAGAAAATAAACGGTGACATAATCGATTATGGCACTTTGCCGCATCGACGCTGAATCGTGCATGCCCCGCATTGTGATGCATCGCCGAATCGATTATTGTTGACACCACTACTGCTCACGAGGCCAAACTCCTCCGTTCCCTGGATGAGTCTGTCCCTGATACCGAGGCCCTGAAGGACCTGAGCGGCGCCACTGACCTGGCCCTGTGCGCGACCAAGGCCAACGCTCGGGCGATCGGCAGATGCATGGCCAACTTGACGATGTTGGAGCGCCATTTGTGGCTCAACCTAACCGAGATGAAAGACTCGGACAAGACCGCTTTCCTGGACGTGCCCATGTCGCCTTGGTCAAGGTTTTTTTCTCTGTAGACAGTGTGCCAGCATTAAAGCATGTTCCCCTACACTCAATCATTGCCCCATGTTCCCCAGCCCCCTGCACTCAGGTAGCTGGAAACACTATCCTCACAGTCAACGAGCCCGTACTCAAACGCGCTCGCATGTACACAAGCACCAATATTCTATGTCCCCCGGCCCCCTGCACTCAGGGGGCGGAAAACAATTCTCTCGCAGCACGCTCTGATAAGCCCCACTTTAACACAACATTATCGGGCCACCGAGTCCCTGTTCCTCAGCAACTCGCCCCACAAATTAATTCAGCCCCTGGCTTCGAAGGCCGAGCCTGGCAGGCCATTCCCAGCATTTAAAATTGGGTGCTGAACATAATAGAACAAGGTTACTCGCTACAGTTTGCTCGCAGACCACCGCGCTTTCGCACCGTGGTAGAGACAACGGTGAGAAGCGACACAAATCACATGCTTCGAACTGAAACATCGAAACTGTTAATGAAAGGGGCGGTGGAAGCCATACACCCTTCACAGAGCGAGTCAGGCTTTTACAGTCGTTACTTCCTTGTACCAAAAAAGGACGGGGGTCTCAGGCCCATTCTAGATCTCAGACATCTGAACAAGGCCCTTATGAAGCGCCAGTTCAAAATGTTGAAAATGAAACAAATCCTCGCGCACATTCGCCCGGGAGATTGGTTCTTCACTGTAGATCGAGAGGATGCCTATTTCCACATACAAATAGCCCCTCATCACAGGCCATTCTTGAGATTCGCCTTCAAGGGGAAAGTTTACCAATACAGGGTGCTACCCTTTGGTCCATCTCTGGCTCCCCGCACGTTTACGAAGTGCATGGAAGCGGCGCCAACCCCGCTGACATCACAGCGCGCGCTCTCTGTTCGGAACCGAGTGGTTTCCCTCAGGTCCGGTGCATACACTCCTCTCAAACACTTTCAGAGGATGTTGGGTCTCATGGCCTTGGCGGTGCCAGTCCTCAGACTAGGTCTGTTACACATGCGCCCTCTCCAACGCTGGCTGAATTGCCGCGTTCCAGCTCACGCATGGCTCTCGGGCCGATTACAAATCAAGGTAGACCACAGCTGTGTGTTGGCTCTGGCTCCTTGGAAAAATATTGGTCCTAATATGGGCGGAGCACAACCTGAGCTCGCTGAGAGCAATTCATGTGCCAGGCATTCTGAATCTGGGTCTGGACATGCTGTCCAGGGGCAAAGTATCCCCAGCAGAGTGGTCTCTTCACCCACAAATGATTCAGACAATTTGGGGCATGTTTGGCGAGGCAAAAGTGGATCTTTTAGCCTCACAAGACAATGCTCAATGCCTAATATATTTCTCCAAGCACAAGGACGCGTTGGCCCACGAATGGCCCAGCCTTCCTCTTTATGCTTTTCCCCCAAATCTCAATGTTACCTCAGGTCATAAAGAGGATCAGGGAGAGCAAATGAGCTATGCTTTTAATAGCCCCGCTCTGGAGAAATCAACCATGGTTCTCACTGTTAAGTCGGATGCCAGATACAGCCCCGTGGCCAATTCCGCTGAGGAGAGACCTCCTCATGCAGGCGGAACGGCAGATCTGGCATCCCCGTCCCGATCTATGGGCGTTTCATGTCTGGCCCATCAACGGGTACATGAGAACCTCTCTGAAAGTGTATTAAACACTATTTCTGAAGCTAGAGCCCCCGCGACCAGGTGGCTCTATTCAGGCAAATGGTCAGTCTTTTCGGACTGGTGTAAAGCACGAAGCCTGACCCCACATAATTGTGAAGTGTCAGAAGTGCTGACTTTTTTACAAGAGCTACTGGACGTGGGTCGTTCCCCCTCCACGCTCAAAGTTTATGTGGCTGCTATAGCAGCGTACCACACTCAAGTGAACAGACTGTCACTGGGGAAGAACGATCTTATCGTGCGCTTCCTCAAAGGGGCTAGAAGGCTTCACCCATCTCGCCCCCCTTCAGTCCCTATATGGGACCTGTCCACGGTCCTGGATGCTATGAAAGGCTCAACATTCGAGCCTTCTGCATTGGAACGAGTATTGCGTTTGCTTGCCGTGCTTCGCTTGCTCAGGGAGTCACTTCAGTCGATTAACCTGACGAACCTGGCGAGACAGGTTCTCTTTATGCCCTTGGCTATGCAAATTCTGCTGCCCCTTGTGGCGGGAATATTAGAGGGACCTGATTGGTCCTTCCCGCCCAGCGGTCTCACCATAGGTTCCTGCAGTTGCAGCGGCACAGCCAATCAGTGTGCAGCTGCTTCCTGCTGAGACCTGTGCAGCTGCACTGCTTTTTACATGGTATTTTTAGTATAAAAATTTGCTTCAAAATCTTGAGGAAAGGAAATTCCCCTAGCGTTTAGCTAAACGCAATACGAGAGTACTCTCGAAAGGGAACCGAGGTTACGTAAGTAACCGAAGCGTTATGCCTGATCGGTGTGGTACACAACACACAACAACAGTGACATTCGTTGGATCATTTTGGAGTATGAATGTCATTTTGAGTAGAAAATTAACTCCAGACGTCACAAAACCGCACTAAACCCAACAATAAAACAGTGTAAATACAGCTGGAAAAGTATTAATCACTCATGCCCCAGTGCATGATGGGAACACCAGTATCAGAAAAGTTGAGTAGGTTTTACTTCATTTTATAATGTTGATATTTATGCATTCATTTCAACAAGCTTAAAATGAGTAGATTTTACTTAGTTGTTTTTATTATTTCCTGAACTAACTTGTTTCTGTAGTATTTGCTTCCCCACAGAATCATTTTTATCAGTGTACTCAACCAGGCTATGAGGCAAAACCTCATTAACTGTGTTTACTTTGCTGGTTATTGAGTTAAAATGGATGGTCTTTCATGAAAGGAGTTCCTTCCCAAATTGTAAATGAAATGATCTCACGCTCGACTCGAGCACAAGCATTCCACAGAGTCCCGAGACTGAGCACGAGCGGGGGTCACCGATTTTATCCCTAGCATGTGATACGGGGGTTGTAAGAGTGTGTGTGTGGAAAGGAGGGGGCGTGTAAAGAGAAAGAGAGCTGGATGAAGTTCTCCGTGTCTAATGCATCTCACTCTCTTTAGGTGGCTCATCATGTCTTTGGCTCTGCTTGTGTTCTTCTTCATTCAGTTCTTCAGTCAGTCTCTCCAGCAGTTTCCTCGGCCGTGCACGACACCGGACGTACTACAGAGCAAGCGCTGCTGTCCGGTTTGGCCGGGCGATGGTTCGGTGTGCGGATCCCTTTCAGGTCGAGGCTTCTGCCAGGACGTCACCATCTCGGACCTTCCCAATGGGCCGCAGTTCCCTCATTCGGGTGTGGATGACCGTGAACGCTGGCCACTGGTGTTTTATAACCAAACCTGCCAGTGCGCCGGCAACTACATGGGGTTCAACTGCGGCGAGTGCAAGTTTGGGTACTTCGGGGCCAATTGCGGGGAAAGACGGGAGTCTGTTCGCAGAAACATCTTCCAGTTGTCCGTGTCCGAGAGGCAGCGGTTCATCTCGTACCTAAATCTGGCGAAGACCACCATCAGCCCCGATTACATGATCGTCACGGGCACGTACACGCAGATGAACAACGGCTCGACTCCCATGTTCGCAGACATCAGCGTGTATGATCTGTTCGTGTGGATGCACTATTACGTGTCCCGTGACGCGCTGCTCGGGGGTCCCGGGAACGTGTGGGCCGACATTGATTTTGCTCACGAGTCGGCCGCCTTCCTGCCCTGGCACCGCGTTTACCTGCTGTTCTGGGAGCACGAGATCCGCAAGCTGACCGGTGACTTTAACTTCACCATCCCGTACTGGGACTGGCGCGACGCGCAGGACTGTCAGGTGTGCACGGACGAGCTGATGGGGGCGCGCAGTCCTCTCAACCCCAACCTGATCAGCCCGTCCTCTGTGTTCTCCTCCTGGAAGGTAAACAAGAAAACTAATTAATCTTGCATGCTCACTCGAGAACACAGAATGGGTTAGTCATTTCCCCCTCTAGTTATGTTTGCTCAATTCATTTGGAACTGCATTTCAGGTCAGAAACCCAATTGCACAAATGAGTGTTTTCCCCCTGCAGACACACAAAAACAAACTAAAATCCCAATATCATCATATTTTTGCAGTAGCTCTTGTGAACGCAATGAAACCATTACATTCTGATAAGGGACAATTATGTAAATGAGGGTAGATACTAGCCTGTAATATCATTTTAAATTTATTTAAGTCACTTTTCAGTGAACTTAAGGATTGAGTGAATAGTGAAAAAACGTAAATAAATACAATATTTAAAAAAATAATAATTAAAAATAAAATAAATGCTGAATTAAACATTTCTTTTAATAATTATATATATATATATATATATATATATATATATATATATATATATATATATATATATATATATATATATATATATATATATATATATATATATATATATATATATATATATATATATATATATATTATATATATATATATATTATATATATATATATATATATATATATATATATATATATATATATGCGATTGATGGGCAATCGATTAATCGCATACAAAATAAAAGTTTGTGTCTATAATGTTTATGTATATATAATTACACACACACGTATACATATTTAAGAATTATTTACATTAATATACTGTATATATATTTATATAATTTATCTTTTATATAAATATTTTGAATAAATAAGTGCTGGGAATTTTAAAAAAACCCACCAACTAATTAATCGCATTGTTTTCTGTGATTAATAGCGATTTTTTATTATTTTGATATTGTATTAATTTCAGTTACTCTCCAAATTAATATAGCAACAATTTAAAGACAGCATATTTTAAATATGTGTTGTAATGGCATCTTTTTATGAATGAAGGCCAGTGTCACTGATACTAATGTCTCTATGAAACATTAATGACGTTACATTACAGTATAACTGAAAGATCCCAATTTCAACATTTATTAGGCTTTAAAAACAACAACTTTTCATTTAAGTGAACTTAAAACAATCTTTACATATTTACCTGTGGCCTTCCCTGTTAGACATATACAGAAATGTAATAGTTATCAACACCTTTCTTAATTGCATAAATAATAAATGAAATATAGATTAGTCATCATTAAAGCTACAATTTTCTCTGTTCCCGTTGTTCTTTGATGAACATTAATGACAGACATCATCAGTGCTGCTGTCACTTTAAGATTGGCCGCTGCCGAACATGACGCGGATCTGGCGCGCATCTCATTTCACACGTTCATTTAAGACGTTATTTAACTTATTTAAGACTCCTATTATGAGACTCCTAATACTTGACAAAACTGGCATTTTGGCAACATTCTCTGTGTTGTTGTTATTGTTTGTTCAAGAGCGAAAGAGAACTCGATGTGTGCACAAGACTGACACAACTAAGGATCTGATTGAGACGCAGCCACACAGACAGGACACTGACATAAAGTGCATTCTCTTCTGTCTTGTCACGCTTAAATGGTTTAAAAGTATTTACATGAATGAGAGCATGATCATATAATGTAATGCTGGGCAAAAATACATATAAAAACGAACGCTGCGTTAATTGCGTAAAATATTTGAAATGCGTTAAAATTAAAAAAATTATCTTCCCCGCGTTAACGCGTTAATTTGCCCACACTAATATAAATATCATTTTTTTCTTAAATATATATATTATTATTAATAGTATGAACTCGTTTTCATTTTAATTTTTGTTAAAGTTTTAGTAAGTTCATGTTTGTCTTTTTTAATATATATATATATATATTATTTAAATTAAAATTGCAATAAACCTGAAAGAAATATTTAGGCTTCAAGACATTTTTACAATTCATTTATATTTTCATTTCACATGCTTCCGATTATGGTTTTATGGTCACAAATTGTGGCTTGGTGATTAATTAAAATAAAATAATAATTAATAAAAAAATATAAATAGATACATCTCAACTGAAAATATCTTTTCAATTAAAAAAATATATTGGAGTGATTTGAGTGCATTTGCAATGTCAGTTTATAAAGAATAGCTCAATAAACAAATAAAAATAAAAACAAATACATTAAATCTAATCAATAAAGGATCTCCACATTTTTCAGTGCAGGTCTATAAGAACTAAACAGTGTGTCCCGGTGATTGAATGAAGAGAGCTCATTGGCCGTGTTTAATATAGCCATGTGACTGGGTTTTGCTCATATAACTTGTCAAATGTTAGTTTAGTTAGAGGGGTTATGATGTCCCACATTTCTTTGAGAGCGCAGGGTCTGAGGAAGCCGTCCCGTATGACTGTGCGTTTATAAAGGCGTGATTGTGTGGCGCAGCCTCGAGCGATGCGCGCTAACGCCTGACTTTCAGTGAAGTTTGGGTGTAGTGGGGTCACAAGCGTGTCTGGGCCCTTTAGTACTGACCCGCTCACAAGAGCCGCCACAGGGAATGAGCCAAAGCAGCTTCACTCAGCTACAATACACTCTATATAGAGCCTTAAAGGGATGGTTCACCCAGTTGACGGCACCCATTGACTACCATAGTAGGACAAAAATACAGTCTGGCCACCAACATTCTTCAAAATATCTTCTTTTGTGTTCAACAGAAGAAGGTTTGGAGCAACCTGAGGGTGAATAACTGATGACAATTTTCATTTTTGGGTGAACTATCCCATTAAAAGGTTCTGTCAGGTA
>CM042247.1:13095342-13107842 GCA_023566225.1 Romanogobio albipinnatus | reverse complement strand
CTGTGTGTTGCCTCAAGGCAACATTGTACCATAATGGAAACGCATAAGTAAACAGACACAGACACAAATATAGTATATTTGTGAGGAAAAAGAGTTAGAATTCTCTAAATAGATTTGCATTTTTGCATGATTTTGTAATGCACTTATAAGAATAGTAATTCACATACTACAAGTGCACAGATGATCTGCACATTTCTATAGCACTTAAAAAAGGTATAAAACATAACTTCCTGTTGATGAGGGTGAGGATGAGGTGTCATGTGATGAGGAAGATGAGTCATAGTGACAATCCGGCAGCAACAGCTGAGTTTGAAATGTTACTTTTAATTAAATATGAAATTTGTAATGCATTAAATACTGGATAAATGTGTTTGTTCAGGTGTCTGGTTAAAGAAATGTATGTTTTCAATAAGTATATTTATTTTTTCTACATGAAAATGTCAATTGTTTCAATTTGTCCATTGTGGTACAATGTTGCTTTGAGGCAACAATTTAAAAAAAAAATGTTTTACTCATTGAAATCATATTGCGTACCATAGAGGGTTAAATTTCACACAAGACTGTTTTTATAATTATAGTTATAATAACTTTTGAACGACATAATTATGTCTACTCCAATTCAGACTTTTTCATGGCAGATTTATAATATTGAAGAACAGGGTAAGAGTAAAAATATCATTATGTAATAAATACGTTTTGAATTTCAAAAAGTTAAGGAAAAAAAAAAACCTTTTCACTAGCAAATTATTTCTTATTGAAAACATTCATTTTTAATAATTCAGTTCTGGCCACGTTTTTTCATTAAAAGTAAATAAAAAGAAAATTACTTTACAGTACTGTGTGTCAACTATGTTACTGTCAACTCTGTTACTTGAGTTTGACGGTAACAGAATGGACAATTTTAAACTTTTTAGCCAAAAACTGTAGAGTTTTAAATATTGATATTTTCTTACACAAACACATCGCTTAGCTTCAGAAGGCCTTTATTAACCCCCGGAGCCGTGTGGAGCAGTTATATGATGGATAGATGCACTTTTATGGACTTCAAAAATTAACCAACAGTCACTGCCATTATAAAGCTTGGAAGAGCCTGGACTTTTTTAATATAACTCCGATTTTATTCGTCTGAACTAACCCTTCAAGAATCGATACTGGTTGATCGAGAAATAGGTATTTTATCCCAGCTCTAATAAGCATACATTCAGGTACCTCCTTTAGGCTATGTTTACACGACACCTTTTTCAACTGAAAACCAAAAACTTTTTATGCGTATTGGCCAATACCTTTACCGTCTCCATGTAAACAACAAAAACGTGAATTTGTGAAAACTGTGACGTCACGCGCATTACGCGTTCACGGGGTGTTTATTGATAAAGCGACATCTCCTACTACTGGCCTGGCATTCATAATACAGACTTTTTAGTAATTTCGGGTATCGTTTTGATCATCTGTTTTTAATACATCATTGTCGTGTAAATGTAACAACCCTTGTTCGAACCTGCCCTCTCCAAGCGGGACTCGAAACCCGGGTCCGCCTGCAAGAGAGTCTGATGCTCTAACAAGGAGGCTAAAGGCTACAACCTCTAGCATCAGTCACTAGAGCGTCTCGAGATCAGAGGAGTGAAGTTTACTCGCACAGCAACTACTAGCTGGCCTCTGTTACATAAACATACCCAAACAATCGATATCGGTTGATCGAGAAACCATATTTTATCCTAGCTCTAATTAGCATAAATTAATGTATTCTGTTTTCATTCGCTTCAATCTCTCGCAGGTCAGCGGTTTGTGCAGGAGTTTCTGACGCCTTATCTTCAGCAAGCCCAGGAGATCTGGCGCTGGCTGCTGGCGGCGGGGATCCTGGGCGCGGCCGTGGCGGGAATTATTGCTGCAATCATCGCCGTGGCGTTCCGCAGAAGGACGAAGAGGCGAAAGGCGTCGGCATACGGGGAGAGACAGCCGCTCCTGAACAGCAGCGAAGAGGAGGGTTCAACTTCATACCAGACCACACTGTGAACCAAAGTGTGTCCGCGAGGACTAGTACCGACGGGAAATAGACACAACTGCCAGTTAACCAGGTCATGTGACACATGAGACAAGATCTCACCTCTAAACCTCCAGTTGACTCGTGCAACAAGGGCTACGTTCAGAATCACACACGGCTGTACTGATCTTGCTATAATGTGCAGTACTGTTCAAAAGGATTTAAAAGAAAAATAAATAATGCTTTTATTTAGCAAGACTGCATTAAATTGATCAAAAGTGACAGAAAAGACATTTATAAATGTTGCAAAAAGTCAAATGAATGCCGTTCTTTTTAACTTTCTATTCGGCAAAGAATCCTGAAAGATAAAATGCATCACAGTTTCCACATAAATATGAGGCAGCACAACTGTTTTCAACATTTATAAGAATCATAAATGTTTCTTGAGCAGTAAATCATCATATTATACTGATTTCTGAAGGATCATGTGATACTGAGGACTGGAGTAATGTTGATTAAAATACAGCTTTGATCACAGGAATAAATTATGTTTTAAAATACAGTTATTTTAAATTGTAATAATCTCACAATATTACTATTTTTATTGTATTTCTGAACAAATAAATGCAGCCTTGGTGAAGAAATCTTAAACTTTTCAGTGGTAGTTTACACTACATTGGTCAAAGTGCAGTATAAAACCAGATTGAAATAGTGCATCCCATAATGCAATGCGCTTCACTTGACTTTTCATTTCCAGTGCAATTCCTCTCACAAATTTTAACACCTCCTTTCCTCCTTCGGTTTTATTTTAAAAGAAAGAAAAATTTAATTTCCGAGACAGCTGGATCTATGGCATATTTTTGTGTCCAAGTGCATTATTTCCTTTTTAAATTATTTGATAAATTCATGACATACATCACTTTATTCTATGAAACCTATTTAGTTTTAATTCATTTTTAGTATGTTTAAATAATACATATACACTCACCTAAAGGATTATTAGGAACACCTGTTCAATTTCTCATTAATGCAATTATCTAATCAACCAATCACATGGCAGTTGCTTCAATGCATTTAGGGTTGTGGTCTTGGTCAAGACAATCTCCTGAACTCCAAACTGAATGTCAGAATGGGAAAGAAAGGTGATTTAAGCAATTTTGAGCGTGGCATGGTTGTTGGTGCCAGACGGGCCGGTCTGAGTATTTCACAATCTGCTCAGTTACTGGGATTTTCACGCACAACCATTTCTAGGGTTTACAAAGAATGGTGTGAAAAGGGAAAACATCCAGTATGCGGCAGTCCTGTGGGCCAAAATGCCTTGTTGATGCTAGAGGTCAGAGGAGAATGGGCCGACTGATTCAAGCTGATAGAAGAGCAACTTTGACTGAAATAACCACTCGTTACAACCGAGATATGCAACAAAGCATTTGTGAAGCCACAACACGCACAACCTTGAGGCGGATGGGCTACAACAGCAGAAGACCCCACCGGGTACCACTCATCTCCACTACAAATAGGAAAAAGAGGCTACAATTTGCACAAGCTCACCAAAATTGGACAGTTGAAGACTGGAAAAATGTTGCCTGGTCTGATGAGTCTCGATCTCTGTTGAGATATTCAGATGGTAGAGTCAGAATTTGGCGTAAACAGAATGAGAACATGGATCCATCATGCCTTGTTACCACTGTGCAGGCTGGTGGTGGTGGTGTAATGGTGTGGGGGATGTTTTCTTGGCACACTTTAGGCCCCTTAGTGCCAATTGGGCATCGTTTAAATGCCACGGCCTACCTGCGCATTGTTTCTGACCATGTCCATCCCTTTATGACCACCATGTACCCATCCTCTGATGGCTACTTCCAGCAGGATAATGCACCATATCACAAAGCTCGAATCATTTCAAATTGGTTTCTTGAACATGACAATGAGTTCACTGTACTAAAATGGCCCCCACAGTCACCAGATCTCAACCCAATAGGGCATCTTTGGGATGTGGTGGAACGTGGTGGATCAACTGCAAGATGCTATCCTATCAATATGGGCCAACATTTCTAAAGAATGCTTTCAGCACCTTGTTGAATCAATGCCACAATTAAGGCAGTTCTGAAGGCGAAAGGGGGTCAAGCACAGTATTAGTATGGTGTTCCTAATAATCCTTTAGGTGGGTGTATTATGTTTTGTTATCTTAAACCCACAAAATGTCAGGTGGTGCAACTGTCCGAACAAATGAGCAGACTAAGAAAACTATTTAAAATGTGTCTTAATATTATTAAATAATAATAAACTAAATACTATGGCATCATTTTAGGTTTGAAACCTTTCAGATAAATACGTTTTATAAATATCAGTTCTTTTAAAGCTGTTGAGATAACGGAAAAACTTTTGTCCAGCAATTTGTATGTTCTCAAATGTCTGCCAACATGGCTCTTTTATTATTCATGAATTGACCAGGTAATAACAGTAAACATGATAATGCATCATCTAGAGGAGAGTGAACAGGTTTGTAGATCTCTCTAACACTGGTAAAAACTGCTGATTTCAAGTTGGTACACTTTCCATGTCAGGTGGTACAACTACAGTAACATATACATGCAACTATTCAGTTGTACCGCCTGACATAAAAACAGTAAAAAAAAAATGAATTTAAACACGTGAAATGTTATTTAACAATGAACACATTGTTCATGACTCAAAAATATGCATTACATCACTTTTTTTGAAGCCTTATTTGTCAATGACCCGTCTCGTCCCTGATCTCTAGTCACCCGATTATACTTGTATCGTCACTGTGACACTTAGTACTGTATCTTTATATTTAATACGCATACAAAATAATATTAAAACGATTAAATGAATTCTTTGGCAGTGGTATTACAATAACAGTGCAGTTCATTTGGGACACTTCCATAAGCAAATAAAGTCTTAATTAATAAAATATGAACAATAATACAAATGCCAAAAAACTATTGTGCTGTACAGAATACTAAATAAATAAATATTTAAAATGAACGAGGATGTACACGTTGAGACTTGGGAGTTTGTGTTTGTAAAGGTATCAAATACACCAAAACATACTATTAAAGGTGCAGTGTGTAATTTCAGTTAACATTAATGTTGTTGTTTTTTTTGTATTTAGCCCTCAGGTATTCCTTACTAATTGATCACACTCATATTCACTGGTGGTCAAATGTGACCATACACCTTAACTATTTTTCAATTAAATAAATGTATATTTTAGTTTAATAATATTTATTGAATTTTTTGAGGAGATCTTTTGGTAATCAATAGGCCTACTTTTTGTGCAATAATTATGGTCCATTAATGACCATTTAATGAATTAAAATATTTTTCTTCTAATATTTTTCTTCTTTATATTACAATTAGTGTAGTAATTAAGGTTAAAATAGAGAATTCCAATGCAAAGTGGCAAATTAGAGTCATTTTGTGGCTGGAAAAACAATAATTTTCATTTGTAATGCCATGGTTTACCTACTAGGTGCTTGTATGGCTCTTTAATAATTACATGTATCTAGTCTAGTTGCTCATAAAAGTATTGCAGATCATAACTGCTTACTTATTTTTAGGTTTTGCATTTGAATACATATTTAGACATGATCAAACACTAGATTTTTTTAAATGTGAAATTTTAAAACGTTAACTTACATCCTAATATTTTGAATGATACTTATATAAGCACACACAAGTGAATATTAATGAATGCAAGCAAATATAATTTAAGTTTAAAATAGTGCTAAAAGGCTAACTTATTTTTCCTTATATGTACAGTAGGCTATATACATATGAATTGATACTGAATCAAGATCGAAAAAGATATTTGTGACAATTATCAACCCCAAATAGACCAACCACCACCAGATCCTCATAAATATTATACACTGCACCTTTAATAGTCAATGAAATATGTGAAATGGCATGAGGGCGAGTAAATGATGTCAGAAAGTTCATCTTTGGGTGTACTAGTCCTTTTTAACCCATTTCATATGGGAAGAAGAGCTTTTAAGGGTCTATCCAGGGTTAATGTAGACAAGCTCCACATGCAGAATCACAAATAGTCTCCTAATAAAAGCGCAACTGTGCAGGTTTTACCTCTTGTTACACTGTTTACCGGCGTTCAGTCTTCAAGGAATCTACATTTGTCCTCAGTGACAGAGTGGCGTTTTTTGGCATTAATCGGCTGGTCAGTTTGCGACCACTCAGCTGAAGGACTCTTTGTTGTACTCAAAGGCAGTTCCTGAGTGTGGGTTTGAATTGCACAGAGTGTGTAGCGCTTTGGAGATCCCTTTGGGTCCACAGCAGAAAACCCCCACTTTTTTACTGCAGGGCAAACACACACATCATCATTTTTCATTATTGCAATCATTAAAGCGGCCCACATAACTACATTATTTAAGGCTGCATTAAATCGTACTCACAGCTGATTGGCTCTCCCTATTTCCTGGAAAAGGAGCTTCCACTTTGGTCGACCAATCCGAAGCCTGGAGCTCAAGAAACGGTAACGTTCCTCACCAATGCTCTTCAAAACACACAGAGAAAAACTTCAGTGTGACGATAAATGCAACTGATATATGCATAATATAAAATACGATTTTTACAAAAAATTTAAAAATGAGATTAAAGTGCACACCTGTAATCCCTGAGAGTTACTGAGGTAGAGCTGGACATTCAGATAGTCTGGACGATTGTCCCGCCACAGCTACACACAGAGGGGAATAAATGTCATTAAAGGATATTAACCCTCAATGAAAAAAAAAAAAAACAGCCTGATATATCAAATATATTTCAGAAAACTGACTTTTATGGCTCATGTGATATAGTGAGAATATGGAGTTCAAACTCAAAAAGAAGGGGGGAAAAAACGAACAAATTGAGCTTAAACATGCAGTTTGGTGAAGATGCTGATATTTATATGGACAAAAAGATGAAATTCTAATCGCTTGTAATGTAAATCCATGAGATCTTTATACTAAAATGCATATAAATAGCACTCGTCACTCTATATCTGCCAATAATGTGTCTTAGTAAGATTATATTTAAATGCTTTTTTTATGATCAAAGATCAGTAGTTTTAAAACATATAATATCAAAACATAGAATACAATGATGATTGAGAGATGAACAAATAATCCTTCCTCAAAAGCCTGATGATCATATTTGATACTTGTGATTTTTCTAAAAAATGATTTCTGGATAATCAAGTAAACCTGAGCTGCTTTAGTCCAGTAAGTTATTCTTAAGTTTACTTTATAATAATCAGTAAAAATGGTGATAATAAAAGGCCTTTTACTTGCTAAAGAAAGTCTAAACTATCAATCAGACGACAGAAGGCATGTAGTAGATTGTGTGATAGCGGTTTTACAGCAAAGTTTTGATCATGCTGATCATTTAGAGCCCTTTTGTGTATCAAATATGATACAGTCGGCTTTATAGGGTTAAAGAGGATTATTCAAAATCAGTTACAGAATATCAGCCCACATTAATACACATTAACATATGTATAACATCAGCCAGTAGGTGGCAGTACAGGCTTCAGTAACTTTCATGCATACGTTGTGTATATTTTGTATATTATCTTTCAGTGACATTCACACATTTGTATGTGTCCAAATGTGCTTTTTAGAGCCACTGAGTGTGTGTGTGTGTTTTACCCTCTCATGAAGGCCACACAGTAGATCAGCAAACCAATAGAAGGACTGAAGGTCCCTGCAGACCCAAACGAAATACATCCTCCTCAATTTATACTGACGCCAGTCATCACTGCAACACACACAAACACATTTTCACACACTTTACTGTGGATTTACACTATATTGTATATGCATGTGTTAAAAGTCGAAACACATGGGAGAGATTTACAAGGCCATATTTGGAACAATTTTTAGTACATAGTACTGTACACCGATCAGGCATAATATGACCGGTGAAGTGAATAACACTGATTATCTCTTCATCATGGCTCCTGTCAGTGGGTGGGATATATTAGGCAGCAAGTGAACATTTTGTCCTCAAAGTTGATGCGTTAGAAGCAGGAAAAACTGGCAAGCGTAAGGATTTGAGCGAGTTTGACAAGGGCCAAATAGTGAAGGCTAGACGACTGGGTCAGAGCATCTCCAAAACTGCAGCTCTTGTGGGGTGTTCCCGGTCTGCAGTGGTCAGTCTCTATCAAAAGTGCTCCAAGGAAGGAACAGTGGTGAACCGGCGACAGGGTCATGGACGGCCAAGGCACATTGATGCACGTGGGGAGCGAAGGCTGGCCCGTGTGGACCGATCAAACAGACGAGTTGTTGCGTATGGGGCGGCATAGCCGCAGTCCAGTCAAGCGCCAACACGTGAGCATCAGAACTGGACCATGGAGCAATGGAAGAAGGTGGCCTGGTCTGATGGATCACATTTTCTTTTACATCACGTGGTTGGCCGGGTGTGTGTGCGTCACTTACCTGGGGAACACATAGCACCAGGATGCACTCTGGGAAGAAGGCTTTGGGCAATGTCAGATCTCGATCCAATCGAGCATCTGTGGGATGTGCAGAATAAACAAGTCCGAGCCATGAAGGCCCCACCTCACAACTTACAGGACTTAAAGGATCTGCTACTAACATCTTGGTGCCAGATACCACAGCACACCTTCAGGGCTCTAGTGGAGTCCCTGCCTCGATGGGTCAGGGCTGTTTTGGCAGCAAAAGGAGGACCAACACAATATTAGGAAGGTGGTCATAATGTTATGCCTGATCGGTGTATAAAGTGCATAGTTATTTGTAAATGCATAGATACTGGGATGATCCATCCCACAATGCAATGCATTCCACTTGAGTTTCTGTGATGAATAAACCCAGAAGTCATGTTTTTTTGTCTCTGCATTATTAGATCGGACAGACACATTTGAGGCATTTTGGATTAAAATTGCATTAAAATTTGTATTTATGTGATGATAAATAGCACTTGCTTAATTTTAGACATGGTGACGTCATGTGACAACAATGTAGCATACTAAGATTTTAAAAAGTTTATTGCATACTCTTTCACATTCTATTTTCGAAAAAGTTACTTTTTTTATATTTAACATGCATGAATATGTGAGATGCTTTTATTCAAAGTGACATACACTGCACTTAAAGTGTAGATGTTATCAGTCCATGCATTCCCTGAGATCTGAACCCATGACCTTGGCGTTGCTACCGCCATTTGAGCTGCAGGAATGCAGTGTGTGCTAGTAAGCTAGTGTTCCATTTAGAACACAGCCCAAGTGTTTAAGAATGAGCTAATGTCTAACTGACAGGTTGTCTGACCACTCACAAGAGAGCTCGTAGAACACAGGCGAACGGCGTGACTCCGATCCCTCCCGCCACACACAAGCTGACCTCGTAGTTAAACACCTCCTCTGACGGACTGCCAAACGGACCATCCACGTGCACCCTGGGGCGGGACAAGAAAGCAGAACCACCAATGAGATGAGAGATGTTGTGTGTGGGCAGAATAACGCACTGCTATTGTTATTATACCATGGAATACACTAGACTTACCCACTGCAGTATGCAAGAAGCTAGAGTCCCATTCCAAACATAACTAATGGAATCCTGGGATTCTAATTTCTGCACACAGTACCCTGTACCAATGTTCCAGGAATGTTTGGCTAAAGTTCCCATTAAGTTGTTAAAACCTTTCTGAATATCCTTTTGCATTATGAAACAAACAGCCACAATGTTAGACGGATGTCCAACTAAAACATTTCAGAAAACAACAAATTAGAATTTTGGCTAACATTTTGAGAATGTTCCAACAGAACTCGTAAGAACGTTTTGTGCATTCCATGGAGAGGATTAGCACACCATTCACAGTACACACGCTGAAAAATAGTACAAGTATTATGCTATTCAAAACAAATCTGTCTATTCGCTGACACTGAAGGTTTTCCACGGATGAAACCAGATTAGGGAGGACGCAAACACACACTTGCACACAAAAGAAAACAAAAATAAATGCGCACACACAAATAAACACAGGATGAGGATGTGCAGTAATTCCCCAATGTATACACACACACAGACAGAATGGCTGTATTACTGCAAAAGAAAAAAAAAATCTATGTGAGGAAATGATGTAATTCATTCTGATTGGATGGTGAAGCTAATTAAAGCCGGTCACCTGACACCCCCCCCACATAAAACTGGAAAACTGCTGTTTTCCCAGGAAATTACACGGTCAGCGGGTCATGGCGCTTCACCTCCTAGTATACCGTGTTGTATACTGAGGGGTCATGCCCTTCATGAACGCTGCAGACATTTTTCCCACAACGCGGCAGACTTACGTGGGATATCGCCTCTGTTGCATCATGGGAAGGATCTCGGAGCTGTTCGACTGTTGAAGCAGCAGCTGAGAAAATCTCGCTGAGAAATAACAGGCAAAAAGAAAATCAACAATATTTGTACAAAAAATTAAATGTCAACTAGATTTTTTTTGATAATGAGAGCGATGTTCTGGGTGGTTGCTAGGATGTTGCAACAGGTTCTAAGTGTTTTAGCACGTTGCTATGAAGTTGGCAAGGGTTCTGGGTGGTTGTTAGGGTGTTGCTATGTGGTTGTTAGCAGTGGCGGCTGGTGATAATTATTTTTGGGGGGGCATTTTTTTTTCGGCGGGGGGGGGGGGGGGGGGGGGGAGGGGGGGTCAATTAAATAGCAGTATCAAGATGCTTGTTGACTAAATTCAAGCATTAAAGAGAAAACAGTGTCTTCACTCTTATCTTTTTACAAATTCATTCCCCACATATAATTGAATGAGGAAAGGAAAAACAAAAGAAAACAGCAACAACAGACTAGCATGTTGACTACTTGAACATACATTTTGCTCTCCTTTCTTTCTGGCAAGCACATTTCTCAATGACTCTCTGATTAAAGTCAGTCATCTCAGTAGTGTCATGACGTTTGCATTGTTCAGTCAGATATTTGAGGTCTCTTACCCCCGTTGTTGTCCACAAAACTTCAGTACCAACACTTTGAAATAAAAGACAGGGAAAGCAATAAAGGGCATTGCTAACAACACATCCAGCCGAGTGCAGCTTCATCCTCTGTCACTGGCCGGCTGCTGGATTTGTAAATCGCGTTGGTCCGGTTCGGGATCTTTTATCTTTTTTTTTTCTTCCAACGAATGCCTTGTGAAAGAATTTGGTTTAACTGCTGCCATCTCCACGAAAGTGATCATCCTAACAAGGATTTGGCGGAGTCGGAGTGACGGTGTCGCCCGCGCACTTTCGCTTTAGTGGCCAAGAGCGGAAAGTTGAATGACAGGTGACGAGAACCAATCAGATCGGATAAAATAACACGCATCCAATTCGCCAGGGACGGGAGGATCTTTAAGAAACCAATTAGAGACCAGCTTCAGGTCACATGCTGCCCGTAGATTTTTGGACTCAGATAGACGTCCATTGTCCGGCGTCCCTCGCCCATGAAACCGCATGAAACATATTAAAGAACATATAAAATATTTAACCGATCACAGCCAGTTTTTATTAAATGCTGATGCTCTTACTAACAGCCGGCACGTTATGAGTAAACTATTTTATTTTTATTTCATTTTTATATCATTTTTGTATACATGTATATTTCTGGAATTTTGATGGGGGCGGCGCCCCAGCGCCCTCTATTGACCAGGCGCCACTGGTTGTTAGTGTGTTGCTATGGTGTTGGTGTTCTAAGTGTTTTTAGCACGTTGTTATGAAGTTACCAAGGGTTCTGGGTGGTTGTTAGTGTGTTGCTATGGTGTTGGTGTTCTAAGTATTTTTAGCACGTTGTTATGAAGTTGCCTAGGGTTCTGGGTGGTTGTTAGTGTGTTGCTATGGTGTTGGTGTTCTAAGTGCTTTTAGCACGTTGTTATGAAGTTGCCTAGGGTTCTGGGTGGTTGTTAGTGTGTTGCTATGGTGTTGGTGTTCTAAGTATTTTTAGCACGTTGTTATGAAGTTGCCTAGGGTTCTGGGTGGTTGTTAGTGTGTTGCTATGGTGTTGGTGTTCTAAGTGCTTTTAGCACGTTGTTATGAAGTTGCCTAGGGTTCTGGGTGGTTGTTAGTGTGTTGCTATGGTGTTGGTGTTCTAAGTATTTTTAGCACGTTGTTATGAAGTTGCCTAGGGTTCTGGGTGGTTGTTAGTGTGTTGCTATGGTGTTGGTGTTCTAAGTGCTTTTAGCACGTTGTTATGAAGTTGCCTAGGGTTCTGGGTGGTTGTTAGTGTGTTGCTATGGTGTTGGTGTTCTAAGTATTTTTAGCACGTTGTTATGAAGTTGCCTAGGGTTCTGGGTGGTTGTTAGTGTGTTGCTATGGTGTTGGTGTTCTAAGTGCTTTTAGCACGTTATGAAGTTACCAAGGGTTCTGGGTGGTTGTTAGTGTGTTGCTATGGTGTTGGTGTTCTAAGTGTTTTTAGCACGTTGTTATGAAGTTGCCTAGGGTTCTGGGTGGTTGTTAGGGTGTTGCTATGGTGTTGGTGTTCTAAGTGTTTTTAGCACGTTGTTATGAAGTTGC